>CAUYUJ010017931.1:91290-219740 GCA_963575745.1 Prorocentrum cordatum
GGAGGAGGAGGAGGAGGAGGAGGAGGAGGAGGAGGAGGGGGAGGGGGTCAAGCAACACGGTATGTTGGCGATTCCGTGGGCAGTTTTCGTTTTAGTTTCCTTTCGTGGCAGAGGCAGAACGAAGACAGAGCGAAGGACAACAAAAACAACACGCAAACGAACACAATGTTTGACCTCGAGCACGGGCGGGGATCGGAGGGTCGTTTTTGGGCAGACAATGGGCTTAGCCGTGGCTGGTGTCGAAGTACATTGCGATGACCGCGGGAGTTGCCAAGGGGATACTGAGCATAACGTGGATGCTAGGGTAGGTTATATCCAGTCCAACCTAGCTTGATTAGAGACCTCCCAACTGGGGTCCGAGCAGATGGGGTCGAAGGATCGCGCCGCGTCGCCGATGCATCGGTGATACGTCGGCGATGCATGGGCGATACGTCGGCGACGTCGGCGATGCATCGGCGATGCCGGCATGCAGAACATCAGGCTCCGCATCGCACCGATCGCCGGTGCATCGGATAGGTTGAGCGATCTTCCGACCCCATCTTTTTGGACCCCATTTGGGAGGCCTAGATTATAGGTGGGCTTGACATGCCCTAAGTGGCTTGGGGGGGTTAAATCCTGAGCTGAGTGACCTTTGCTCACTTAGAGGAGTTGTCCAACGCCCCTAAAATACGCAGGGCACTTGCAACCCACTTACAGGCCAGGCTCGAACAGATACAACCCACCTCGGCATCCACTTATACCCTCCCCTGTCCACCTTGCAGCCCCCGCGGGGATCCAGTAAGTCGGCGTCCTCTTGCGGCAGGACACGCCATGAAGAAGCGGGGGTCCTGAGGGGAACGGTTTCTGGAGGTCTACCGTAACAAAAACACGGCTCAGAATTCAGAGCTGGTATCGTGGACCCCCCCCCCGACCAGGACCCGATTTCTCCCAGACCAGTTCTTTTCATGGCAAAGGGCCACTATGCAGCTCTGCTTGTGCTCTCACTCCTTCCCTCCAAGCTGCTCCCAGCCCAAGCTGCTCCCAGCAGGATCCGAGCAGATGGGGTCGGAGGATCGCGCCGCATTGCCGATGCATCGACGATGCTGGCAAAGGTTCGTGTTGAGCACAGACAGCCCCCAGATAGTCCCAGCTGGCCTCAATAGGCCCTCCTCCTCCTCCTCCTCCTCTTCCTCCTCCTCCCTGTCCTCCTCCTTCTCCTCCTCCTCAGGTGACCTCAGCAGGCTCCGCGAGTAGTCCCAGTTGGCCCCGACGGGCCCAGGGTGTTGGGACTGCCCTGAACCACCCGGGGCGGCTTGTGGAGGCCAGCTGGGACTTCTCGGGGGGCCTGTCGAGGCCAGCGAGAACGGGAGCGCTTCGGGTGTGTGTTTGGTGCGCAGCCCGAAGCTTTCCCACTCCGGCCACGTCTGATTATCAGCCCCGTCCGTGCGTCCTCAGATTTCCACCCAGCGGCCCGCCCGGCAGGCCCGGCAGAACGCCAGCCCGCAGACGCTGTTCCTGCTGATCGGCAACAAGTTCGACCGCTAGGGGGGGAACACGGGTGACAAATAATGGCGTAAAAATGCCCATCGGTCGTTGAAAATAGGAATTTGTGGATACCCAGGTTCCAATCTGCTTTAGGCACCTTCCCACTTCAAACATGGAGTGGCTTCACCTTTCCCGTCCTCCTCAGGGGGCGGGCGGACACCCAATCTACTTTCAACGCCTTCCTACTTCATGTTTCTACCTACTTCTTCCGACCGGTGGGTAAACATTCGGGGGTCCGCGCAGATTTCTCGAATCTGCGCTGGAGCCCCCTGGCGGCGCCTCCGGCGCCTCCACTGGCGTGCTCCGCACGCCAGGGAGGGGGGTGCCTCGCCGATCCGAGAAATCTGCGCGGAACTCCCAGTGTTTATGTTTATGTCGTTGTTTTCCCCCTTCGGGGCAGCGGGCGGGTCTCGAGGATCGCTGTCTGCAGTCCATCTGCGCTGCCAGCGCCCCAGACCCTCTCGCGCCGCGAAGCAAGAGTCACGACGGACGGCGCAGGGCGGTTTTCAGAGCCCGGCCTTGGGACCCCCCAAAAACGAGTCGGGCTGAAAAGCCAGCCCCAGGGAGTGGGACGAGACCTGCAAGGTGCAAGGGTCCACGTCATAAGAAAGCGTTACGCCGGTGGCCTGGAGCCAGCACAGGAGGCTCAGTCGGCACAAGATTTGAGGTGGCGCGTGGTGGATGTTGTTTCGCTGGCATGAGGGTCCAACCCAGAGATGGAAGAAGTAAGTGGAGGAGGAGGAGGAGGAGGAGGAGGAGGAGGAGGAGGAGGTGAGAACAGGTTAGGAGCGAGAGGGGATGACATGTTTGTCTGGCGGTTCCCCAAGCAATACTTGATCGCATTCCTGACATGTGATATGCGGTGCTACGTGGTGCAACCCACGTGGCGCACGATATGTGGTCGTGGTGCAATATGATACATGCAGTCTACGCCGTTCAAAATGTGTGGTCCAAGCCACGTGGTGGTGTAAGCACATGTTCGAAGAACCCACACACACATAAACATAAATAATGATACCAGAGAAAAACCCAATCAGGGCTATAGGGCTAGGGGGCTACAGGGCTATTGAGCTATAGGGCTATAGCGTTGTAGGGCCACAGGGCTATTGGGCTATTGGGCTATATAGGCTGTATAGGGCTATAGGGCTATAGGGCACCCCCGGCCACCTCCGGCACGCCCAGGCACGCCCGGGCACCCGGGCACCCCCGGGCACCACCCGGGCACCCGGGCCCCGGGCACCCCCTGGCACCGGGGCCCCGGGCACCCCCGGGCACCCGGGCTACCCGGGCGTGCAGCGAAAGTCGACGAAAAACCTCACCTGACCATATGAATCCGCTGGGACCCCTACAGAGTCAAGCTCTGATGGGGGAACTTCTGGCGCTCCGCTCGGATTTCTTGGATCGGCTCCTGGGGCCCCCTGGCGGCGTCTCCGGCGCCGCCCCTGGCGCGCTCCGCGCGCCAGGGAGGGGGGCCCAGCGCGAATCCAAGAAATCCGCGCGGAGCGCCACAAGTTTGTTTATGTGGTTTTCTTTTCTTCTAAACTAGGCTAATTAGGTGGGTCAATTTCTGGCGCGTGGTGGTGCACTATATATACACACACGTCGTGCAGCCCACGATGGTGCTGTGCAGGCCATGCGTTGCAGGCTGTGCGGCGCGAGCCCTGTGGGTGGAACCCGCGCCAGGACCGTCAGGGGGCGCGCCCACGGATACGGCCACCGGCCCGGCACCAGGCGCGACCCCGGCGGACCCAGCTCATCATCGGCCACAAGCACAGCCGGGTGGGGCAGGAGGGGGGCCCAGACCCCCTCGAGTTGTGACAAAATCACGACGGGAGGTTTTTCGCTATTTTCTGTTTCTGGGTGCCCTTACCGGGCCTCGGGGCTGTCAAAAAACGACTCAGGATGAAAAGCGCCGATCGGCGCGGGCCCTCGCATCCCCTTTACCGCCCCCTCCCCGTCCCATGGAGTAGATCTTGGCTGTTTTTGGCGCCTGTTTCAAACAGGTGGAGTCTCCCCCAAAGGACGCACTCTAGCAAACAGTCGCACTGAGCAGAGGTCCAGAGCCTGATCCCTCCCCCTCCCCCCCCTTTCGCCAAATTTCGAAACGCCGACCGAATAAGAAAACGTTTACAATCGGTACGATCGACATGGTTAATTACGGAAAGAATTGGTACGAAGACCGACGGCAGCTCCTGTGCATTTTGACCAGGACTCGCTGTCGGTGTCGAGGCGGGCGTGGCCCACTTGAGCCAGCAGGCCGCCTGCCCAACAGCGGCCGCGGTCGAATTTGGACAACATTTGCTGTCGGCCATCGTACCTGTCTTCGTGCGTACCCATCTCGGGCGTCCAAGTAGCAGGCGCCGGCCCCCTTTTCAAGAAGCTGGTGGTTACTTCTCTGAGGCTGTGCTTGGCGCGCCTCTGCTACGAAGCGGCCGGCTTGCTTCTCGGGAGCTGTCCCGTCTCGTGCTTCTGAGGCCCTGTTGCTCGCTGCTGAGACGCTGCTGGGGTGCGCGGCGCGCCCTTGGCTCCTCAGAGCTTGGCGTCGCTCGGACGTGCGCACTTTCCGGGGGGTCGAGGGCCATCGAGGAGCGTCCTGGATCATCTTGCAAGAACACGTGCGACACCGAAACATGCACGGGGAGCGGACGTCCGAGCGATGGCGGGTAGAAGGGCGGCCAGCGCCTTCTAAGGATCAGCCTCCTCCTAGGGATCCGCCCCCCGCCACCACGCCGCTCAGCCACTTCCACAGCTCCCTGTTAGCATAAGGAAGACACCCCGGTGCAAGCATTCGTTGGCGGGAGGATTGGGGATTCGATGTGTTCTGGGCGTCTTTTTAGCAGGCTGAACAGTCAGCACAGAGGCACACTCACACCCACACATTTTCGAAGATCCGCGCGGAGCTCTGGGAGGTTACTTGCTGCTCCCCTGAGGGAGGGGAAGGGGCAAGGGAGGAAATGGAGGAGATGGAGGAATTTCGAGAGTCTCGTCGCGCAGACCCTGCGCGCGCGCGCGCCTCCGCGCGCTCTCGCACCGAGTACGAATAGCGCCCCCGTGCGGCCACCCGCGTACGCCTCCGAGTGCCGGCGTGGCCGCCTGGAGCCAAGGCGCGGCAGCGCCCGGGCCATCAGAAGCTGCAGTGATCTAGGCCTCCTAGATGGGGTCGGAGCAGATGGGGTCGGAGGATCGTGCCGCATCGCCGATGCATCGGCGATTCGGCTCGACGTAGGGCCCGATTTTCTCCACGCCGACGTCGCCGATGCATCGCCGACGCCGCCAGCGCATGGGCGATGCCTCGCCGATGCATCGGCGATGCATCGCCGATGTATCGGCGATGCGGCGCGATCCTCCGACCCCATCTGCTCGGACCCCATCTAGGAGGCCTCTAAGTGAGGCAGGGCTGTGCCGCAAGCCTTGTGTCGGGCCTGTCCCCCTACAGGAGGATTTTCGACGAAAAATAAATTACTCCGACGGAAGGACCCCGCATGAGAATCCTCTGGGCGAATCTGGAGAAAGCCCTCACCGTCGTCCTCGTGGTTGGTGAGGCGTCTTGGCTGTCTCTTCTGCGTCTATTTCTTCTCGCCCTGGCGCGGGCCCTCCCCCCGCTCCCTACGTTGCCCCTGGCCTCGCCCTCCTGTTTTGGCTCCGGACATACAGAAAGTGGCCCGGGAGTGGTGTTCTGGGAACACGAAGAACACGAAGTGGCCTACGGTTGGCTCCGGGCATTCAAAATGTGTCCCGGGAATGGTGTTTTGGGAGCCGGGCATTCAAAGTGTGGCCTGGGAATGGCGTTCTGGCAGCGCGAGAGCCCAAAAGTGGCGACGGTTACGGGAATTGGATGACCCGCTCGGATTAGTAACATGATCCGCGGGCCCCATAGGGAGGGGGCTCCCGCTTGAGACTTCCTCGCAATTCACTCACAAATGTGGCCTGGGAATGGCGTTCTGGCAGCGCGAGAGCCCAAAAGTGGCGACAGTTACAGGAATTGGATGACCCGCTCGGATTAGTAACATGATCCGCGGGCCCCATAGGGAGGGGGCTCCCGCCTGAGACTTCCTCACAATTCACTCACAGACGAGGCCCAGGGCGAGTGAGTGAGTGAGTGAGTGAGTGAGTGAGTGAGTGACTGACTGACTGACTGACTGGTGATGATGATGATGATGATGATGATGATGCTGATGCTGATGCTGATGCTGATGCTGATGCTGATGCTGATGCTGATGCTGATGCTGATGTTGTTGATGATGATGATGATGATGATGATGATGATGATGATGATGATCATCATCATCATCATCACACTCTCTCACGCGCACACTCATCATCATCATCATCATCATATGTGAGTGCTGATGAGTCAGTGAGTGATTGAGTGAGTGAGTGAGTGAGCTAGTGAGTGAGTGAGCTAGTGAGTGAGTGTGTGAGGGATGATGAGTGAGTGAGTGAGTGAGGAATGAGTGATGATGATGATGATGATGATGATGATGATGATGATGATGATGCTGATGATGATGATGGTGGGTTCCTGTTCCTGCGCGGGGTGTCCAAAGAAGACAAAAACCCCACTTTGGATGTGGGGACAAAGATCCCAAAGATCACAAAAAATAGTCCAAAAACAGTCTGGGGACTACTTGTTCAGTATTTCTTGACCTTTTTGGTGTATTTTTGGGGTATTTTTTTATTCTTCGTCGAACATCTCCCTGTATGGGGGACACGCCCGACTTGACGCAAGCCTCGCCAGAGAAGGGAGGAGGCGAGAAAGGGCCCCGGTCGTTGGACAGGGGCGGCCGTCCAAGTCGATGCGAGCCGATTCGCCAGTTGGGGCCGCCCACGATTCCGGCTCGATTCGATTCGCTGCGAGTCGGCGGCATCGGCCAGGGCCCGCCAGAGGCCCGCGCGGCGACCCGATGCGTCTCTGGCCCGCTACGACCTCGCGAGGTTCGATTGATGGGCCTGTTTTCCACCACCACCACCATAAGTTGGAGGAGGAGGGGGTCCTCCTCCTCATCCTCCTCTTCCTCCTCCTCGTCCTCCTCCTTCCCCCCTCCAACTTATGGTGGTGGTGGTGGAAAACAGTCCCATCATCGATGCAGGCGGGCGCTGCTGGAGTGGGGCGTGGGACGAGACGCAGGGGGCCTTTAGGCCCACCATGGGGTGGTGATGGCCAGTGGTGGGGTGGGTGTCATGGCTGGGGCCACGCATCCAGGCCTCCCAAATGGGGTCGGGCCATCGCGCCGCACCGCCGATGCACCTCCAGGTGCGGCTCGATGTGGAGCTCGATTGTCTCCACGCTGGCCGCGCCGTTGCATCGCTGGTGCATGGGCGGTGCGGCGCGATCCTCCGACCCTGACCATTCTGGCCGCATTCAGGAGGCCTTTGATGAAGCCTCCCAGGTATCATGGCCCCCGCTTCCTCCTTTTCTTCCTCCTGCACGCCCCCTGGCCCGTGGATCGCCGACGGCGGCCCCATGGCCCCACCCCGCCAGGACCGTGCCGTTTCGCTCTCGGGGGCCCATCGCCGATCTGTAGGCGATGCGTCGCCCATTGCAGGCCGATCCTTGCCCCTCATTCTGCCAGCACGCCCCCTGGACCTCCCTGGTCCGCATGCTCTGGGCTATTCGTTCGTTTGATGCCAATCACTCTGAATTGTCCGCTCGTCTGGCTCTTTTTCCGCTTCTTCCTCATGTCGTTTGTCTCACGGAAACACGTTTGAATGCATGTGTCTTCCACCCGAAGTTGCTCGCTCGTAACGACAGTTCTTTGCAGTTCGTGGCGTTGCTGTGTTTGATTTGGATATATTGCTTTCGGCGCATAGCCGTTGCGCCAACCCCCTGGTCGAAGGAAGGAGAGGCGACATCACCGGCACCACCTTCACCACCACCACCATCTTCACCTTCACCTTCAACTTCACCTTCACCACCACCACCACCACCACCACCACCACCACCACCACCACCACCACCTTCACCACCACCACTTTCACCACCACCTTCACCACCACCTTCACCACCACCTTCACCACCGGGGGGGCCACCTGCAGCGACGGGATCCACGACGCCTCCCCGAGCTGGGGATAGGTTGTCTCGAGCGAGAGGGGGGGTCGCCTCGCGCTGGTGGTGATGGCGTCGCCTTCCCTTGTTCCTACCCTCTGCCCCCGCAGCAGCGCTCTCAGAGCTCGTCCATGAAGGCCTTCGCGGCCGAAGTCTTGACTCCGCCGCCTCCTCCTCATCCTCCTCGTCCTCCTCCTCCTCCTCCTCCTGGCAGTTTTATGTGGGCCTGGAACGACGAGCTCGCCCTCCTTCTCCAGCCACCGCCTGGCCGCAGCCTTCGCCCCTCCCCGTGGCCCGCCCCCTCTGCGGCGCGCCGGCGGTGGCGCGGGCCAGGTGCGATCTCGAGCAGCAGCGGCGGGTGGCCTACGAGGAGGGGGCCAGCTTCGCGCGTGCCGCGGCCGCCCCCGCAGCGGTCGCCTCGCCGCGCGCTCGTGCGCGCTCTCCTGCGCGTGCGTGCCCTTGGCCCCCCCATCGGGAATCAGCGCGCCCGGGCCTCCCAGAGGGGGGGCCGAGCAGACGGGGTCGGAGGATCGCGCCGCACCGCCGGTGCACTGGCGATCCGCCTCGGTGTGCAGCCCGATGTTCTCTGCGCAGGCCTTGCCGATGCACCGCCGACGTCGCCGCTGCATCGCCGATGCGGCGCGTGACTCGGGTCCCATCGAGGAGGCGTTTGGGTGAGGCAGCCTTCCTGGAGGGGCGCCGCGACGGCGAGGGGGAGTTCGGGGGGCAGCCCACGCTCGAGCGTCAGCCTGGAGTCATGAGAGGAAAAAGCACAGACACAATGAATCGTCGATTCCCAGGAAAGAATGAAACATATGGGAAGTGGGGTGGAAGACGGATTCCTGGACAACATATGAGAGTATGAGAAGTCCCAAGATTTGTGGCTATTTGTTTGTGTGTCCCAGGGCATTTCACGGAGGGTGCCGCCGTCGATTGGGGGGTGTCATCTCGCGTCGTCACCCCTTTCCTGAGGCGGGGCTTTGGTCATGACTGCCGCGTCCAGGGCATCGACCTTCGGGGGCCCCGCCGCGAGAGCTCCTGGAACGGAGGCCGCCGGCATCCTTGCGGAAGCGGGGAGTTCCAGGGCAGAGGCGGAGCAGCTCGCGGCGGAGCTGGGCTTCATGCCGCCCCCCGCCTGAGCGCGGCGGCGCCGCCCCGCGCGCAGCCCGCGGGGTTGTCCCGACGGCTTGGTCTCGCGCGCCAGCGGCTCGCGGGGTTGCCCCGGCGGCCTGGTCCGCGGGGCTGTCCCCGACGGCTGCGCGATTTCGCCGCCGGAGAATGTGCCCCTGCCAGGCGCGGCGGCGGGGGCGCCGAGGAAAATGCACGCGCGCGCCCGTGCCAGGAGGAAAAAAGAGGTGCAGGAGGAGAACGGGCTATGCGGCGAATAGGACGAGGAGGAGGAGGAGGAGGAGGAGGAGGAGGAGGAGGAGGAGGAGGAGGACGACGAGGAGGAGGAGGAGGAGGAGGGGGGGAGGGGGAGGGGGAGGGGGAGGAGGAGGAGGAAGAAAAAAAGACGACGAAGACGGAGACGAAAACGAAGACGAAGAAGAATACTAATAATAATGATAATAATAATATTAATAATAATAAGAAGAAGAGGATTAATATAATAATAAGAAGAAGAAGACGAGGAGGAGGAGGAGGAGGAGGGAGGATGAGGAGGAGGAGGAAGAGGAGGAGGAGGAGGACGGACGGAGGAGGACGGAAGGAGAGGGCGGGAAGAATCCTCCGCTGGACGAAGAAGAAAAAGGCGAGAGGCAACCTAAATCGATTGTCGCGCGGGGCCCTACCGTCGGAGCAGTTTGTGATCCCCCCAAAGGCGCCGTAGGATGAACGTGGTTCGTTGCCGTCCACGAGGGGGGGAGGGGATCCGTCCCTTCTCCTCCTCTTCCTCTTGTCCCTTATTCCCTCTCCTTCTCTGCCTCAGGACTCCCCTCGTCGTTTGTCCTCCTTCGCTTCGCCTCCCCTCGCCGACCCCTTCTCCTTCGCCTCTTCCCTCCTCGTCATCCCCCTCCTTTTCCGCGCCCCCCAAACCGCCGCCCCATAACCCCCCGCACTATTTGTTCGAACCCCCTTTTGGACGCCCCCGAATCTTGCGATCTTGGGGCTTATTCAGGGTCGACATTAACTCGTGGGGGATAGGCTCGGGGGGGGGACGAAGTTTCGAGGCACGAGGTGTTCCCAGCCTCGGGATGCTTCTCCAGAAGCTGCGCCTGGCCGACGGCGTTCCCGGGGTATGGTCCGCAAACCAAACGTTAGGGGGGAAAGGCTCAGGAAAAGGACGCGTCGACCCCCACTCGCCCACTGGTCGCCAAGAGGGGCCTGACAGCATACCCCGCCCAGGAGCGTGCGGTTCCGTTATCGGGAGCGTATCGCCGATCCATCGGCGACGCATCGCCGATTCAGGCTCGATGCCCCCCATGGGCCCGTCCCACCTTAACGTCCTTCTCCACTGTTGTCAAACAAATGCCCTCCTTCCCCATCCTGGAACATATCCCTGTCCCTGTGCTGGGCATCGTCCTATCTCGTTGCCGATATTATGGGTCCCCCGAGAGCACGAGGGCACACCCCTCAGATTGTCATCGCTGTTTGGCTTGTGAACTTGGGGTGGGGATCCGTTCGAGGCTGGCCGTGCCCTTCCTCGGCCCCCCCCTTCTCCCTCGACGACCCGCCGCGCCCGCATGCCCCCGCCCCCGCAGGTGCGCACAACCTCCTGTTCGTGGAAACGTCGGCGAGCACGGGCCACATGGTCGAGCAGGAGGGGGGGCCGAAGGGTCGAATACGAATCATTCTGCTCCGCTTCGACGCCATCTGGGAGCAAAGCTCCCCACCGTGCTTCTGGGCATCGTGGAGCCATCGCGCTTCCAGCGTTTCGGCGCCACCGCCGTGCTCTTTCTACCACCACCCACCTAACAAAGCACCCCAACCCAACCCGAAGGCCCCAATTTGCCCTCCATTCCCAGTCGGGGGGGGGTCGGGGAAGATTGAAAAAACAAAAAAAAACATCTGAAGCCCGTGCCCCCCAACCCGAAATTCGGGTCTTCGGGTTGGGTTGGGGTGGCTTGGTAGGTTTAGCCATTCTCGGGCCGTCCTCTGGGATGCTTGCCGGCGCTCCGCTCCACTGCGCGCGGCGCAGGAACGCGAGGCGGGACACCCGGGATGCACCCCGGCACAGTTGGGGCTTGCCAGCCGCGGTGTGCGGCCGTCATCCGTCGAAGGTGCGAGGCGGGATGCCCAGGGAGCGCGCCGGCACGCTGCGGGCCTGGAGGCCGCGGTCTGCAGAATGTGTGCGATGCGGGCCGGGAGCTTCCCTCTTCGGAGCAGGCGCTCGGGGCTTCGTGCTGCTCCTCTGCCACCGCTGCCGCGCTCGGGGGTCTGGTGGGGCCGTTGCTTGTGCCACGACGGCCGTCTCTTGGCCGGCACGGGCAGTGCTCTCGGCGGGCAGGTTGCACGGTGGGGCTGCAGTCAACCCGCATAGTAAGGATGGGCAACCTAAAACAAATACATAAAAAACAAGACAAAAATAAGGATGGGCAACCTTCCCAAGGGTACCCTTGTATCCTTGCGTCCTCGGTCCATCCTTGGCCACTTTCGTTGACCGCGCCCGGCTCGGAAAACTTCTAAATGAGTTTCCAAGCCTGCATCTTATCGCGCATCCTTTTTATACAGGTTGAACGTATGGCTGAGCGGGGTCCGCACCTTTCATCTCTCTCTCTCTCTCTCTCTCTCTCCCTCTCTTTCTCTTTTTCTCTTTTTCGCTCTCTCTCTCTCTCTATCCCCCCCCCAAAAAAAACTGTACCGATCCAGTCGGGAAAATTGCCAGTGGGTCAGGGATCTCAGGAATGCTTATTGGGGTCCCTTCGGAGCGCTCTCGGGAGCCTCTTTGGGGCAGTTTTGATGCCTCCTGGGGTCCTCTTAGGGGCCTCTTGGGAGCCTCTTCGGGGCCTCTTGGGCTCCTGGGGGCCTCTTGAGGCCTCTTGGCGGTTTCTTGGGGGTCTCTTATCTCTTCCTGTGGGCCTCTCGGGGCCGAGAGCTCGAAACGTTCGTTCGGGTGCGCCTCTTGGGCCGTCTTGGTGCCCAAGAGGACCGTTCTGGGGCCCTCATGGAGGCCTCTTGGGCCGTCTTGGGGCAAGGTTTGCACATTCTTCAAACACCGGAGGAACCGTAATGACTGTTGCCTCTCGGGGTCCTCTTGGGAGGCCTCTTGGAGGCCTCTTCGGGCGTCTTGGAGGCCTCTTTGGGCGTCGGCCATCTTCGGCGACTTGGGCCGATCTTGCGGCGACTCGGGGCCCTCTCGGACCGTCTTGGGGGCCTCCAGGGGCCCTCTCGGCTGGTCCGGGGGGCCCTCCTCGGGGCCCGAAGGAGAGTCCTGCGACAGGCCGCCCTGGAAAGCGGGAGATGTGAGGGCCTCCTCCTCCTCCTCCTCCTCCTCCTCCTCCTCCTCCTCCTCCTCCTCTCTCCTCCTCCTCCTCCTCCTCCTCCTCCTCCTCCTCCTCCTCTCTCCTCCTCCTCCTCCTCCTCCTCCTCCTTAGTCCAGAGGACTCAGGATTACAGACTGCAGTGGAGACCCATGCCAAGAAGCGCCCCGGTGCCCTGGGTGCCCTGGGTTTCGATGGTTTTGCGATGGACGGCGCGACGTACCCACGCCCACAGTCACGGGACGTCCCGGGGTCTCAGGGTTGGGCTTCTCGTGGAGGGCTTTTTGTGGACTGGCCTCCACTGTAATCCTCACTCCAGAGGACTGCGGACTACAGCAAGGAACCTTTTAGGGCACGCCTACTCCGTGCCCGAAGGCGCGGTTGCGGCAAATGTGAAGAGGCGGCTCGATTGAGTTGGAGGTTGACTACAGTGGGGACCCATGCCAAGAAACGCCCTGCTTACCTCCAGGGTTTCCTGGTTTTGCGATGGACAGCGCGACGTCCTCAAAGGGTCAAAACTGTAATCCTTAGTTATTCAAGAGGACTGAGGACTACAGCAAGGAACTCACTCCGTGTGGCGGCAAATGTGAAGAGGCGGCTCGATTCAGTTGGAGGTCGGGTTTTACTTGTGGACGATGGTTTTGCGATTCCCCACGTGGGACTTCCTGGGCCAGGGTCATCGTGGACTTGTGGTCGGGTTCCTACTGTAATCATTACAAGAGGACTGAGGACTACAGCAAGGAACTTTTTAGGGCACGCCCACTCCGTGCCCGAAGGCACGGTGGCGGCAAATGTGAAGAGGCGGCTCGATTCAGTTGGAGGTCGACTACAGTGGGGACCCATGCCAAGAAACGCCCTGCTTACCTCCAGGGTTTCGATGGTTTCGATGGTTTTCGATGGTTTTGCGATGGAAAGCGCGACGTCCCCACGCAAAACATCAAGGGACTTCCTGGGCTTTCAGGGTCGGGCTTATCGTGGAGGGTTTCTTGTGGTCGGGTTCCTACTGTAATCATTACTCCAGAGGGCTGAGGCCTACAGCAGGGAACTTTCTAGGACACGCCCACTCCGTGCCCGAAGGCACGGTGGCGTCAAGCGTGAAGAGGCGGCTCGGGGAGGCGGAGGTCGACCTGTGGGGGACCAGGGCGAGAGGGCAGTCGTCCGGGATGGCGTTTGCCATGATTAAGAACAATGGGAAACGCAACTGTGGTTCATTGAGTTGGTTTTTTTGAGGAAAATTGCGTGTCCCGTAAATCGCAGGGCTTCGGGGTGAGAGCACGGCCGCGTGCACCGTGGTGCATTCTTTGGAGAGGGATCGTGGCTGCCCGGGCAACAACAGTGCAGTCGGCGCTGCGGCGGGAGCACGGCTCCCGTATAGGTTGTTAGGACGTCTCGGGCGAAGCGGCTGCCAGACCAGGCGGCCCAGGGCTTCCCATCCCTCCTGTCGGACTCTTCGTTGGTTTTCATTGTACAAGTACTAGAACCTAGACAGCTCGTGGGAGACGCTGTGTTGTAAACACGCGTGCCTGTAAATCAATTCGCATGGGTTTCGAGGGTGTACACTGCTGCGCGAGCGTTCGTAGCAGGAGGTTGGCCTCGCGGACTTGGCCCCGTATTCATGAACTCGGCATGGCGTGTACGTGCGTATGCTATAGGCTCCTTGTGTGGAAAACTCAGAATACCTCCCGCGGCGCGCAAAAAGTGTATCATCTAGTCCTGAAGTCCGCTTCGTAATATATGGGACAACGTTCGCGCGGCGATGCTCCGACGTAAGGGACTCAAGTACCGTCGCACCGAGGTGTAAGATCGAGGTCGGGTCGGGGAGGATACCCTCGTATTCTTCGTGATTGGTTGGATGCTCTTGTGCATCCTGGGGAGAGTTCTGTATGTTTTGGCCGACGGAGGGTCTTGCGTTCTTTAGGGATGTTCTTCTGGCCTAGGTCCGACTGTATTTTACTCGAACGCATAGCACGCGTCATGTGGACTCCAACCCACCCACCCACCCAGCAGGTAAGATAACGCCCGCCGCCCCACCCACCCCCGTTGCAGCAATGCCTGTTGCTCAACTCAGAGGTATGCTGTTTGTAGTGCGCGCGACGCGTTTGCAGTGTGCGCAGGCATGTGCATGTGGTATGTGCAGGCGCTTGCCGCGCGCAGGCTGTTGTGGCCCCCACACAGGCGCGGCGGCGCACTCACATTGAAATTGACAAACAGATCGGCGCGCATAGCGCACGCGCCGGCTGCGGCGGCAGTTCTGATGCACACAGTCGTGGTGATGTCTTGCCTTCTGGTATGCCTTCTTGAGTTCTGGTGATGTCGTGGTGAGTCGTGGTGTACGCGGGTTTTGTGGTGTACACTGGGCCTGTGACGCACATGCGGGCGGCGCACACATTCACAACGGTGCATTCGTACGCAGGCACGGTGGTACGAAGAGGTTGCTTTTTCTCGTGGGCTGCTACGTGGCGATGGATACTCCGGTGACTGTGGTGCGCCGCAACTTCTTCGAACAATTCCTGTGCGACCATCGCGCCGACCACGGCGCGGTGACCAGCCGATGACCCCGCAGTGGCCAGTTTATTGGGAAAGATTTGCGGCCGGTGCCGCCGACCCTGGGCGCAAGGAAGGGGGGGAAAGAGGAGGAGAAGGAGGAGGAGGACGAGGATGCGGAGGACGAGGAGGAGGAGGCCTGCGAGCGCGCCCTCGCACAAATATGTGACAGCCCACAAGGAAATCGGACTGCTCCGAGCCCCAGAGAGCTCGATGGGCCAACAACAACCTGCATCGCCAACGCGAGGACGCCGTCATCATCGTCTGCGTGATCAGCATTAACGCCGTCACTGGCGTTGCCGTCGTCGTTGTCACTCACCATCGCCACCAGCATCGCTACGACGATGATCGTGTCTACCGTTGTCGACGTTGCCATGATACCGCGCTCGCCCAAATTGCCGACTCGTACTGAGGCGCCCGCGGGCAAGTGCCCAGCGGCAGGGCCGCCGCGGCCGCGTCGGTCGCTCCGGACCAGCTGGCCGTTTCGCGCGCGAGCATGCGCGAGCTAGCACGGCCGCAGGGATGCGCCAGCCAACGCCAAGCAGTAGTGGGATTGATTGTTCACTGCGAGCGTAATAGCGCCACGTACAGCACCACTTACACAATTCAACATTTATTGCACGATGTTGAATGCGCAACATCGGTTGCACCACGTATATTTCGCACGCCTCAGATTGCAACACGTGAAGTGCACCACCTCGATTGTACCACGGCGTATTGTACAACATGTGTTGCATTACATGTATTGCTTCACGTAGACGGCAGCACGTCACTTGCGCATCCTATATACATATGTATAGGTAAATGTGCAAATGCGTATATACATATATATATATATACATATATTGAATTATATTTTCACAACGCAAGTTGCACCACCTAGAGCGCCCGACATAGACTGCACAGCAAATATTGCACAACGCTCAATGGATTTCACAAGTTGCGTCACATCTATTGCGCAACGTAGACCGATTGCTCCACAGCGGTTGTTTCACGAATATTCTTGGACACACACGTACAGTTGTGAAGGTCCACGCTGGCCAACATTTTCGGGTTACTGTGTCAGGGAGAACAACCTTTGTGTGCTGGGGAAGCGGCAGAACACTCTTACCGGCTTCAGAAAATTTGGCTCGTGAAAGCGAGCATTTTCAAATAATTGCTCCCCAGCGTGACCCAACACAATGTGCACTCAACGTTGTGCAATCTAGGTGGTGCAGTCCATGTGGTACAGTTTTTGTGGCGGAAACCGTGCAACGCAAAGCGACGCGCGAAATGCAAAACAACGCACCGCAAAGCGATGCATACCAACGCAATTCACAGCAATGCAGCGCAAACAAGTTTTATGCAAAGCAATGCAACGCAGCGCGAAGCAATGCATCGCAATGCGCATCAGCGCAAAGCAACGCAAAGCAACGCAAGCCAGCGCAAAGCAATTCAACACATTACACAACATTGGTGAGCAACGCGAAGCAATCACAAACAATGCGCAGCAATACGCAGCAAAACTCGGCAGAACAGCGCACAGCTGTGCGCAGCAAAGCAGCACAAATGCAAAGCGACGCGTAGCGGCGCACATCAGCGCAACGCAATGCAATGCGATGCAATGCGATGCAACGGAACGCTGCGGAAGTGGCGGGGGCGGACGGCGGCGACCGGCGGCGACGGGCGGCCACGAGGCAACCAGATCGGCATCGGGGCCCAGTTGCCCTGGAAGAGATCAGGAGGGGAAAAAACACACAGACACAATGAATCGTCGATCCCCAGAAAAATATTGGAAAATATGGGAAGTGGGGGGGAAGACGAAAACCCAGAAAATATGGGGAATCTGGTTATTTGTGTGTATTCATTTGTGTGTCCCAGTTCCCCTTCATGGAAGAGAGTCCAAATGAACTCAGTGGAGGCGCTGCCTGGGAAAAGTGGCTCGCCTAAGCGGAGCACAAAACAGCTCCAGAAGCGGAACCCTGGAACTGGAAGCAGAACGGCGACGGACTCCGAAGACAAAACGGAGCGCCGCACCAAGGAAAAACACATTGCCTTGTCGTTCCCAGG
Organism: Prorocentrum cordatum; assembly: GCA_963575745.1. Taxonomy (NCBI): domain Eukaryota; class Dinophyceae; order Prorocentrales; family Prorocentraceae; genus Prorocentrum; species Prorocentrum cordatum. The sequence continues at coordinate 107,872 of CAUYUJ010017931.1, forward strand.
GCCTCCTAAGGCGAAACGTAGTAAGGACCTTGTCTAGCAACAGGGCGCATGTTGGACTCGATGCTTCGCGCGAAGCGGAGTTCTTACGAAAAAGGAGCGGCACGACACACGCGCACACACAAACTCACCAACCATCGCAGATGCTTTGGCGATTGTGTTCCGGCATGGCAGCCTCCACGAATAGGAAATTATGTGGGGACGGAATTGGCAAGGTAATGCGGGTAGCCAGTGTATTTGCCACCCTCGTAGCACGAGCATTCCACAAATTTGCTCCCAGTTTTTGCGTGGGTGGCTGCGAGGAGGAGCCCTGTCTTCTTTCGTCCGATGGGGCGGCTTCCAGCGCAAATGGCGAACTATCGCTCCATTAAGCGGGAGGAGGAGGACGACGACGACGACGGTGTTGGCGACGACAACGGCAGCGATGGCCGCGAACGACAGCAATTCGAGGGCGACAACGGTGACGACAATGACGGGTGTCAGTTCGGCAGTCGTCCGAGCATTCTTCCCCTCCCGTTCTGCCCTACGGCCAGTTTTTTTCATTTCAAGAGCAGTCAGTACGGGAGGTAATGTGCAGGAGGTCGGGGAAGGGCGAAGGTGATTATCAGGAAGACGAGGGGAAGATATGGGAATAGCAGGAGGGTGGTCCCCTCATGAAGCGTGATCCCCATACGGTCGTGGTCCACCCTGGTCGGAAAAGTGGAGGCGTTCTCCATGTGCGCAGAGAAGGTGTACGACAACATAAGAATAGGCCATCGCTTCGTTCCCGCAGTTCTGCGTTTTGGTCGTATGGCTCGTCCTCCCATTTCACTCGCATGCAGTCGTCTAGCAGCCAGATCGAGATTGTTGCCGCTCATCCATTCCATGTGGGATGTTCTCGCAATCGTGTCATCACAATACTACCAGGCTGTGTGAGATCCATCCGGGGCCCGTGAATTAAATCAGATCTTTCCAGCTGAGGTAGCTCATCCAGTCTGACACCAGAAGCGTCATGTGGCTCTTTGCCTTTGAAGTACGCGATAATACTATTTGGCCACAGTGTGTTTGTCGAGCAGTGCGTGTTTTTAGCTGCATGTTTGTTGGGCCGGTTCACCTCCCACACTGCGCAGGAAACCCACGGCGTTGGCGACGTAAAATTGATGTGTACAAAAAGTGACCCGCAAATCCAGCCGACGAGGACGACGGCGACGGCGGTGGCGACGACGACGATGACGACGATGGCGACGACGGCGACGACGGCGACGACGATGCCGGCGACGGCGACTGCGACGACAACGACACTTGCGACGACGGCGACGACGGTGGCGACGACGGCGACGGCGAAGGCGACGGGGACGACGCCGACGACGACGACGGCGACGACGGCGACGACGATGACGACGACGACGGCCACGACGACAGCGACCGCAACGACAGCGACGACGATGACATCTGCGACCGCGACCACGACGACGAAGAGCACGACGGCGACGACGACGACGACGAGCACGACGGCGACGAGACGACGATGACGATGTCGACGACGGCGACGGTGACGATGACGGCGACGACGACGACGACGACGACGACAACCACGGCGTTGGCGACGGCGACGACGACGTTGGCGACGGCGACGACGACGACGGCGAACACGACGACGACGAGGACGACGACGACGACGACGACGACGACGGCGGCGGCGATGACGACGACGATCACGACGACGACGACGACCACGACGGCGAAACGACGGCGATGACGACGACGACAACGGCGACGACCGCCACTTTGACGACGAACACGACTGCGACGAGACGACGAGCACGACGACGAAGATGACGATGTCAACGACGACGATGGCGATGATGACGGCGACGACGACGACGGCAACGACGGCATCGGCGACGGCGGTGACGACTGCAACGGCGGCGACGACGACGACGACGATCACGACGACGACGACGACGGCGACGACGACGGCGATGACGACAATGACAACGGCGACGACCGCGACTTTGACGACGAACACGACTGCGACGAGACGACGAGCACGACGACGACGATGACGATGTCAACAACGACGGCGATGATGACGGCGACGACGACGACGACGATGACGGCAACGACGGCGTCGGCGACGGCGGCGGCGACGACGGCGACGACGACGACGACGACAACGACGACGGCGACGACGACGTCGACGACGACGACGGCGATGATGACGACAACGGCGACGACGGCGACGAGCACGACGACGGCGATGGCGACGGCCACGGCCACGACGTTGACGACGGCAACGACGGCGACGACGATTTCGATGAGGACCGCGACTTCGACGACGAACACGACGGTGACGAGACGACGAGCACGACGACGACGATGGCGATGTCAACGACGACGACGGCGATGATGTTGGCGGCGACGACGACAACGGCAACGACGGCGTCAGCGACGGCGACGACGACGACGACGGCCACGTCGACGACGACGACGACGATGACGGCAACGACGGCGTCGGCGACGGCGGCGGCGACGACGGCGACGACGACGACGACGACAACGACGACGGCGACGACGACGTCGACGACGACGACGGCGATGATGACGACGACAACGGCGACGACGGCGACGACGACGACGACGGCGATGGCGACGGCCACGGCCACGACGTTGACGACGGCAACGACAGCGACGACGATTTCGATGAGGACCGCGACTTCGACGACGAACACGACGGTGACGAGACGACGAGCACGACGACGACGATGGCGATGTCAACGACGACGACGGCGATGATGACGGCGGCGACGACGACAACGGCAACGACGGCGTCAGCGACGGCGACGACGACGACGACGGCCACGTCGACGACGACGAACACGAGGACGACGACGACGACGACGTCGACGACGACGACGGCGACTACGACGACGACGGCGAGGACGGCGACGACGACAACGGCCACGACGACGGCGACGACGACTAGCACGGCGACGACGACGACGGCGCCGACGATGGCGACGACGACGACGGCAACGACGGCATCGGCGACGACGATGACGAGCACGACGACGGCAACGACGACGACGGCGATGAAGGCGGCGACGACGACAACGGCAACGACGGCGTCAGCGACGGCGACGACGACGACGACGACGACCACGTCGACGACGACGAACACGAGGACGACGACGACGACGGCGATGGCGACGGCCACGGCCACGACGTTGACGACGGCAACGACAGCGACGACGATTTCGATGAGGACCGCGACTTCGACGACGAACACGACGGCGACGAGACGACGAGCACGACGACGACGATGGCGATGTCAACGACGACGACGGCGATGATGACGGCGGCGACGACGACAACGGCAACGACGGCGTCAGCGACGGCGACGACGACGACGACGGCCACGTCGACGACGACGAACACGAGGACGACGACGACGACGACGACGTCGACGACGACGACGGCGACGACGACGACGACGGCGAGGACGGCGACGACGACAACGGCCACGACGACGGCGACGACGACTAGCACGGCGACGACGACGACGGCGCCGACGATGGCGACGACGACGACGGCAACGACGGCATCGGCGACGACGATGTCGAGCACGACGACGGCAACGACGACGACAACGGCGGCGGCGAGCATGCCAACGACGACGACGACGGCGACGACGAACAACGACGGCGACGACGACGATGACGCCGACGACGAAGTCGACGGCGACGACGACGACGACGGCGACGACGCCGACGAAGACGGCGACGGCGTCGACGACGGTCACGACGAAGAGGACGACGGCGACGGCGGCGACGACGACGACGACGGCGGCGACGTCGACTACGACCACGGTGACGACGACGACAAGCGCGAGGACGACGACGCCGACGACGACAACGACGGCGTCGGCGACGACGGCGACCATGCCTACGACGACGACGACGGCGACGAAGGCGACGACGCCAGCGCCGGCGCCAGCGCCCGAGGGGGGGAGGGAGGAGGGGGAGGGGGGAGGGGAGTCCCCCTGGTTCTCTTCGACGGCGCCGAATGTTCGGGGGCTTTCCCCCCCCCCTGGTTCAAACGCGCCGCCGAATGGTCCCATGGCAAGCGCCCGTGAAACGCGCTCCCTTAAACATAATTTTAGATATGTATACATACATACATCCGTGCATCCATGCATCCATACATCCGTAGATATATACATACATTTTTATATATATATATATATATATAAGTATAGATGTACATGTATAAATTTATTTATACATGGGTACGTACATGTACATCTACCTATCTACATATACATATACGGGCGCACCCGGCTCGGGGGCCGATGGCCAGAACCTCGACCACAAATGTGGGTACCGGGGCCCGGGCCCGCTTCTGGGAGGCTTAAAATCGCCCCGGGGAGCCCTCAGGCAGCAATCCCGGCGGCCCCACCAGACAGTTTCGAGGCACCCCAAAGACGCCGTCCAGGGGTCTCTGGCGACGCACGACGCGTTTAAACTGCCCTGGAGGCCCCCGAGACGCCCGAAGAGGCCTTTAAGATGCCGCCCAAGAGCGCCCCGAGAGGGCAAAATCATTGATTTTCATTTGTTTTTGTTTTTGTGAATGTTTTTGTTGCATTCTCTCTGTTTCGTGTTTCCGGCGCAAAGGCACCGCCCAAGAGGCGCCCAAAATTGTTCCAAGACGGCCCATAAGGGCCCCAAGAGCCCCAAGACGGCCCAAGAGAACCCCGAGACGGCCCCAGAGCCGCCCAAGACAGCGCAAGCGGGTCCCAAGAAGGCCCCAAGAGGGGCCCAAGAGAGGGAACGGGAACTGAAAGATGTCTCCCGAGATGCCTCCGAGAGGCTCCATGAGGCCCTTAGGAACCCCCATAGAGGCCCCAAGAGGCCCCTGTTACATTTTTTCCAAGACATATGTATATGTATACGTGTATATAAATATCACTTTCATATATATATATATATAGATGTCTGTATGTATATTTATAGATGTACATTATATATACATATGTATATAGATATATGTCGGAGGCTGGGGGGTGAGATCGCAGTGAAACGGAGACCCCCCACCGGGAAATCGGTTTCGGTTTCGTGTTCGTGTCGTGCGTGCGGGCGAGGCGAAGCTGCGCGTGATCCTCCTGTAGCTAGGCCGAAGTAGGAACGACAGTTCGTTCCCATCCGCTAGTTGCTGGGAGGTGTCCCAATGGGGCCGGGCGGTGTCCCGCGTGTCCAGGGTGTCAGTGGGAGCGAAAGTCCGTTTCCCGTCCTCCGGTGGCCCGGAGGTGTCCCAGTTGGGCCGGGCGGTGTCCCGGGCGTCCCGGCGCTAACGCATGTCGTTAATTTCCATATTCGCTTTTGTCGGCGCTTGCGGCGGGCTTTCTCATCCAAGCCAGCTTATCTTATCCAATCCATCTTGTCCAATCCAATCCATCTTATCTTATCCAACCCATCTTGTCCCATCATATCCTATCCCACCCAATCCAACGCACACAACCCAATCAATCAATTCATTTGATTCTGCGCCTGCGGCAGGCCAATCAAACCCATCATATCTTATCCAATCCATATGGTCCAATCCAACCAATGTTATCTGATCATATCCATCTTATCCCATCCAATCCAATCCACCGAACCCAATTCATCAATTCATTTTTGTCGGCGCCTGCGGCGGGCTTTCTTACCCAATCCAGCTTATCTTATCCAATCCATACTGTCCTATCTAATCCATCTTATCTTATCCAACCCATACTGCCCCATCTTTTCTTAACTCACCGAGTCCAACCCAACCAATCAATTCATATGTTTCTGCGCCTGCGGCGGGCAGACCCAATCCATCATATCTTAATCCATATGGTCCAATCCAACCCGTCTTATCTGATCCGATCCATCTTATCCCATCCAATCCAATCCACCAGACCCAATCCATAAATTCATTTTTGTCGTCGCCTGGGCACGATCGCGGCAGATTGCGGGGCTCGAGCGTTCGGCGCCCTTGCCTTTCGGAAGCCGCCCCAAGGCGTCCCTCCGTTCGCCTGCCATGGCGTCTCCCGCGGCGCGCAGTCTCCGCGCGGCGCCCCCGGGGCCAGGCGCGGCCGGCCTCGGGGGCGGCGGCGCGGGCCAGGCTCCGCGGGCCCTGACTGGCGAGGCAGCCCAGGGTCGCGCAGGGAAGCGCAGCGGTTCGAATACTCACCGCACTCTTTGGCAGGCTTCGTCGAGTTGGCTCCTGGGCGCGCCCCGACGGGCCAGGAGTTCTACGACGCGCTCGCAAACGTGCCCGGCGTTGCCCAGGCGTTGCCCCCCCCTCCCCCCCCCCCCCCGCCCCGTACTTGGCTGCTCGGGGCAGGGGGGGGGGGCGGCTGAATTCGCGGGGAGAAGGGGGGGGCGGCGGAAGGGGGCGCGGGCGGCGGCATTCCTGGGCGAGCCGGTTCGCCCATGGGCGCGCAAGGGCCAGGCGCCGCCAGTCCGCTGCGCTCGGAGCCAGGCGCTGCCAGCTCCATGTCACGGCGGTTCTTTGGAATACTCTCGCAGGTGAAATGGCAGAGCCGCAAGTCGGACATGGGCAGCGCGGGCGACCACTACATGGAGAGGAACGTGCTCGCGCACGCGCGCGGCGCCGCCAGCGCGCCGCGCGCGTTCGAGCTGACGCGCAACAAGCGCATGAAGGAGGCGGAGGGGCGGGCGTTCACTGCGACGGCCTGCTTCGCGAACCCCCCAGCACCTGGTTGCCCAGGCGTGGCGCATTCTGCTCGAAGTCCGCAGGGGCAAGGAGCTCTTGCCGGAGCACGTCAGGGGCCACTGCCGCCGCGCGGCGGCCCGGGCGGGCCAGGGCGGGCCCGAGGACCTCCTCTTGGCGCTGGAGCGGGGCGCCGACGCCGGCGAGGTGTCAGGCTCTGCCAGCTCCGGCGGCGCCCCTGCTAGCTCCAGCGGGCCCCCCGCCCCTGGCGCGCCAGCCCGCTGCGCGGGCCAGGCCCTGCCAGCTTTGCGCCGCGGGCGCCCGTCGTTCCAACGGCCGCAGGGGCGGCCGCCTCCGCGCATCAGTTGAGCCGGCCCTCCGCGCCGCCCGCGGCTGCGGTTCCGCTCGCTCCGACGGCGGCGCCGCCGACCCCTGCGGCGGCGCTCGCTCCGGGGGCGGCGGCCCCAAGTCCTGCCGAGGCGCCTTCGCCGGTTGCGGTTTCGCCCGCCCCGAAGGCAGCTGCGCCGACCTCGGAGGCGGCGTCCTCTCTGAAGGCAGCGGGCCCGAATCCGAGCGAGGCGATGAGCGAGGGGCCGGGGCCAGGCTCCGCCAGCTCGCGTCTCGCGCAGGAGGGCCAGGAAGCGGATTTTGTCCCAGACTACACGCTACGCGCGATGGACATGGGCCCCGAGTTGGTCAGCGCGCTGGCCGCGGGGTACATGGGGGCGGCGCAGGAGGAGGCGCGGAACGCGATCGCGGCGGGCGATGGCCGCTGGGACACCCTGCCGTCGCATCTGCAGCTGACGCCAGGCGAGGCGCCGCCGCCGGACACGCATCGGGCCGACATGATGGCCATGAAGGGGCGGGAGTGCGAGCAGGTGCGCTTCCGTTCAGTGCCCGCCGCGGCGGGGACCTGCGCCTGCTGGCCACTATCGCCCCTGTGCGCCAGGACATCCTGGACTACACCAGGGAGCCCGGTGTCCCAGGCTCTGCCAGGCAACCAGACATGGGCGCCAAGCGGATCGTGGGCCCCGTCAGCGGCACCGACCCGCGCGACTTCACGGTTCGGGCGCGCGCAAGTTCTGTTGTGCGTGAATTGAGAGAGGTTTCCACCCGCTTGTCGTACGACGCCCTGCTGTCGGATTTCCTTTCGATCACAGTGGGCAAGGTCGGTGACCAATTGCGGACGGAGGATGAGCGTGTCAGGGCGATCGCCCAGCTCGTCTGCGAGACGCCGTCTGCGAGACGCCGCCGGCGGCGTCGACGTCGACGCGATCGCCGGCGCAGTCCCCGCTCTCTACGGGCGCGAGACAGCGGGCGGAATCGCCGAGCACATCCGCACCAAGTCTTTGACGAGCGCCAAGGAGCGCCTCAACGTCCGCGGCGCCCTTCGCGAGGAGGGCGGCACGACCGAGCGGCGCGTGGTGATGGTCGCCAAGACACCGCTGGACGCGGTGGCGTCCGCTTCGGCGATGCGCGCGCGCTGCGGCCTCTACGCGGCGACCGGCGACGTCGCGATGCAGGCGCCCGCCGCGCGCGTGATCGAAGACCGCCCGGTCGGCACGGCGGTGCACCGCGATCAGGCGCTAGGCGCTGCCAGCGCGCAGGTGATCGGTGCGAACCAAGGGCTGCTGCTGGCGCGCGGCATGTCATGGCGACGATGGACCCGATCGAAGGCGGCAAGGAGCTATCGGAGCAGCACTTCAAGGTGGAGTCCGTGTCGGCCAGCTGGTGGGGCACTGCGATTTCGGAAAGATGCTGGCGTGCCGCTTGGACAAAGAGGCCGCTCTCGTCGTCGCGTCCGCCGTCGACCCCCCCGCGCGGGGCTCTGCCGGCGCCGCGGACGCGGCGGGGCTTGCTGCGGCCAGCAGCGGTCAGGGCCCGTGCCCCACTTTCACCATGGAGCACGTCGCCAAGCTTTCCAAGGACGAGGCCACGGTGCCGACGCGCAGTCTGGCGGCGGAGTGGAAAGCCGCTCTGACGGCGGCCGATGCTTCCGACGCGGCACTGACTTCTATGTCGGCCATGGGCAGCGAGTACTGGTCGGGGGGGCGCTCGCGGAAAGTCAGGCGCATGAGATCGGGGCCGCTTCCCCCGATCGCGTCCGCGCAGGCGATGGCCGACCTCGCGCGGCAATCCTAAGGAGAGAGTCGCGGCGCCTGACTCTGCCAGCGCCAGCCCCGCCAGCGCGCGCGCGTGAGTGGGCCCGCTGACCACTGCGCGCTCTAGTTTTGATGAGCGGGCCGAGTAGGCAGAACGAGAGAGCCACGGCGGCAGGCTCTGCCAGCACCAGACCCGCCAGCGCGCGCGCGAGCGGGCCCGCTGACCACCGCGCGCTCTAGTTTGGGTGAGCGGGGCGCTTTGGTAAAAAGGAGGCATGTGGTGGGTGCTGCTTGCCTCCCGGCCGCTGTTGCGCGCTGCTGCTGCTGCTGCTCGTCCTCGTGCCCGCCGCTGCTCTTCCACCTGCGCGGGGATTATGATTTTCCATGCGTCTGTCGTTCCATCAGCGCCATCTTCCACCAGCAACCAACGACTCGACCCCTTCTATATTCTTTCATGGTTTTATTAGTGCAGTCGCATTGTCGCGCCGATGCCTCACGCCTGCTACTCGTGCTTCCGCCGGCCCGTGCTCCTGCAGGCAATGGCGCCTCCGCGAGAATGCGCCAGTTGGGCCCGCCCGCGTCGGTCGCGCCGCCCACGCAGGCAGACCCGGGGCCTTCCAGGGGCCAGGCTCTGCCAGCGCAGCCGGCGCAGCTTCTGCCGGCTGGGGCGCGCTCGAGGGTCGCGTGGCACATGGGGCCCGCGGCCGAAGCACGCGCGCGTGGACATGCGACGCACCGGCCGAGGGGGGGGGGCGGCGACCCCATCGAGGGCCCATCAGATGGCCCGAGTGACCCGATCGAGGAGATTGTGTCGGAGGGGGGGTCGGGCCCCGCAAGGCAGCCCGCCCCGGTGCACTTGCCATCATTGCGCGCCCCCTTCCGCGCGCGCCGCTTCACTTATCGTCGGCTCCAATTGCTGGCCGGCTCGCTCGACGGGCCAGGCCACTCGCTGACGCGCCGAGGCGGGGGCGCACTTCCAGAGGCCAGGCTCCGCCAGCCTGCGCAGCCCCGAGGGGTGCGCCACGGCTGTCGAAGCGTACCTTTTGGAGCATCACGTCCGCGACATCTCATGGCACGTCGCGTTGAACAATCGCGCATCCACTCGCCCAAAGGCATGCGGCGGGCCAATCGTGCCTTCGATTAAGGCGCGCAAGAACTACCAATCACACGCACCAGGCAATGCCGGCGATGATTGGTGGTTCACCTTGCACGTGCCCAACCGCTTCGCCGCCAGAGACGGCCGCAGAATCGTGACAGATGGAGATGGCAGTGCGAAGGATAAGGCATCCGAGGGCGCTTGGCCCCGCGCCGTTCCTATGGCCTCGTCAGCACTTCGCCGTCGGAGATCCTCTTCCGCCCAGCGCATTGGGACATCCCCTTAGATGACCTGGCGGCGGGGCTGCCGGGCGCGGGCACGGGGCGCCAGGCTCTGCCAGCGCGCGCTCCGGCGCGCTCGCAGGATGCTGGCGCGGAGGCGTCCGAGCCGGCCGCAGACGCGCTCGCGGTGGACTTGGTCCGCCCATGTCTGCAAGCGCACGGCGGCGAGTTCGACCAGTCTGCAATATCGCATAAAAAGATGGGCCGCCAGCCCCGCGACGAGCGGGCCCATGCTGAGTTCAAGAAGCGGCCCCAGCCGGGCGGGCTGAAAACCTTCGCCCAGCACCGCCCCGAGTTTGACTCCAAGCCCAAGGGCGCGAACGGCATCATCATTACTTGGGCTCGCGGAGGAGCACTCCAGGACACGCCGCCAGTGGCGCCAGGCTCTGCCAGTGCAAGTGGTCATCTGGCGCCAGTGGCACCAGGCTCTGCCACTGACTGGCGGGGCGCCGAGCCTCCGACGCGCGCCGAGGCAGTCGCCGCTGACCGCGGCGACGCGCCGAACGCGCTGAGGGGCTGTCTGTCGCGCTCCCCGCCGCCGCGGCGACTCAAGTTGGGCGCGAAAAAAATGCATGAGTCATAGTTGCCGCCGCCGTCGCTGCCGTCAGCGCCGCCGCGCCCGTCGCCCGTCGACGCTGCCATCATTGCGGCGGAGGGGGGAACTGATATATATATATATATATATAGACTTTTGCATAGAGAAAGAGAGAGAGAGAGAGAGAGAGAGAGAGAGAGCGAGAGCGAGAGCGAGAGCGAGAGCGAGAGCGAGAGCGAGAGCGAGAGCGAGAGCGAGAGCGAGCGAGAGAGGGAGAGAGAGAGAGAGAGATAATGACAGGGATTATCTAGTATGCGATGGTTGTCTCGTGGTTGTCTTGTGATTGTCTTGACGGTTGTCTGGTGGTTGTGCCCATGGTTGTCTTGTGGTTGTCCGACAACAAATCGTTTGTTTCGGTTCCTGCGGCGGGCTTTCTCATTTTGCTTTTGAGGTCGATTGCGAGATCGACAGTGAGATTCACCAATAGGTCGGCCGACGAATAGGTAGATAGTGGGATCTCATCGCCATCGCGGTCATCGTCGCAGTGGAAGGAGACTCTGATAGAGAGGGAGGGAGAGAGAGAGAGAGAGAGAGAGAAACCGATATATATATATATATATATAGATAGAGAGAGAGAAACAAAAAAAAAAGCAGGGAGAGAGAGAGAGAGAGACAAAGAAAGAAAGAAAGAGGGAGACAAAGGGAGGGATGATATCAAGGTGACAGGCTGGAGGCCAGTGAGGCCAGTCAGGGTGGGGATTTGATTTAAATTTCCCCAAGCTTTCTTATTTTTCCGCAGGGCGATCGTATAGGTATGTATATGTATGTATATATATATATATATATATATGGACCGAGGCGGGGGGGGGCGCCGCGCCATGGGGGTGTCGGGGCGCCAGGGACGCGTCCAGACCGCCCAAAACAGCCCCAACACAGATGAAATGGGCCTCGAGAGGCCTTCAGGAGGATGCTATGCGAGAAGCCTCCAGGAGGCCTACTATCGCAGAAGTATCGTTTTAACGTGCCCAAGGAGGCCTCCGGATGGCCCGCACTCCCAAAAGGGCCCCGAGAAACCCAAATCACAGATTTTCGTCTGGTTGTTGGTGCATTTAAGCGTTTCCGCCGTTTGGCTCCCGACGCTCCAAGACGGCCCAAGAGGCCCCCAAAACCGTTCCACGATAGCCGAAGAGGCTTCCAATAGGCCCCCAAGACTGCCCACGAGGCCCCAAGACGGTCCCAAGAGAGGCCCAAGAATGGGAATGCGCCCCCAACAGCAGAGTCTTCCGCCCTGAGAGGCCCAGAGAATGCCCCAAGAGTCTCCAAGTGGTCCAACGTGGCCCCCATAAGCCCCCCAAGTGGCCCCAAAAGGCCCGGCCCCAAGGAGACGTACAAGGGGCCCCAAGATTGCCCAACAGCGCCTTCGATTTATCAGAATTGTCTGCAGGAGGCCCCCAGGAGGCTTCCGGATTGCCTCAGTGTAGCCCGAGGCGCCTTCATTGCGGGCCTCCACGCAGCCAGTACGGCCCAATGACGGCTTCAGGTTGCAGAAGATCGCCTTCCGACTGCCTGGAGAATGTCGACGGTGCTCCCAAGGGACCCTAAGAAGCCCCAAGACGCCACCCCAAGGAACACACAAGAGGTGCCCCCCACAACAAATTGAGGAAGCGCGGAGAAACCCCCAGAAGCCCTTCAGGTGCCCCCACGCAGACCCCTCTTGGGTCTGCGCCCTCAGGAGACACGACTATGTCACGCGCCTGTGCTTGATAGTTCTGTCCAAGATCTTCCAGTGCCCCCCCCCAGCCTGGGCTAGAACTTGAGCGCGCGCGAAGCGAGCGCGATGGTTCTAGTCTATAGATTACACCTATATCGATATTGTGGTGTTATATATGTATATAGATATGAATGTATGCATGCGCATATGCATGCACGTGTGCGTATATATATATATATATATATGGCTGTGTATATGTATGTACGTGTGTGTATCGAATGGCTTTACGTATCTAGTGAGTTCTCTGCAAAACAGTTGTGACGTACGCGTTGTTCGTTCCAGACTTGCCGCGCTCCCCAGCTTCGACTGGAGCGACCACGTTTTACACTTGGCAGCAACGCGGCAGTACACTCCGCTGCATCGCGCTTACGGTGCTGCGCTTGCAGGCAGGACCCCAAGACGATTCAAGGTGGCCTCAGGACGGCCCAACAGGCCCCCTCAGGCAGGCCGCGTCCAGAGGCATTCTGGCTCAAGTCCAATTTCGCATCGAGCGATTCGAAGCGTGACACGTTTCATATCTTGGACCCGCACTTCTTGACGTCTTCCGATGCCGTTCCTCCGCGGTGCCCTCTTCGCGCTGCTGGCCCTCGGTTGCCGCGCTTTGGAGGCGAAGGACAAGACCAAGCTCGGAATCGACTGCACCACGTTGGGCAAGAGCGACTGTGCTTCAACGGCAGGGTGCGTGTGGCCAGCGGGTCACAGCGGGTGCTTGACGCTTCCTGCCACCGCGCCGACCTTGACGCCGCCCTGAACCGTCTGAGCGAGGCGTTTATCGTCTGCAGCGTGAGAGGGTACCATTCTGTGCTTGCGAATCATATAAAGAAGGAGGCCCCAAAGACTGCCCGCGAGGGCCACCAGAGGACCCAAGCAGGGCCCGAAGATCCAAAGTTCGTGTGATGCCAAATTAGTTGGAAACGTTTTCGCGCATTCATATTTTCGGCTTTCCTTCAGCATAAGGCGGCCCGAGGGGCCTCCACGATGGCCCCGAGAGGGCCAGGCGGCCTTGGCATGCCCCAGGAATCTTCAAAGGCAGCCTCGCGACAGCCCAAGAGAGCCCCTGGACGGCCCAGGGCGGTCCCAAACGAGCCCCAGGTTGGCCAAAGAGGGCCTCCAGGTGGACCCAAGACGGCCTTGGAGAGCCACCGGGCGAGCGGGATTGCCCGAACGGCTGCCCCACGACGGCCGCGAGAGACCCCCTGGACGGCCAAGAGGGCCCCAGGACGGCCCAGAGAGGCCCCAAAGTGGCGCGGGGGGTCTCCAAGACTCAGGCGATCGCAGACATGGATTAAGGGGGCGTGGATTAGCGACGGTTCCCGTTTGCGCGGGAAATCGTGGATTTCCGCCGCCGAGCGAGGCGGCACCAGCCGCATTCTGGGGAGGGCACCTTCCCCTGTCCATGGATTTGGCGACCGCGCGCCAAATCCATGGATCGCTGATCCATGTCTGCGCGCCCCCGAAAGACCGCCCCGCAGGAGCTCCAGAGAAGACGGGACAACTCTCGGTCTCCTAGATGGGATCGGAGTAGACGGGGTCGGAGGATCGTGCCGCATCCTCGATGCATCGCCGATGCGGCTCGATGCGGAGCCCGATTTGCCTCACCCCAACGTCGCCGATGCATCGCCCACGTCGACGATGCATCGCCGGTGCATCGCCGACGCATCGCCGATGCATCGACGATGTATCGGCGATGCGGCGCGATTCTCCGACCCTATCTTCTCGGACCCCATCTGGGAGGCCTCTAACAACGGGAGGAAGACGACGATCACCCGGAGAGGGCCCGTGGCGCGACGCGACACGAGCGCGTCACGTGCGACGGCTCCCCCGAGCCTCGGGGCAGGAGGCGCCGCCCCCTCCGAGGCGCCCTCTTGCGCGCCCCCCGAGCAGTCGCCGCCCAGGGCGCTGGGCTGGCGCAGTGCGCGAATCCGGGTTCTTCGGGCCCTGCTGGTCAGAGGAGGAAGAGGTACCCAATGCTTCTACCCTTTGCCCGTTTTCCCCTCTTTGGGCCTCCTGGGAGGCCCTCGTCGCCATCGCGGGGTCCGCCTCGTGGTCCTGTTCAGAACGCACCCCGGAAGGGGTCCGGGGGAGTGGCGGTATCGGCGCCTTTTGGTTTCCCCAGCTGGTGCTCTCTCGTGGCCCTCTCGGGCTGTCCCCGGGGCCTCCTGGGCCGTCTCGATGCCATTTTGGGCCGTCTCGGGGCCGCGTCGGGCCATCTTCGAGGCGTCTCGGGCCATCGCCTGGCAGCCCCGGTTGCTCGCCACGGCCGTTCTGCAAGACGAGGTGTTGTGGCCTTGGGAGCGCGCGCCCACAGGTCTGTGCAAGGGATCGCGGCCTCGAGAGCGCAGATCCGTGTTTTTGTTCAAGGGATTGTGGCCTCGGGAGTGCGGATCCACAGGTGTTTGCGGTGGAGAGGGTGGGGGGTGCGTGGGGGGGGCGGCGGTTGGCGGGCAGCGGCGCAAGTCGCAGCATTGCACAGCATAGCCAACCACTGCAGCGCTTAGCATATATCATGTATCGGGGAACCGGGTCCCCGGATCCCAGGCCGGCACATTTTTTCAAAATCCCCCCCCCAGGACTCAGACGCCCCCAAAAGTCCCCAAGAGGACCCCGACGAGAGCCCCGAGATGCCAAAGCTCATTATTTCTTTAGATGTTTGAAAGAGTTGTGCGTTCAAACCTTTTCGGGCCACGACGGCTCAAGAGGCGCCCCAGACCGCCCCGAGAAGGCCCAAGAGGCCCCCAAGAAACCTCCAAGACGGCGTCAGCCTGGGAGCCCCAAGATGACTTGAGAGGGCCCCAGGACGGCCCACGAGGCCAACCAAGACAGCCCAACAGGGGCCCCAGAGCGGCCCCAAGAGGGGCCCAAGAGGGGGAGCACGAACCCACAATTCCAGTTTTGCGCCACCACGAGGCCCTGAGAGGCCACAACGAGGCGCTATGAGGCCCCCAAGAGGCCCCCACGAGGCCCGAAAGAGGCGCCCAGGGGCTTCCAACGAGGTATCAACAAACACCCCTGAGTCCTCTGACACACTGTCACAGCACCTTGGCAGGATAGTCCGAAGGCGTGTGCATGTATACATACACATATATATATATATAGATAGTTGTGTGTATGTATGTATGTATTCATGCATATTTGTATGTATGTATGTATGAATGTATGTATGTATGTATGAATGAATGAATGAATGAATGAATGTATGAATGTATGAATGTATGAATGTATGCATGAATGTATGTATGTATGTAGGTAGGTAGGTAGGTAGGTATGTAGGTAGGTAGGCATGCATGCATGCATGCATGCATGTATGTATGTATGTATGTATGCATGCATGCATGCATGCATGTATGTATGTGTATACATCTCTCTATATATGTATACAATGACTGCATTGGCGCTTCGCGCCATGCGCCTTGTTCTGGACACTTCTCGAAAAACAACAATAAGTAATCGTGTGTTTCAGCAGAGGGGGCGTCGAGGTTTGGACGGGCGACTGGCTCATTTTCTGCTGGCCCTTGACCTTGCTAACACTGCGTTCGCCCGATGGGTTTGCACGCCTGTGTGCAGAAGTGGGGAGGGAAGGACCACAACCACCACCACCACGACGACGCCGACGACAACGACGACGACGACGGGGCTCTCGTCTGAACTGCAGATGGGGCGCTCGTCTCTCGAGGGCCTCTGGAAGCTCCCAATGGGACCAAAAGCGCTCAGAAACTTGGCCCTTCCTCGTCGTCGTCGTCCTCCTCCTCCTCCTGCTCCTCCTGCTCCTCCTCTTGGGCAGGCTGCGGGAGCGAGCGCTCGGGGCGTCAGTAGGCGGGCTACGCAATAATGAGGCGGCAGCCCGCGATGACAGGCCGAGACCTCCTGCCCCTCCGTAGGACGACGACGACGACGACGACGGCGGCGGCGGCGACGACGATTGGTCGCTTCCTGAATGCCTGGAATGGGTCCTGGACGCTTGTGGGGCTTCTGAGGTCCTTTCGAACCACCTTCCTGCGAACTACGGCATAGTGGAGTGTAAGAGAACTGCTGGAGGCTATATTGGAACGGTGTGGGCTCGCGTTTGAGCTCCTGGTGACTCTCCGGACCAGAGGACTCCTTTTGGCTGTTTTGGGCCGTCCCGGAACCCTCTTTTGGCCGTTTTGGGAGGCCGGGCAGGCCAGGGGCTTTCCGGGGGCCTTCTTGGGACACTCTTGGGGAACTCCTGTGGCTCTCTTGGGGCTCTCTTGAGAGTTCTCGGGGCCCTTTGGGGCCCCTCTTGGGCCACCTTGGGCTTCTCATGATCCCTCTTGGAGCTCTTTTGGGCCGCCTTGGGCCGCTCATAGAGGCCTCGGAGGCCGTCCTGGGGCGATCTTGAGAGTCTCTGGGGATGCCGTGGACGTTGTGAAAGCGGAAAAAGCTAATATCTTCAAAAGCGTATGTTTCTCAGGGAATGGGACGATTTTTGGTTCTTGGGTGTCCCTTTTGGGGCCTCTCGGACCGTCTTGGGGCCTCGTGGGCCGTCTTGAAATCATATTGGGTCCTCTTTGAGCGCTGATGGGCCATCTTGGGGCCCGTTTTTGGCCCGTGGGCTCCGATCGGCAAGGGCGTCCAATGTCGGGAAGGCCGCCAGGACTCCGAAAGGGCGTCCAGGGCGTTCGTTGGGTGGAGGGCAGGGGCGGCTGGGGTGTCCTGGGGGGGGTCCGGTTTAGGGGGGGGGTCGGGGTAATAAAGATATAAGAATGTATATATATATATATGTGTATCAGTGTATATATCTATATATATATATACAGATATAGATATAGATTTCTGTGTTTGTGTATATATATACATATATATATATATATGTATAATAGGCCGGGGGGGGGGGCTGGGCCGGTGCAGTACCCCCAATGAGGGATTGGGGGGTCCCAGGGCTCCCGCGACTGCCCGGGCCCGCTCCCGCACGCCACGACACGCCAAGAGGGCCCTAAAGATTGCCAAGACAGCCCCCGGAGGCCCCGGACACGCCGAAGATGGCCTCGGGACGGCCGACGACGCCGCCAAAACGCCCCAAGAGCGCCTCCAGAGGCCCCTCCAAATGGCCCCAGAGGCCGAATGTCATATTCAAATATATATATATATATATATATATATATATATATATATATCCGATGGTTTTTGAAACATTTTTGCGCTCTCGCATGTTCCGCCTCTCCACGGTCCCAGACGGCGTCAGAGGCCCTTCAGATCGCTCCAAGACGGCCGAATCGGTTTCCAAGAAAGCCCAGAGACGGCCCAGGAGGCCCCCCAGATAAATCAAGAGGGCCTCGAGAGCGCCCCAAGCGAGCCCCAAGAGCGACCCAAGAGGGCCCCCTAGGGCGCCCCCCGAAGCCTTCAGGAGGCTCCCAAGAAGCCCCGCGAGGGTCCCAAGAGGCCCCCCGAAAACTCCAATAGGCCCCCAAGGGGCCCCCAGGGAAGCCCCCTGCGGGCCCCCAAGACACCTCGGTAAATCGTATTTCCCAGACAGCTTTCCGGGAACATGATTCGTTGGGTTTCCGCCCACCACCCCAACCATGTTTCCAAGAGGCTTACCAACAAGGCCACAAGGGGCCCCTCAGTAAACACCAAGAGGCCCCCCACTTACGAGAGCCGAACAAATCATGTTCCCGGAAAGCTTCCTGGGAACATGATTTTCGGGTTGCCGCCTTCTGCCCAAACAATGTTCCCCAACCGCATGCCAAGAAAAAAAACGATAGTCCCGAGCAGCGCTACCTGCCGCCACGCTCGGAAACGCGTCAGGCCCCGAAGCTTCCGGAGGCGCCCAACGACACCCCAAAAAATCATGTTCCCAGGAAGCCTTCCGGGAACATGATTCCTAAGGCTTCCGCCCCCGGCCCCAACAATGCGTCCCAAAATGCTTGCCGGGCCCCCCCCCCATTGGGCCCCCATACACGCCCGCCATCATGTTATTAGAAAGCTTTCCGGTAATCTGATTCCTGGATGGCGGAGAGGATGGCGATGTTGACGATTACGAGGATCCTACCTAGAATTTGAGCGCGCGCGAAGCGCGCGCGATGTTTCCAGCACATAGAGAGATTAACCACCCACAAATATATACGTATATATGTATATGTATATATATATATATATATATATATATATGTGCGCGTGTGTGTGTGTGTGTGCGTGCGTGAGTGCGTGTGTGTGTGTGATATATGCATGCATGTTTGCATGTTTGTAGTATGTATATATGTATGGATTGATGGATGGATTGTTGTATGTATGTATGTATGTATGTATGCATGTATGTATATATGTATGTATGTATGTATGAATGTATGACTGTGTGTATGTATGTATGTATGTATGTATGTATGTACGAATGTATAAACACACATATGTAGAAGGGGTTGTGTGTAGTACCATCCCGCAGCATTCCCCAGCATTCAAACGCGTCTCCTCGACGTCGTCCTGCCCCCTTCGTATTCCCCCTTCCCCTCTCCCCCTTCCATTCTCCTCTCGTCACCCTGGTCCGCGTCGTTTCTCTTCCTCGTTCCGTCCTCCTCCTCTTTTTCACCCGCTCCTACATGTCCTCCCGCCTGTGCCACTCTCCTTATCCTCCTCCTCCTCCTCCTCCTCCTGCTCCTCCTCCTTCCTTCTTTTCCACTGTTCTGCCCTCGTTATCGTCGCTGCCTTGCTCTTGAACTCGTCTCCCTCTCCTCGACTTCGAGGTCGCCCCTTATCATCTTCGTCGTCCTTCTGGGTACCTCCGTGCTCCTGGAAGGGCTGTACACAACGTATGCATGCAAGGTCTTTGTGGGCAACAGTCATACCTGACACCGCAACCCACCTATAGACATCATCATACATCATCACCACCGCCATCATGAAAATTGTCGTCCTGATACTCCTTTCATCGTCGTTTTCGTCCACATGCTCGTTATTATCACCACCACTTTCATTCCCGTCGTCATCATCCAGCGCATTGCCATTATTACCATCATCGCGGTATTGATCGTCATCATCGCCATCATCGGCCTGATTATTCCCTTCATACTTGTCATCATCCTCATCATCGTCATCCACATCGTCGTCGACATCACCATGATAATCGTTCTCATCATACGCAATTGCATGGTGATAGTCATCCAACATATCATCAGTCCCGTAATACTCCACATTCAAATCCTCAGCATCGTCATTTGGGTAGGGCCAGGGGTGAGCAGTGGCCAGGCTAGGGGGGGTGGAGTTCTTCGCGCTGAAGTCATATCCGAAACCATAGCCCTACCGTCGACATTTCAATGCGAGCTGGGATTCCAGAAAGTTTGGGCGCGCCCGAAGCGCGCGCGATGGTTCTTGCATATATGTATGCGTATATCGATATAGATATTCTGGACTCCTGCTGGTTCTATCCACCGCCAAAGGCGAAATCGCAGAAGACTCATCGCCTCCAGTCTCTGAGGTTCCCCTAGTTTTCCGCTAAGAGAAGTCGGGGGACTCAGGATACATTCTTGGGGGGCTATTCGGACGCACCCCTATCAACCTATCGAAGAAAGACGCTCCCCAATCATGGATTCCCGATTTTTGGCCACAGATTTGGCGTCCATCTGGATACACAACAAAGTCGGGATTACGGTCTCCATATCCCCAGGTACGCGAAACCTGTTGCTCAAGATCAAAATTGGGGATTGATTTCCGGAAGGAGGGAGTCGAACGGGGCTAGGCCACGGATAAATCCTTTCAGAGCGTTCCGGAATGCTCTCCGAGCGTTTCGGAACGCTGGAGCATGCCGCGGCGTCCGATATATCCTCCAGCATGTCTTGATCTCAGAAATTTCTGATTTATCCCTGTCCTCACTCACGTTGCATCTTCGGGGGACCTCGTCTGTCCCCAGAATTGGTCTCTTGTCTTGTGCCACTCCCGGGGTCGATGCGGACTCGACGCGGATTTGGCGTCGGTTCGACACGGACTCGACGAGTCCAGCATGGACCCGACAGATCCGACGCGTACAGGAGCGCGACGGGACAGAGAAGGATTCCCGAAAACGAAACACAGTTTTCCTTCACTCCTCCCACCCAGCAGGTCTCTGGTGGGGCGTCCCCCCCGAAGGCTCGCCCTGGTTCGCGATCCTTCCCGTCCTCCCTCCTCTTCCGCTATCCGCCTCGTGATCCTCTCCTCCTCTTCGGTCCTCCTCCGTCCTTTCCTCCGTCCTGTCTCTTCGATCCTGCTCCCCTCGGCCCCCCCCCTTCCCCGTGCCTCCTCCTCCGCCCCCTCCGCTGGCCTCGCCGCCCCCGGTGGTCTCTCCTGCTGCACCGCGGGGGGGGGGCGCTGCCCTGCCGGCTCGGGGCCGCGCCGGCCACACGTCGACACACGTCCAAGTGGAGCGTGGCGGTTCTGATTCTCAGCCACGCGCAGAGAGGGGTGGGGGGAGGGGGGAGGGCTTCTCAGAAGCGCCCCTCCGCTTCCCAGAAGGCGCGGGCCTCATCTGTAGATGTGAGGCCGGCGCCCCCTGAGAAGCAGTCTCCTGCTGAGAAGCCCTCCCCCCTCCCTCCCCACCACCTCGTGCGCGCCGCCAAGATGCAGAGTACAGTCAACCCTCATAGGAAGGACGGGCAACCTTCCCAAGGGTACCTTTGCATCCTTGCCTCCTTGGTCCATCCTTGGCCGCTTTCGTTGACCGCGCCCCGCTCCAATGCCCTTCGAAATGAGTTCCCCGGGCCCTTGCATCCTTCGAAATGAGTTTCCAAGGCCGTTGCGTCCTTATCGCGCATCCTTACTATACAGGTTGACTGTACAGCGCGGATTTTCATACATGCTCCGCGTGCGGATCATGTATCAAAAATGCAGGGATTTGGTATTGAAAAAATTCGATGCGCTCGTGCACACAATGTGTTAAACATCCTATGTGTTAAAACCTGCCCTGTATATATATATATATATATATATATATATATATATATATATATATATAGACCGAGTTCGAGCGCTCGCTGTCTCGCCTTCTCTCCGGGGCGCTCCCGCCGCACCCGCTCCCAGAGGCCGCACACGCCCGCGGGCAGAGCGGCAGAGCTCCGCGCCGTGTGTTTGGTTTTCCCTCCCCGGCTCGGAGCGCCGGGCGTCTGCCGGCGCGCCGTTCCGGCGCACGGCTGCGCATCTTCTGGCGATCGCAGGCGTGGATCCCCGACCCCCTCGAGTCGTGAAGAAATCACGACGGGAGGTTTTTCGCTATTTTTGGACTCCGGGGGCCCTTACCGAACCTCGGGAACGTCAAACAACGACTCGGGATGAAAAGCCGGTCCCAGGGAATGGGGCCGGGCTTTTGGGGGTCGCGCCATGAAATAATCATGACGTCGGGGGTCTGGGATCAAGGGGGCGCGGATTAGCGACTGGTCCCGTTTCCACGGGAAATCGCAGGTTTCCGCCGCCGCGCGAGGCGGCACCGGCCGCATTCTGGGGAGGGCGTTTCCCCCGATCCATGGATTTGGCGACCGCGCGCCAAATCCATGGATCGCTAATCCATGTTTGCGCGCCCCCGAACATTCACATCGGGAGATTTCTTCCCCGCTGGCTCATGGTCTTGATGCTTCCGGAAGTCGCCAGTTTTCATGTTCCAGAAGTCGCCGCTCGAACCAATCTGATCGTCGGATGTTTGGGCACTGGGAGAACGCAGTTCTTCCGCTCACTCTCCCTTCCAGGGCTCGAGCTACACGGTGGTTTGGCAATCTCGTGGACCGCTTTCGGCCCAAGACGGCCTAAGATGGCCCAAGGTGGCCCAAGATGGCCTCAAGACGGCCCAGAAGGCCCTCAAGGCAGCCCGCGCCCAGAGGCATTCTGGCCCGAGCGCAATTTTGCATCGAGCGATTCGAAGCGTGACACTTCTCCTATCTTGAACCCGCACTTCTCGACGTCGTCCGATGCCGTTCCTCCGCGGTGCCCTCTTCGCGCTGCTGGCCCTCGGTTGCCGCGCCTTGGAGGCGAAGGACAAGGCCATGCTCGGAATCGACTGCACCACGTTGGGCAAGAGCGATTGTGATTCAACAGCAGGGTGCGTGTGGCCAGCGGGTCACAGCGGGTGCTTGACGCTTCCTGCCACCGCGCCGACCTTGACACCGCCCTGAAGCGACTGAGCGTGGCGTATCTCGCCTGCGGCCGGCGTGAGATACCATTTCTGTTTTGGCGATCGATAGAAAAAGAGGCTCCCCCAAGACTGCAAGACTGCCCGAGAGGGCCACCAGAGGACCCCAGCAGGGCCCAAGTTCGCGTAATGCCAAATAAGTTGGACACACGTTCGCGCATTCATCTGCTCGGGCATCCTTCAGCACGAGGCGGCCCGAGGGGCCTCCACGACGGCCCCAAGACGGCCCAAGCGGCCGTAGCATGCCCCAATACGCTTCCAAGGCGGCCTCCGGACAGCTCAGAAGGGCCCCAAGCTGGCCAAAGAGGGCTTCCAGATGGACCCGGGCTGACGATGCCCGCTGTTGTCTTGGTCGTGACCTACCTCCCCAGGTGTGGACTCGTGTAGCTGCCGTTCTCGTCGGGCCCCCTGGCCACGTGCACCCCCTTCCTGGAAGCGGCAGGCTGGTGGCGGCGAGGAGCCCTGGCCCACAGGGGATGGGGGTCGGTTCAGCGATGCCCTGACGCCCGCCGATGTCATGCATGGGCTCACGCCGCACTAGCGACCCCGCGCGGGGTGCTGCGGCTTCCTGGGGCCCCCCGTTGGCTATTCGGGGGCCTGCTGGTGACCTCGGGGGTTTCTTGGGGGCCGAGAGTCCGACGTGCCAGGTCGAGCTCCTTCTCTTGCCGTAGGAATCCAACCGAACAGTGAGGCACATGCGTTTTTTTTTTTCCGATGCCGGTCAACAGTTCTCGACCGTTTCCCCTGGGGTAGTTGCTCCTCCCGGATCTGTCTTTGCAATGTTTCCAGAAGTCGCCGCTCGAACCAATCTGATCGTCGGATGTTTGGGCACTGGGAGAACGCAGTTCTTCCGCTCACTCTCCCTTCCAGGGCTCGAGCTACACGGTGGTTTGTGGTTTGGCAATCTCGTTGACCGTTTTCGGCCCAAGACGGCCTAAGATGGCCCAAGGTGGCCCAAGATGGCCTCAAGACGGCCCAGAAGGCCCTCAAGGCATCCCGCGCCCAGAGGCATTCTGGCCCGAGCGCAATTTTGCATCGAGCGATTCGAAGCGTGACACTTCTCCTATCTTGAACCCGCACTTCTCGACGTCGTCCGATGCCGTTCCTCCGCGGTGCCCTCTTCGCGCTGCTGGCCCTCGGTTGCCGCGCCTTGGAGGCGAAGGACAAGGCCATGCTCGGAATCGACTGCACCACGTTGGGCAAGAGCGATTGTGATTCAACAGCAGGGTGCGTGTGGCCAGCGGGTCACAGCGGGTGCTTGACGCTTCCTGCCACCGCGCCGACCTTGACACCGCCCTGAAGCGACTGAGCGTGGCGTATCTCGCCTGCGGCCGGCGTGAGATACCATTTCTGTTTTGGCGATCGATAGAAAAAGAGGCTCCCCCAAGACTGCAAGACTGCTCGAGAGGGCCACCAGAGGACCCCAGCAGGGCCCAAGTTCGCGTAATGCCGAATAAGTTGGACACACGTTCGCGCATTCATCTGCTCGGGCGTCCTTCAGCACGAGGCGGCCCGAGGGGCCTCCACGACGGCCCCAAGACGGCCCAAGCGGCCGTAGCATGCCCCGAATAAGCTTCCAAGGCGGCCTCCGGACAGCCCAGAAGGGCCCCAAGCTGGCCAAAGAGGGCTTGCAGATGGACCCCGGCTGACGATGCCCGCTGTTGTCTTGACAGCCCAAGAGAGCCCCTTGACGGCCCAGGGTGGTCCAGAGCCCCACGCTGGCCAAAGAGGGCCTCCAGATGGACCCGGGACGGAGAGTTCCACTGTCGTCTTGGTCGTGATCTGCTTGCCTAGGTATGGATTTGGTTAGCTGCCGTTCTCGTCGGGCCCCCTGGTCACTGTAACCCTTGTACCTGCAAGCGGCAGACTGGTGGCTGTCAGGAGCCCTGGTCCACAGGGGATGGGGATAGGGTCAGCGATGCCCTGACGCCCGCCGATGTCATGCATGGGCTCATGCCGCACTAGCGAGCCCTCGTGGGGTGCTGCGGCTTCCTGGGGCCGCCTGTTGGCTATTTTGGGGCCTGCTGGCGGCCTCGGGGGTTTCCTGGGGGCCGAGAGTCCGACGTGCCAGGTCGAGCTCCTTCTCTTGCCGGAGGAATCCAGCCGAGTCATGAGGCACATGCGTTCTTCCTAGATTCAAGGGGTGAGGTCATTCTTAATGCTTCGACCGCGCCGACTCCTCCAGAACCTCCTTGCTCACCCTCATGCCATGATATACCATGTTATGGTTTGGTATCCTATGGTATTTCATGGCATGAGATGCTATGATATGTTATGCTATGTTAGTCCACATATGCAGAGGATGTGGTTCCTGTCATTCCTCATATCGGGAGGATGGGGTTACTGTTATTACTCCGACCGCGCCAACTCCCACTACACACTCCGCCTTCCTCATTATCATGTAATGCCATGTTTTAATGTCTAGTCTATAGTATGTGATTGTATGATATGTAATGCGTCCCAGGTCCAAATGATGGTTCTTGTTCACCATAGCCAGAGGATTGACTTCTTGTTTTCCTCATTTCCAAAGATTGGGTTTGTTGTTATTACCGACCGCGCCGAACCCACCCAGAACCTCTCTCTTCATCCTCATGTTATGTCATGGTGTGTTACAGTATAGTGTGTTATGTTCTCGTATTATCTGATATAGGATGTTCTGCTATGGTATGTAATGGCATGGCATGTCCTGCTGCATTATGCTATGTTATACGATGTTATGTTATGAGGGTGGTGGTAGTGATGATGCTGCTAGTGATGATGATGATGATGATGATGATGATGATGATGATGATGCTGATGGCGATGGCGATGATGATAATGATACTGATATTGATTATGATGATGGTGAGTATGATGCTGATGATGATTATGAGTATGATGCTGATGGTGATGATGACGATGATGGTGATGATGCTGCTGCTGCTGCTGCTGATGATGATGATGATGATGATGCTGATGATGATGATGATGATGATGATGATGATGATGATGATGATGGCCGAACAAGTTCTGAGGATGTCTCGAGCGAGGCGCAGGTTGCAGCACCCCCAAGGGAAGCCGCGAGGGGTATCACACTCCTCCGTTCGCGCCAGAATGGCGGGGATGTCTCGAGCGGCTTGCCTGTTTCACCACCCGACATCCTCTGCTTTCGGAGCAGATGTTGAGGATGTCTCGAGCGAAGCGCTAGTTTTCGCACCGCGAAATGAAAACGCCAGGGGGTATATCACTCCTCCGTTCGCGCCCAGATTGGGGATGTCTCGAGCGGCTTGCCTGTTTCACCACCCGACTACATCCTCCGCTTGTTGAGGATGTCTCGAGCGAGGCGCTGGTTCTCGCACCCCGGGTGGCCCTGATTGCGAGGATGTTTCAAACGGTTTGCTGGTTTTGTTGGCCAGACTCGTGGGCACGGCTCATCGTCTGGATGCCACAGGAGGCTCCAGCAGGTTCCAGGAAGAGGTCCCAGGAGGCATCGGGAGGCCCCAGAAGGCCCCAAGAGGCCCCAGGAGGCCCCAGGAGGCCCCAAGAGGCCCCAGGAAGCACCAGGAGGCCCCAGGAGGCCCCAGGAGGCTGGCCACAGGAGGCCACAGGACGCGACAGGAGCACCAGGAGGCACTGGAAGGCCGCAGGAAGCCCCACGCGGCCCCAGGAGCAGGAGGCTTCAAAATGCCACAGGACTGGTTCCAATCCCAAGTGTTTTACGTCTGTTCCCATAGATCGGGCCGCCCCTGGAGAAGGAATATGTCCCAACCCTCCTGCGTTGGGTTCTCGTTTTGAATAGAGCGCTGCTCGCGCGTCTCCTTCCTTCCCTTCTTCCTTCCTTCCTTCCTTCCCGTCCCTCTCTTCCCCCCTGCCTCCACCCCCTCCCGTCCCTCTCTTCCCCCCTGCCTTTGACCTCGCCATCCCTGGGGGGCTGCGATCTGTGAAACTGTCGCCACGTTCGAGGCCTGCTGGGGGGCCCAGCACAGTGGGCACTCACCGCGGACTCAAATTAGACCTCGCCATCCCTGGGGGGCTACGATCTGTGAAACTGTCGCCACTTTCGAGGCCTGCTGGGGTGCCCAGCACAGTGGGTACTCACCGCGGACCCAAATAAGACCTCGCCATCCCTGGGGGGCTGCGATTCGCGATCTGTGAAACTGTCGCCACTTTGGAGGCCTGCTGGGGGGCCCAACACAGTGGGCACTCACCGCGGACTCAAATTAGACCTCGCCATCCCTGGGGGGCTGCGATCTGTGAAACTGTCGCCACTTTGGAGGCCTGCTGGGGGGCCCAACACAGTGGGTACTCACCGCGGACTCAAATTAGACCTCGCCATCCCTGGGGGGCTGCGATCTGTGAAACTGTCGCCACTTTCGAGGCCTGCTGGGGGGCCCAGCACAGTGGGTACTCACCGCGGACTCAAATTAGACCTCGCCATCCCTGGGGGGCTGCGATCTGTGAAACTGTCGCCACTTTCGAGGCCTGCTGGGGGGCCCAGCACAGTGACGCCACCGCGGATTCAAATTAGACCTCGCCATCCCTGGGGGGCTGCGATCTGTGAAACTGTCGCCACTTTCGAGGCCTGCTGGGGGGCCCAGCACAGTGGGTACTCACCGCGGACTCAAATTAGACCTCGCCATCCCTGGGGGGCTGCGATCTGTGAAACTGTCGCCACTTTCGAGGCCTGCTGGGGGGCCCAGCACAGTGGGTACTCACCGCGGACTCAAATTAGACCTCGCCATCCCTGGGGGGCTGCGATCTGTGAAACTGTCGCCACTTTCGAGGCCTGCTGGGGGGCCCAGCACAGTGGGTACTCACCGCAGATTCAAATTAGACCTCGCCATCCCTGGGGGGGGGCTGCGATCTGTGAAACTGTCGCCACGTTCGAGGCCTGCTGGGGGACCCAGCACAGTGACGCCACACGCATATTCAAATTAGCCTTCGCCATCTCTGGGAGGTCTGCGATCTGTGAAACTGTCGCCACTTTCGAGGCCTGCTGGGGGGCCCAGCACAGTGACGCCACACGCAGATTCAAGGTAGACCTCGGCATCCCTGGGGGGGCTGCGATCTGTGAAGCTGTCGCCACTTGCGAGGCCTGCTGGGGGGCCCAGTGACGCCACACGCAGATTCATGTTAGACCTTGCCATCCCTGGGGGGCTGCGATCTGTGAATCTGTCGCCATTTTCGAGGCCTGCTGGGGGGCCCAGCACAGTGTCGCCACGCGCGGACCCAAATTAGACCTCGGCATCCCTGGGGGGCTGCGACCTGAGATCCCCGCCTTCGAAGTGGCTAGGGTTGCTCAGGGATTGTAACTAACCAGCTTTATCTAGTCCTTGTCCTGTAGCCAGTGTCCTGCGAGTGTCCCGAATTCCGTCTGCAGACATATGTTACCCTCGTTCCGTCATCGCCCCCTTTATATAGTGTCCTAAACTATTTGCGCCCCGCGTTTGCGCAGGGATTGGGTACGTCGCCAGGGTAAGTTGTTGTTTTACGTCTTTTCTGCGTATCCATTCTTAAGTGTTTTACACGTGGTTCTATATATTGAGCCTCCGAGGGGCACGAGTCCTTGGTATTATACGTGTGTTCCTATAGATTGTCCCTCTCCTGTGGCTCCAATCCGAAGTGTGTTTCGTCTGCTCCTGTAGATTGGGCCTCTCTTTGGGCAGGAATCCTCTCCAGGAGGCTCCAGGAAGCTCCTGGAAGCCCCAGGAGGCCACACGAGACTCCAGGAGGCCACAGGAAGCCCCAAGAGGCCCCAGGAGGCCCCAAGAGGTTCTAGGAGGCACCAGGAAGCTCCAGGAGGTTTCAAGAGGCCCCAAGAGGCCTTAGGCTTATGCGCAGAGACACACCGATACTATTGAGACTCATTCGTACTCCAACTCAATTGCAGTTAGATTCACTCCCAGACCGTCAATACTGAAGCCCGCTTACAACCGAAAGCTCTTGCGCCTAGACACTCACGGCTGACAGGTCCATGCTATAGATTCACATATGGGGAGTTCCACGCAGTTGATAATTTTATATCCACGGGTCTACGGGTCTCGATCGCTTCCTTGGGGGTACAGTCACTCCGACTGTAGTTACACCTCCCGGATTTGTTGATTGCTCCATAAGTTGCCGTTTGAACACATTTGATCGTCGGATGTCCGCGCGTTGGGAAACACAGTTCTTCTGTTCATTCTCCCTTCCGGGGCTCGAGCTACATGGTGGTTTTGCAATTTCGTGGACCGCTTTCGGCCCAAGACGGCCTAAGATGGCCCAATGTGGCCCAAGATGCCTTTAAGACGGCCCAAAAGGCCCCCGAGGCAACCCGGAGGCATTCTGGCTCAAGGGCAATTTTGCATCGAGCGATTCGAAGCGTGACACTTTTCATATCTGGGAACCCGCACTTCTTGACGTCTTCCGATGCCGGTCCTCCGCGGTGCTCTCTTCGCGCTGCTGGCCCTCGGTTGCCGCGCTTTGGAGGCGAAGGACAAGACCATGCTCGGAATCGATTGCACCACGTTGGGCAAGAGCGAGTGTGATTCAACAGCAGGTTGCGTGTGGCCAGCGGGTCACAGCGGTTGCTTGACGCTTCCTGCCACCGCGCCGACCTTGACACCGCCCTGAAGCGTCTGAGCGAGGCGTTTATCGTCTGCGGCCGGCGTGAGATTCCATTTCTGTTTTGGCGATACATAAAAATGATGCCCCCCCCCCCAAGACTGCCCGAGAGAGCTTCCAGAGGACCCCAGCAGGGCTCAAGTTCGTGCAATGCCAAGGAAACATGTTCGCGCATTCATCTTCGCGGGTGTCATTCAGCACGAGGTGACCCGAGGGGCCTCCACGATGGCCCCAAGACGGCCAACACGGCCGTAACATGCCCCAGTAATCTTCCAAGGCAGCCTCAAGACAGCCCAGGAGAGCCCCTGGACGGCCCAGGGAGGTCCCAAACGAGCCCCCAGCTGGCAAACGAGGTGCTGCAGATGCAGCCGGGACGGAGAGTTCCACTGTTGTCTTGGTCGTGACCTACCTCCCTAGGTGGAGATTTGGGTAGCTGCCGTTCTCGTCGGGTCCCCTGGCCACTGCACCCCCCACCTGACAGCGGCAGGCTAGTGGCGGTCAGGAGCCCTGGCCCACAGGGGATGGGACAAGGGTCAGCGATGCCTTGACGTCCGCCGATGTCATTCATGGGCTCACGCCGCACTAGCGACCCTGCGTGCGGTGCTGTGGCTTCTTGGGGCCTCCCGTTGGTTATTTTATCGCTTTGCTCATTCCGCCGGCCCACATTGCCTCGCCGCTTGGGGGCCGTGTTGGAGCCTCATGGGGGCTTCTGGGAGGCAGTTTTGAGGCCTCTTGGGGGCCGTGTTGGGGCCTCTATGGGCCTCTTGGGGTGCCTCTTGTGGCTTCTTCGGTGGCCTCTTGAGGGCCCCTTGGGGCCTCTTAGGGGCCTCTTGGGGTCTCCTAGGGGCCTCTAGGTCCTCAAAGCTGGGTTTTTTGGGGTTCCTGGTCCCCGTCTTGGGCCCCTCTTGGGGCCGTTTTGGGGCCCGCTTGGGTTATCTTGGGCGCCTCTTGGGCTGCCTTGGGGCCGTCTTGGACCGTCTTGGGGCCCTCTTGGAGGCTTGGGCCGTCTTGGGGTCCTCTTGGGCCGTCTCGGAGCGTTGGAAAGCCGAACAACCGAACGGTTTTCCGAGGGACATGGGACGATGGTTGCTTGCTCAGGCCCTCGTGGAGAGCCTCTTGAGGCTCTCTTGGGGCTTTTTCGCTAACTCTGGGGCCATCTGGGGACCAGCTTGAGCGCATTGGAGCGATCCTTCCGCGGCTCGGAGCCTCTTGGGCTCTTGGGCCGTGCATCATGGGGGCGCCTCGGCGCCCTGTTGGCACGCTCCCGGGGCGCCGTGGGGGAGTCGGCCAGGCATCGGCCAGGGTGCTTTTCGCCCAGGGGCCCCATGGTGGCCGCCACGCGCGCGCGAACTAGAACAAATTGTTGACTTGTTACCGGAGATCGTAGTACGCCTCTGGCCCGTTACGCCGGCGAATTTGAGGGCCTGCTGGCGGCCCCGGGGATTTCTTCGGGGCGGAGCGTCCGACATGTCATGGCGAGTTCTTTCTCTTGCCAGAGGAATCCAAGCGAATCCTGAGGCGCATGCGTTTTGTTCCAATCCGCGGGTCTACAGGTCTCGACCGCTTCCCTGAGGGGTTACACCTCCCTGATCCTTTTGTTGATGGCTCCAGAAGTCGCCGTTTGAACAAATTTGATCGTCGGATGTCTGGGCGTTTGGAAAACGCAGTTTTTCCGCTCACTCTCCCTTCCAGGACTCGAGCTACACGGTGGTTTGGCAATTTCGTGGACCGTTTTCGGCCCAAGACGGCCCGCGATGGCCCAAGGTGGCCCCAGATGGCTTCAAGACGGCCCGAAAAGCCCTCAAGGCAACCCGCGTCCGGAGGCATTCTGGCTCGAGGGCAATTGTGCATCGAGCGATTCGAAGCGTGACACTTCTCCTGTCTTGAACCCGCATTTCTTGACATCTTCCGATGCCGTTCCTCCGCGGTGCCCTCTTCGCGCTGCTGGCCCTCTGTTGCCGCGCTTAGGAGGCGAAGGACAAGACCATGCTCGGAATCGACTGCACCACGTTGGACAAGAGCGACTGTGCTTCAACGGCAGGGTGCGTGTGGCCAGCGGGTCACAGCGGGTGCTTGACGCTTCCTGCCACCGCGCCGACCTTGACACCGCCCTGACGCGTCTGAGCGAGGTGTTTATCGTCTGCGGCCGGCGTGAGATTCCATTTCTGTTCTGGCGATACACAAAAAAGAGAGCTTCCCCAAGACTGCCCGCAAGGGCCACCAGAGGATCCCAGCAGGGCCCGAGTTCGTGCAATGCCCAGGAAACATGTTCGCGCATTCATCTGCTCGGGTGTCCTTCAGTACGAGGCGGCCCGAGGGGCCTCCACGATGGCCCCAAGGCGGCCAAAGCGGCCGCAGCATGCCCCAATAATCTTCCAAGGCAGCCTCAAGACAGCCCAGGAGAGCCCCTGGACGGCCCAGGGCGGTCCCAAACGAGCCCCCAGCTGGCAAACGAGGTCCTCCAGATGCACCTGGGACGGAGAGTTCCACTGTTGTCTTGGTCGTGACCTACCTCCCTACGTGGAGATTTGGGTAGCTGCCGTTCTCGTCGGGTCCCCTGGCCACTGCACCCCCTACCTGGAAGCGGCAGGCTGGTGGCGGTCAGGAGCCCTGGCCCACAGGGGATGGGACAAGGGTCAGCGATGCCTTGACGTCCGCCGATGTCATTCATGGGCTCACGCCGCACTAGCGACCCTGGAGCCAAGGAGCCAAGGAGAGCACCTGGGCATCCCGGCAGGCCTGTACGACCTCAGCGACGAGAGCAGCGGCGTGAAGGTCAGCGCGTCCTCCGGGGGGGGCGGGGCATTCAGGGAGGGTAACACTTGGGATCGACCAGGGGGGAGAGCGAAGCGGAGGATTGCGGAGGAGGACGGAAGACGGCGGGGATGAGGGGAGGAGCAGCAGGAGGAGGAGAAAGAGGAGGAGGAGGAGGACGAGGACGAGGACGAGGACGAGTGGAGGAGGAGGAGGAGCAAGAGGAGGAGGAGAAGGAGGAGGAGGAGGGTGAGGAGGGGAGCAGGGGGAGGAGGGGGTGGCGGGAGGAGAAGGACAAGGAGAGGAGAAGGAGGAGGAGGAGGAGGACGAAGGACGGAGGACGGAGGACGGAGGACGGAGGACGGAGGAGGAGGGGGTGGCGGGAGGAGGAGGGAGGAGAAGGGAGGACGAGCGGTTGCTGGAGGATGGGCGGACGCGGAGGAGGGGGAGGAGGAGGGGAGGAGAGGAGGACCAGGACGAAGACGCGGACGCGGAGGAGGAGGAGGAGGTGGAGGAGGAGGACGGAGGACGGGGGACGGAGGACGGAGGACGAGGACGTGGAGAAGGGGAGGAGCAGCAGGAGGAGGAGGAGGAAAGCGGAGCAGGGGCAGGAGGAGAAGGAGGAGGAGCAGGAGGAGGAAGAGCAGGAGCATGATGATGATGAGATGATGATGATGATGATGATGAGGAGGGGAGGAGGAGGAGGAGGAGGAGGAGGAGGAGGAGGAGGAGGAGGAGGGAGGGGGAGGAGGGGAGGAGGGGGAGGCGAAGGAGGAGGAGAAGAGGAGGAGGGTTGGCGTGGCGAGAGGAGGAGGGAGGAGGAGTGAGGACGGGCGGTTGTTGGAGGAAGGGCGGACGAGGAGGAGGAGGAGGAGGAGGAGGAGGAGGAGGCGGAACATGTGGTGGTTCCTTCTGGGGTCCGCGTTCCAAGGAAGTGGCAAGTGGAGGCGGAGGTGGGAGGAGGGAGGTGGGGGATATGGCTGTGGAGGGAGCGGGACCACGCAGAGAAGCAGCACTGCGAGGGCAGCAGGGATCGACGGGGGGGGGGCGGGAGGGAGGCATCGGCGGGCACGGTCAGCACCCAGGTTTGAGCGGGACTTCTAGACTTCACTCGATCGCTCGCGTCTGTGATGTCTCCAGCGGCCTCCAGGAATACCTGGGACGCACAGCCGTTCGGGGGCAATTTCGGTGAGGTGAAATGCAGCATCGGCGCTGGTAGATCCGTAATTGGAAACCTACTTGCCTGATCTGGCACAATCCTGTTCAATCCTACACGTTGCCGCTTCATCCTGCTTAATACGGCTTAATCTCCACTTAATATCGTCTAGTCCCACTGACGTTGGTTCAGTTCGGGTTAATCCCCCGCGTCCTCAATCGCTCTTGCGAACCCCCAGGAGTTGATTCCTAATAGCCGAGACCTGGGACTCGGCGTCGACGTCGGAAGTGGTTGATGAGGGACCCCGTGTGCCCTCTCTGGGCATTCGCTCGCACGTACGGGCGCACTTGGAGCCAAGCGGCAACTTCTGTCATTGTCGAAGACGCCTACGGCGAATCACCGTCGCCGCCTGCCTTTTAAAGGTACGCCTGTGTGGCCAAACGTTTGGGCAAAGTCTGGCCACGCTGTTGGGCCATGCGCTCACCCAGCCGTCGTGGGAGCGCGTGGGGAGGAAGGGGATGATCAGGAGAGAGGGAGGACAGAGGAGGAGGAGGAGGAGAAGGGTGATGAGACCTCATTGGGAGCTTCCTGGGCCCTTCTTGGGGCCTCGTGGGAGCTTTCTGGGGGCCTCCTGGAGGCCTGTCGGGGGCGCCCATTTGGCTTCCTGGGGTGCTTTGGGGGCCTTTGGGGGGGCCCCTGTGGCCGTCTTACGGCGTTCCTGGCCCGTCGGACGCCGTCTTGGGAGCGCCTTTGGGCCGTCTTGGGGCCTTTTTGTGGCGCTTCAGGGTCGTCTCGAAGACAATCTTGGGTGTCTTGGAGGCCTCTTGGGCTGTCGAAAGGCACGTTTGAAGCACATGCCCAACTCCTTCCAAAATCAACGGAAAACAATGATTTTGACCTTCGGTTTTCCCTGGAGGCCTCTTGGGCCATCTTGGAGGCCTCTTGGGAGTGGGCCATCTTAGGCCGTCGTGAGTGCATCTTGGGCCGTCTTGGTCACATGTTTCGACCATCTAGGGCTCTTCTAGGGCCATCTTGGTCGTCTGAGGGACCATCTTGGCCGTCGTGGAGGCCATCTGAAGCCATCTTGAGCGAAAAGCCAACGGGAGGTGCGTTTTCCAGGTGGCTGGCGGGCTTGTCCGAAGCCTCACGGGGAGTTCTTTTTAGAAAAGAAACAAGAGTTTGTCATACATTTGGTACGCCGTGCATCCCTGTGGCAAGCCAAAAGGGGCGGCGGATCTAGTGGCCTTCGGCTCATCCCGCCACCGTGCTTTGGTTGCAGGTCAGAGGCTTCTTGGCGCCCTCTTGGCCCATCTTGTGGCCCGTGCAGGCCCGAACAAGTCATGCGGGAAGACGCTCCGGGCGCGCTGGGAGCCCCGAGATATGTGGATCTAAGGTCCCTGATGGCAGGGCTTCGACTGGAGGGAGGGAGGACAAACGAGTGAAATGGAAGGGGGACGGAGCGAGGAGCATGAGGAATACAAGTATGATATGGAGGAGGAAGAGGAGCAGGAGGAGGAGGAGCAGGAGGAGGAGCAGGAGCAGGAGAAGGAGGTCAGAGTGGGAGGGGGATGGATTATGCAAGCTGCAAGAGCCTGGTTGTCTTCCTTCGATTATTAGCGGGCTTTTGAATGTAGCATCAGCGAATGAAGAGGGGGGGGGATGAGGAGGGTGTAGGAGGGCGGAGGGGGGAGGGATGCGGGAGGAGACGAGGAAAGGTAAGCAACAGGATGCGGAGGAGGGAGGCGGAGGAGGGAGGATTAGGAGGTAGGAGGAGGAGGAGGAGGAGGAGGAGGAGGAGGAGGAGGAGGAGGAGGAGGAGGAGAAGGAGGAGGAGGAGGAGGAGGAAGGACGACGAGAATAGAAAAATCAATGTATTGAATTATTTCGGGGTTCTGGCATGTGGACAGACTCTGCGGGCTCCCGTCAACCAACCTAGCTCAGACGTCCGAGCTGTCGATGGGTCTTGGGGCCCCGCACAGGAAAAGTCGGGTCATCGGAGGTCTGAGGACCGGGAGGGAGGATGGATGAAGAGGGAGGGAGGCAGGGAGGGGGAGAAGGGGGAGGAGGGGATTGGGAGGAAGGTGAGGAGGAGGAGGAGGAGGAGGAGGAGGAGGAGGGGGTGGGATAGGGAGGGGGAGGCAGATGGGCGGAGGAGGAGGGGAGGTCGAGGGGGATGAAGAGGGAGGCAGGACGGGGAGGTGCGAGGACGCAGGACACGAGAGAGTGTCAGTAGGATGAGGTGGAGGAGGATCAGCAGGAGTTCGAGAAGGATGAGGATGTAGATCCAGGAGTTCTATTTTTTTGACGTCCCACTGTCTGGCATCTTCCACATCAGCTCCCCAGCTTCCCTGCCATATCCGTCTCCCCATCTTCTCCCACTCCTTAATCCACTGGCACGCCCTCCCCGCTTGTTCCCCCAGCATCCGTCTCGATCGTTTCACGATGCTGCTTGGATGTCATGGGGGTGCCTCGAGGGCGCTCGTGGGCACACCGTGCCCAGGGTGGGCAGCATCGCTTACACAGCAGAGGTCACGCCGCATAGCTCGCACGGCATAGCTTACACAACATAGTTTACACCATACAGGTCGCTCCGCGCAGCTTCCACCCCCATTCCGCGGTGCAGCACCTCATTGTTGTGGGTCTACGCTGGCTAAACTGCTTTCATAATTTTCGATCCTCTCGCGATAACAGCCGTTACCGCGGGGGAGGGGGCCGTAGTGGACCCTGGAAACGGCAGGACCGTGCTCTGTGAGCACTTGTTTGATGCAGTTGCCCTTTTACAAAGAACACGGCGAGTGAAACTGTTCACCGAAACGGCCTGGGTATTTCGGAATGGGTCCAGAAACGATTCGGATCTGATTAAAAGTATGAGATCTGGACCATGCCCCACCAGGGGAAACAGAAGCAGTAAAACAATGGTACCGCAACGTTAGGACGCAGTAGCAAATCAATGGGAAAACACAGCATGGTAAAATCAATGTCTTGTCGTTTGAAAGGGCCACGAACCCCATAAAGTTTGTTGTTTGGGTGCCATGCTTCTCTCGGCGGTGAATCAAACTGATCCCCCCTCTTCCTCCTGCTCCTCCTACTCCTCCTCTTCCTCTTCCTCCCCCTTCTACTCCTTTTCCTTCTCCTCCTCAGATTTGTTCTCCTCGTTGATGTTTGATTTCTCATACGATTGCGACCGACTACTACTACTAATACTGCTGCTGCTACTACTACTACTACTACTACTATTATTACTGCTACTACTACTACAACTACTACTACAACAACTACTACTACTACTACTACAACTACTACTACTACTACGACTACTACTACTACTACTACTACTACTACTACTACTACTACTACTTTTTACTACTACCACCACCACCACTACTACTACTACTACTACTACTACTACTACTACGAATGCTGCTACTACTACTGCTACTATGGCTACTACTACTACTACTACTACTACCACGACTATTAGTGCTACTACTACGACTACTACCACGAGTACTACTACTATTACTACTACTACTACTACTGCTACTACTACTACTACCAGGACTACGACTGCTACTACGACTACGGGTATTACTACTACTACGACGGCGACGACGACGACTACTACTACTACTACTACTACCACGGCTCCTACTACTATCACTGCTACGACTTCCATTCTCATTATTAGTATTAAAACTGTTACTAACTACGACGACTACTAACTCCCACGTGCTCTTTTGCTACCATTCTCACGTTTTATTTCCACCGCCACGACGAGACTACTACTACTACTAGTACGGCTACTGCTACTGCCA
Organism: Prorocentrum cordatum; assembly: GCA_963575745.1. Classification (NCBI taxonomy): domain Eukaryota; class Dinophyceae; order Prorocentrales; family Prorocentraceae; genus Prorocentrum; species Prorocentrum cordatum. The sequence continues at coordinate 144,732 of CAUYUJ010017931.1, forward strand.
CTCCCATTACCTCTACCACTACCACTACTAACACCATCACTATTGGTCTTACTGTTATTACCACGACTACTACTAATACTACTACTACTACTACTACTACTACTACTACTACGACTACGACTACTACGACTACTACTACTACTACTACTGTTACTACTACTACTACTACTACTACGACTACTACTACTTACTACTTACTACTTACTATTTACTACTACTACTACTGATACTACTACTACTACTACTACTACTACTACTACTACTGCTAGTATCACTAGTATAGATCGTACTAGTGTTGTTATTGCTACTACTACCTCCAACTACTAGTGCATTGCTACTACCACCACTACTACTTCTACTAGTACTACGGCTCTTGCGGCGACTAGTACTATTAATATAATTAGAATTGTTGTTCATACGAATGCTAGTTTTATTGCTGCTCCTATTGGTACTACTACTACTACTACTACCACCACTGCTACGCCGATTAGTACTGCTGCTCCGATTGTTGCTGCTGTTGAAATACCTGCAATTGCTTCTGTCTATACGCCACAACTGCTGCTACCACTATTATTTGTACTACTACTGCCACCACTACTTATTACAACTATTATTACTACTACTACTACTACTTTTACTACTACTACTACTACTCTTACTACTTCTGCAATCACCATTATAACTACTACGACGACTACGACGATTGCAACTACAACCACGACGCCTACTATTGTTATTACGACTACCACTATGGCTACTATTCCTACTCTAAATACGATTGCTATGACGATTGCGAATTTTTCGGCCAGGACTGCGATTATTACCATGGTTTTTATTTTCTTATTACTACTACTACTACTACTACTACTATTTCCTCTACTCTTACTACTACGGCGACGACGATTACCACTACTCCTACTACTACTACTACGGTGACGACGATTACTGCTACTGCCGGTAGTTTTACCACTACTTCTACTACTTCTACTACTACTACTACTACTACTACTACTACTTCTACTTCTACTTCTACTACTTCTACTACTACTATTACTACCTGTAGTTTTGTTTTTTTCTATTGGTACTGCTATTACTCGTACCCCTACTACTACTACTGCTACCACTACTACAAGTACTTCTATACCTGCGTCTCCCACGACTATTTTTTGTACTGCGATTAGTTTTCTTAGCAGTTGTAGTAGTAGCAGTAGTCGTACTACTGCTACTACTACTACTATCACTACGAGCTCCTATCACTACTACTACTATTATTTCGACTCCGATTTCTTCTACTACGACTACTACTACTACTACTACTACTACTACTGGTACTAGTACTAGTTATTAGTACTACTACTACTACTACTACTACTACTACTACTACTACTACTACTACTACTACTACTACTACTTCTAGTTTAACATTATTACGCCGACCGACGACTGCTATTGTTACCACTGCTACTATCAGCATTTCTTCATTGTTATTACTACTACGAGTACTACTATTTCTACTACTACTACTACTACTACTACTACTACTACTACTACCACCACTACGACTACGATTACTACTACTACCCAGTATTATCATATAAAAGGCAAAACGAAGAGATGAAGGACGGGGAGGCCCTCGTGGTTGTTGTCGTCGCCGTCGTCATCGTTGTCGTAATCGCGGTGGAGGGCGGGCTGCAGAGTGTTGACGGTTTGTTTCTCCCAGAACATCATGTTCTTTGGGCAATTATGAACACGCGTGTAAGAAGGGACGACAGACTTTATTCTTGAGGTGCATATGGCGATGATGAGTTGGAAGTTTGTGACAAACCCCCTTCCCCCGCAGAATCTTAACACGGGCGGGTTCCCAGGTCCGCGGATCCAATTTTTTCCTTTTCCGTGTTTTAATTTAGTCATACATTCAAAACGGGGTAGAAATCGGACCCGCTGTAAAAAATGAGACCAGACACGGATCCTGCAAATCTGGAATCGGATTTGCGCGGACGGAAATCCGATCCACCGACGCAATTGCCAACGCCACAGTTGGATCCGCGCGAATTTTACGGGATCCGACGGCGGTTATGTCATGCGCGTTTGCTCAAGACTTGAAGCCGTCGTTCTGGGCCCAAGGGGAACAACTTTTCGTCCTGGGGATGTAGGTCGACACATTCTTCGCCCAAGGCGCTGCTAACAATCTCCTCTTTCACCTCGTCGCCGTCGTCGTCGCTGTTGTGCGGCGGGTGCCGCCGATGAATAGTTATTTGCCGCTACTGGGGGGGGGCCCCAGTCATTCAATAAGGAAGGTCGCCGAATCAATAATCAATTACCTCCGATTGGGGGAAGGATTGCAAAAAAACGAAGGATTGCAAAAAACGAAGGATTGCAAAAAAAACCTTTTTGCAATCCTTCGTTGCAATCCTTCGTTTTTTTGCAATCCTTCGCATCTACAGACCCTCATGGGTGAAGGAGGCGGCCAGCAACGTAAAAGAGGCGTGGCGGCGCGATCGTGTTCGACCCCTATCTGCCCAGGCCTCCCCCATTGGATCTGAGTAGACGGGGTCGGAGGATCGCTCCGCATCGCCGATGCGGCTCGACGAGGAACCAGAGCTTCTTCATGCCGATGTCGCCGATGCATCGCCGACGCATCGCCGATGCGCTGGCGGTGCGGCGCGACCCTCGGACCCCATTTCTCGGACCCCCTTCGGGAGGCTTCGAACCTACGCCAACCCATCTGGGAGGCAGGGCGCGAGCTGAGTAGTGTTTGGACGATGCCGTGGGCGGTGTTCGGTTTGAGCTTCTTCTGCAGCAGAGGCGGACCGAAGACAGAGCGAGGGAAAGCGATGACAGAACGAGCACAGAACACATTGTTTAGCCCGCGCCCTGCTAGGAGGCCTTGAATCCAAGCCAGTCCCATCTGGGAGGCCTCTCCGACGGTGTGAGGTAGGTTCGCGTCGTGTCGACCAGCGGCGACCCCTTCTGGCCTTCATCGTTAAACGCCGCGGGCGACCCAGAATCGGTTGATATTGAACCATCAGACGTTTTGTAAACGGCCGATCGTTCAAGGTTGAACGATCCCACCGGTGTCAGAAACCAACGCCGAAGTCGGTACGACGCGAACCCGCCGTACCTCAAACAGCGGCGAGGCGTCTTGGCTTACCTACGGGCCCGCCAGAACATGTTATAAGAGTCTTTTGCAATTTGCACGAAATGTTCTTACAACATTTCGGCCTGAGACCGTCGTGCTTTGGCACGCTGGCTACGTGCTCTGAGAGCACTCCTCGTCTCTTGCTGCCACACGTGCCTTGTGTTCTGAGGACCTGTCGTGGTAGGCCTGCAGGGATGTCTGGGGCGGCGGGTCCCTGCTCACGTTGCGGCTCGGGAGACCGGGATCAAAATGCAAACGGGGGGTAAGTCCAAGCGCCGGATCTTGCGGGATCTTGCGGGGCCAGGGGCAGCTCCCCGACTTGCAAGTGCCGCTCTTCGCCCTCAGGTGTAAGTCGGGCCTGCCCCTCGTCAGGAGGAATATGTCAAAGATAGGCAAAACATCGTCTGGGGACGATTGTTTGATTATTGTTTGGCCATTCTTGGTAATTTGTGGGGTATGTTTTTGATTTTTTCCACGAAAATCTCCCTGTAGGGGGGAACAGGCCCGACCGAACCCCAGGTCGGCGGGCCGCCACAGCAGCCCCGGCCGCCCTACGGCGGCGGCCCGCCGGGTGCGGGCCTGTGCTGCGGTTGACGCGGCCCGCGATAGGGGCGCGCGGGCACGCCCGCAGCGGCTCGGGCCGGGGGAGGAAGAGGTGCCGATGCCTTGGAGGGCCGAGTCCGCCTGCTTTTGGAGTCAGTATCAAGCAGTGGCGAAGCGTCCTGGCTCGCCTATAGCCCTACCTAACAATGTTCTAAGAGCCTTTTGCGGATTCCACGAAATGTTCTTCGAACGGTTCTGGCGGAGCCTGTCTTGTTTTATCACATCGGGCTTATGTTCTAAGAACATTGTTTGGGCTCTTAGAACATGTCTTGGTTCTAAGAACATTTCGTGGTAGGACTACAGGAATGCTGGGACGGTCGGTCCCTGCTCAACAGTATCGTTTCACCGACCCCCAGCCCCGTCTCCTCGTCCCCTTCGAGGCCCCCCCCCTGGATTGCCACCCCAGCAGGGGAGGCACCCCCCTCGGAACCCGAAAGGAACGGTCAGTATCCCCTATCTAGGGGGGTAGCTCGGCCAGTGGGGCCCAGGCCACGCCGCTGGGGATGGGGGGCCGGACGAAAGGGGGGGATTGGGAAAGGGGGGGTTGCGAAATCTGCTGCATGCAGCTGGTTTCGGCCCCACCGAGGGGCCCATTCCTGGGCCCATTCCTCGATACATAGCAGCATCCGGCGGCGGGAAGCGCCGGGAAAATTAGCGCTACGTCAGCTGATTCTCAACCCCCCCTTTTGCTATCCCCCCCTTTCGCCCGGCCCGAGGATGGGGGCTTACCTCGGCGGAGCAACTGGGCCGAGGCCGCGGAGCAACTGAAACCAAGCGGCGGAGCAACTGACACCAACCGGAGGAGCGGCGGAGCAACTGAGCCAGTTGTTGGCCCAGTTGCTCCGCCCGCCCATCTCAGTTGCTCCGCCCGCCCCCCGTCCCCCCTGCGCCTCTGGGGCAGTCTCAGTTGCACCTGGGGTGGTTGCAGTTGCCGCAACAGAACCCAAGCGGCGAAGGGCGTGGAGGAGGGGGGGGAGGCGGAGGAGCGGAACGGGAGAGGAGGAGGAGGAGGAGGAGGAGGAGGAGGAGGAGGAGGAGGAGGAGGTGGAGGAGGGCTATCGGAAGCGAGCGGGCGAGAACGCAAATAACATTGATTTTCTATGGGTGTTTGAAAGTTTTTGGCTTCTTGAGCCTCCTTGGGAAGCTTTTTGGACTCCTGGAGCCGTCTCGGGGCGGTCTTGGGCCCTGTTGGAGCGTCTTCGGGGCCATCTTGAGGAATCTTGCGCCATCTTGGGCGAAACAGTACCCTCTGGCACCTCGCGGGGCGCCTCTTGGGCCCGTCTTGGGGTGCCTCTGGGCCCCTCCGAGGGCCCTGGGAAGGGTGCAAGAGGGCCCCTAGAGGGCTCCCAGAGGCCCCCAAGGGGGCTCCAAGAGGCCCCGAAGAGGGCCCAGGAGTACATTATAAAACAAGCTGTTTTTATAAGCTGGCCTGGTGCCCTCTTGGGCCCGTCTTGGGGCGCATTTGAGCCCCCCCTGAACGCCCTGGGAAGAGCCCAAGAGGGCCCCTACAGGGCTCCCAGAGCCCCCCAAGAGGGCTCCAAGAGGCCCCCGAAAGGGTCCAGGAGTACGTTCTAAAACAGGCTGTTTTTATAAGCTGTCCTGGTGCCCTCTTGGGCCCGTCTTGGGGCGCCTTTGGGCCCCTCCGAACGCCCTGGTGCGGGTCCAAGAGGGCCCCTACAGAGCTGCAGGAGGCCCCCAAGAAGGCTCCAAGAGGCCCCCAAGAAGGCCCCGCAGTACCTTACAAAACAAGCTGTTTTTATAAGCTGTCCTGGGGCCCTCTTAGGCCCGTCTTGGGGCGCCTCTGGGCCTCTCGGAAGGATATGGGAAGGGTCCAAGAGGGCCCCTAACGGGCGGGTCGGGTCGGGCCGGGCGGGACATTAAAGTATGATGCATCATCGAGTTGGCACGCGAGTACCCTAACGGGCGGGTCGGGTCGGGTCGGGCGGGCGGACCCTAACGGGCGGGTCGGGTCGGGTCGGGCGGGACATTAAAGTATGGTGCATCACCGAGTTGGCACGCGAGTGCCCTAACGGGCGGGTCGGGTCGGGTCGGGCGGGCGGACCCTAACGGGCGGGTCGGGTCGGGCCGGGCGGGACATTAAAGTATGGTGCATCATCGAGTTGGCACGCGAGTACCCTGACGGGCGGGTCGGGTCGGGTCGGGCGGGACATTAAAGTATGGTGCATCACCGAGTTGGCACGCGAGTGCCCTAACGGGCGGGACGGGTCGGGTCGGGCGGGCGGACCCTAACGGGCGGGGCGGGTCGGGTCGGGCGGGACATTAAAGTATGATGCATCATCGAGTTGGCACACGAGTACCCTAACAGGCGGGACGGATCGGGTCGGGCGGGCAGACCCTAACGGGCGGGACGGGTCGGTTCGGGCGGGCGGACCCTAACGGGCGGGACGGGTCGGGTCGGGCGGGCGGTCCCTAACGGGCGGGTCGGGTCGGGTCGGGCAGGACATTAAAGTATGATGCGACATCGAGTTGGCACGCGAGTACCCTAACGGGCGGAACGGGTCGGGACGGGCGGGCAGACCCTAACGGGCGGGTCGGGTCGGGTCGGGCGGGCGGGCCCGAACGGGAGGGTCGGGTCGGGCCGGGCGGGACATTAAAGTATGGTGCATCGCCGAGTTGGCACGCGAGTGCCCTAACGGGCGGGTCGGGTCGGGTCGGGCGGGCGGACCCTCACGGGCAGGTCGGGTCGGGTCGGGCGGGACATTAAAGTATGTTGCATCACAGAGTTGGCACGCGAGTACCCTAACGGGCGGGACGGGTCGGGTCGGGCGGGCGGACCCTAACGGGCGGGCCGGGTCCGACCCTAACGGGCGGGTCGGGTCGGGTCGGGTCGGGCGGGACATTAAAATATGATGCATCATCGAGTTGGCACGCGAGTACCCTAACGGGCGGGTCGGGTCGGGTCGGGCGGGCGGACCCTAACGGGGCGGGTCGGGTCGGGTCAGGCGGGCGGACGCTAACGGGCGGTCGGGTCGGGTCGGGCGGGACATTAAAGTATGGTGCATCATCGAGTTGGCACGCGAGTGCCCTAACAGGCGGGACGGATCGGGTCGGGCGGGCAGACCCTAACGGCGGGACGGGTCGGTTCGGGCGGGCGGACCCTAACGAACGGGACGGATCGGGTCGGGCGGGCGGTCCCTAACGGGCGGGTCGGGTCGGGTCGGGCAGGACATTAAAGTATGATGCGACATCGAGTTGGCACGCGAGTACCCTAACGGGCGGGACGGGTCGGGTCGGGCGGGCGGACCCTAACGGGCGGGTCGGGTCGGGTCGGGCGGGCGGACCCTAACGGGAGGGTCGGGTCGGGCAGGGCGGGACATTAAAGTGTGGTGCATCGCCGAGTTGGCACGCGAGTAACCTAACGGGCGGGTCGGGTCGGGTCGGAGGAACAGGCGGAGGAACAGGAGGAGGCGGCGGCGTCGACGAGACGGCGGCTGCCCTGCCCGCCGCCCGACGCCCCGCGCGCCGCTCCCCCGCCGCGCGTGCCCACCACGACGACCACGACGACGACCACGACGACGACGACGACGACGACGGCGGCGGCGGCGGCGACGACGACGACGACGACCACGACGACCACGACGACGACGACGACGACGACGATCACGACGACGACGGCGACTACGAGGGGGATAATGATGAGCCCGTTCTTCCCGGCCGTAAGCGTCCTTACGGCCGGGAAAAAAAAACACGACGACGGCGACGACGACGACCGCGACGACGACCACGACGACGACGACGACAGCGACGGCGACGACGACGACCACGACGACGACCACGACGACGATGACGACGACGGCGACGACGGCGGCGGCGGCGGCGGCGACGACGACGACGACGACGACGACGACGACGACAACCACGACGGAGGGGGTGGAGCCAGCTCCCCGCTCGAGATTTCCGCGGGCCACTGCGACAGGCCACATCGCCGTCCCACTTCCGACCCTCGTCGTCGCCGCCGCCGTCGTCGTCGCCGTTTCCGTCGCCGCCGCTGTCGCCGCCGCTGTCGCCGCCGCCGCCGCTGTCGCCGTCGCCGTCGCCGACGCCGCCGTCGTCGTCGTCGTTTTTCGTTGAGGATCGAACTTCGAGGTCCGAGAAGGTTTTTGCTGGGTTTTTAGGTGTTCTCGGCCTCGGGAGGCCGTTTTCGGGCCCCGGGACTGGGGCGAAAAATTCCGTTCTGGGGGTGCTGGAATCGCCACGAACGGCCGCCGGAGAGCCGACGGCGTGTCGCTGGGGAGGCGACGGCGGCGGCGGCGGCCCGCCGCGGTCCGTGTCGCTGGGGAGGCGACGGCGGCGGCGGCGGCAGTGGCGACGACGACGACGACGACGACGACCAATACGACGACGATGACGACGACGACGATGACGACGACGACGATCACGACGACGACGGCGACTACGAGGGGGAGAATGATGAGCGCGTTTTTCCCGGCCGTAAGCATCCTTACGGCCTGAAAAAAAACACGACGACGACGACCACTACGACGACGACGACGACCACGACGACGACGACGACGACCACGACGACGACGACGACGACGACGGCGACGGCGTCGACGACAACGACGACGACGACGACGACGACGACGACGGCGGCGGTGACGGCGACGGACAACTGGTGCGTTTGGACCCCGGGAGGGCTCTGGGGACCCGTCTTTGGGCCCCTCCGAGGTCTCTGGGAAGGGTCCAAGAGGGCCCCTAGAGGGCTCCCAGAGGCCCCCAGAAGGGGGCTCCAAGAGGCCCCCAAGAGGGCTCAGGAGTACGTTATAAAACAAGTTGTTTTTATAAGCTGTCCTGGGGCCTTCTTGGGCCCGTCTTGGGGCGCCTCTGGGCCCCTCCGAGGGCCCTGGGAAGGGTCCAAGAGGGCCCCTAGAGGGCTCCCAGAGGCCCCCAGAGGGGGCTCCAAGAGGACCCGAAAAGGGCCCAGGAGTACGTTATAAAACAAGCTGTTTTTATAAGCTGTCCTGGGGCTCACTTGGGCCCGTGTTGGGGCGCCTGTGGGCCCCTCCGAGGGCCCTGGGAAGGGTCCAGTAGAGCCCCTAGAGGGCTCCCAGAGGCTCCAAGGCGGCTCCAAGAGGCCCCGAAGAGGGCCCAGGAGTACGTTATAAAACAAAGTGTTTTTATAGGCTGGCCTGGTGCCCTGTTGGGCCCGTCTTGGGGCGCCTTTGAGCCCCCCCAAAACCTTCTGGGAAGGGTCCAAGAGGGCCCCTAGAGGGCTCCCAGAGGCTCCAAGGGGGCTCCGAGAGGCCCCCAAGAGGGCCCAGGAGTACGTTATAAAACAATATGTTTTTATAAGCTGCCCTGGTGCCCTCTTGGGCCTGTCTTGGGGCGCCTTTGGGCCCCTCCGAACGCCCTGGGCAGGCTCCGAACGTCTTGGGCCTGTCTTGGGGCCGCCTTTGGGCCCGTCGGAAGGCTCTGGGAGCCCCCCGCCCTCCGTCGAGGCCCCCCGCGGCACGCGCGGCCCCGGGTGCAGCTGGGACCGGAGCGTTGCTCCCTGCAAGGGTCCAGGAGGGCCTCTCTCGGGCCCTTCGCGGAAGCCCTCTTGGCGCATGGGGCAGCCTGGGGCAGTCTGGGTCAGTCTGGGTCAGTTGGGTCAGTTGGGTCAGTTGGGTCAGTTGCTGGCCCAGTTGCTCCGCCCACCCGTTTCAGTTGCTCCGCCCGCCCCCCGGCCCCCTTGGCAGTCTGGGGCAGTCTGGGGCAGTCTGGGGCAGTCTGGGGCAGTCTGGGGCCTCTGGGGCAGTCTGGGGCAGTCTGGGGCAGTCTGAGGCAGTCTGGGGCAGTCTGGGGCAGTCTGGGCCAGTTGGGGCACTCTGGGGCAGCCTGGGGCAGTCTGGGGCAGTGTGGGGCTGGGGCAGTCTGGGTCAGTTGGGTCAGTTGGGTCAGTTGGGTCAGTTGCTGGCCCAGTTGCTCCGCCCACCCGTCTCAGTTGCTCCGCCCGCCCCCCGGCCCCCTTGGCAGTCTGGGGCAGTCCGGGGCAGTCTGGGGCAGTCTGGGGCCTGTCTGGGGCCAGTCTGGGGCAGTCTGGGGCAGTCTGAGGCAGTCTGGGGCAGTCTGGGCCAGTCTGGGCCAGTTGGTGCCCTCTGGGGCAGCCTGGGGCAGTCTGGGGCAGTGTGGGGCAGTCTGGGGCAGTCTGGAACAGTCTGGGTCGGTTGGGTCAGTTGGGTCAGTTGCTGGCCCAGTTGCTCCGCCCACCCGTCTCAGTTGCTCCGCCCGCCCCCGGCCCCCTTTGGCAGTCTGGGGCAGACTGGGACAGTCTGGGGCAGTCTGGGACAGTCTGGGGCAGTCTGGGGCAGTCTGGGGCAGTCTGGGGCACTCTGGGGCAGTCTGGGACAGTCTGGGGCAGTCTGGGGCAGTCTGGGACAGTGGGGCAGTTGGGGCGGTCTGGGGCAGTGTGGGGCAGTCTGGGTCAGTTGGGTCAGTTGGGTCAGTTGGGTCAGTTGCTGGCCCAGTTGCTCCGCCCACCCGTCTCAGTTGCTCCGCCCGCCCCCCGGCCCCCTAGGCGCCACCGGGGGCGGTCTCAGTTGCAACTGGGGTGGTTTCAGTTGTTCCGCCAATTGCTTCCCGAGGATGGGGTCCGGATAAACGTTCATAGAGGGCCTTTGTTTGTGGCCTACGTCAAATGCCGTTCTCACTTTCTATCCACAAGCGTCCATGGACACGTTTGGTGTCGTTGTGTGCGTCGGCACATGCGGGTTGGTTAGTCTAGGACAGCGCGGCCGTTGCGTTCGACGCAGCGCAAGGTCGGGGCAAGGGTCGACCTGTCTACGGTATGTTCCTGTTCTGGAGCAGGTCCCGCTCGGTACACCAACAGCTACCCTCGTTACCTCGAGGAACGAAGCATGGCATAGACAAGAGACGTTTTCGGAGGTCCACGTCCTCGTCGCCACGGCCTCGTCATACGACTTTCAGTGGCATTGCGGGTGGCGCATTTGCTTGGGCCAGGGGCGTTTGCCCGCAGGCATTTGAGTTTTAGATCGCAAGCCGGCGGTCCACACAGGAATCTCCCGTGGATCGGAGGTGGGGCGCGCCTCCAGCGCCGGCTCCGGCGCCCCCCCGGGCGGCTCCAGAGGTAGGGCTTCAGCGCCGATCCAAGACAGAGATCGTCGCGGACCTCTCATAGGCTGTGTCTAATCATGGCTGCTCCTGGGTCTTCGAGCCTTCTGGGCCTCCAGGGAGGTCCTCGTCGCCACGCCTGGTTTCGCCTCGAAGTTCTGGACATGATGCGCCCCGGGAGAGGTCCCGGGAGTACGCAGCGGTGTTGGTGCCTCTTGGCTTCCCTTATCGGGGCAGCAGGGCTCGAAGAAGAGCAAGCTGCATGTACATCGTGGGCGGAAACCAGATCCATGTTCGGCAGCAGCTCATGGGAGCCTGGCGTACCCTCTTGATTCCGTCTTTGGCGTCGACTCGCGTCGATTAGTGCCTGGGCGTTGATGAGATATACAGCCCATTCGACGTCTGTGGATGGGCGCTTTTTTCGCCAGCAGCAGTAGGTCACGCTTCGCGCGTCGCGGTCTTCAGGGGCAACGTGAGGGGAGGATCGGTTCAGGGGGACGATTTTCGATGTTTGAGGTTTTCGGGCTTCCATCGGTTCTCAGCGATTTTCCAGCCTTGGGATGCTCTCCAGCAGCTGCTCCTCGCCGAGAGCGTTCTGGGCCTGAACGGTCGCAGGAGTGTCGAGTTCTGACGCGAAAACCAAGAGGCGACGACAGGGAGGGGGATAGGCTAAGGGGGGAACGCATCGGTTCTCAATCGTCCACTCATCGCCGATATGGGCCCGATGACCCACCCCGCCCAGGAACTTGCGGATTCGCTATCGGGGGCGTGTCGCCGATCCACCGGCGATATATCGCCGATGCAAACTCGCAACTATCCCCCCTGAGCTGGCCCCCTTCTGACGTGGCCCCTCAGGAGGGAGGTGATGATTTAGGGGGGATGTCTCTGGGCTTCCCAGATGGGGTCGGAGTAGATGGAGTCGGAGGATCGCGCCACACCGCCGATGCGGCTCGACGTGTAGCCCGATTTTCTCCACGCCGATGGCGCCGATGCATCGCCGACGTCGACGATGCATCGCCGGTGTATCGCCGATGCATCGCCGATGCATCGCCGATGTATCGGCGATGCGGCGCGATCCTCCGATCCAATCTACTCGGACCTCATCTAGGAGGCCTCTAATGTCATGGCAGGGATCATGCCATCTCTCCAGATTTCATTGCCCCTCTTTTTATTTCAGCACCTCTCGTCCGCGCACATGCCTCAGGCCATGTTTTGCGACCCCCCTTCTTGGACGCCCCCGAGTCGCGGTCTGGACCAGAGAGGACGCTAAGAGGATCGCGCATCGCGGGGCGAGGTGTCCAAGCCAGGCGAAGGCTGGCAAAGCCGTGGCTGCTAAAGCGGAGCTCCGGGAAATTGTTTTATTCTTTGGGGAAAGCAGCCCGTTTATGATTTAGCGCGCTGAGTTTGCTTCCGGGAATTTGTTTTTTTCTTCCAGGAATGCCGCTTTAGCAGCCACAGATTTGCCAGCCCTCGCCCAGCTTCCGTAACATCCAGGGGGCCCGCGCGGATGTTTTGGATTTGCGCTGGGCCCCCTTGGTGGCGCCGCCCCTGGCGCCGCCCCTTGGCGCGCCCCGCGAGTCAGGGACAGGGATCCACCGCCGCTCCGAGAAGTCCGCGCGGTGTCCAGGGTGTGTACGGTAGGCTCGTGTCGTGTCGACCGGCGGCGACCCCGCCGCCGGCGTTCAACGTTGAACGCCGCTGGCGACCCAGAATCGGTCGATTCTGAACGGTCTGACATTTCGGAAACGGCCGATCGTTCAAGGTTCAATGATCCCCTGCGGTGTCAGGAACCAGCGCCAGGGTCGACACGACACGAACTTGCCGTGTGTGCATGCAGAGTTTGTGTTCTGGCAGCGCCTGGAGCCTGGCCTGCGGATACCGCGCAGAGACCTTGCGTGCGATCACGGAGACCGGGGAAGCTCACCGCCAGGGGCTCTCGCCAACCCAGAGGGCGGCCCCCAGGCAAGCAAGGAGGAGGTGGGCCTCCGACCTGGCTGGGAGCCCGCGGCTGCAAGCGAGGAAGGAGTGTCCTGGGTCGGCCGAGGATTCGCGCCCCGAGGAGTCCTGACCGAGCCTGGATCGCCAGCTCGCCGCTCGTGGAGGTCAGGGCTCTCCGCGTCCTCGGGAGCAGCAGAGGTGGAGGAGGAGGTCGTGATGGGCCTGTTTTCCACCACCACCACCATAAGTTGGAGGGGGGAAGGAGGTGGAGGACGAGTAGGAGGACGAGGAGGAGGAGGAGGAGGAGGAGGAGGAGGAGGAGGATTCCCTCCCTCTCCAACTTATGGTGGTGGTGGTGGAGAACAGGCCCATCAGGTCGGCTCCCAGTCAGGCTGGGAGCCGAGGGCTGCCCAGCAGGGTGGAGACCACGGCTACCCAGCAAGGTCGGTTTCGATCCGGCCGACACCTCTGGACGGTCCGATGCGATTCGATCCCGACATTCCCAGACGCCCTTGTGGTCATGAGAATAGCACGGCTGTTATGTTTTGCTCCTGGGGGACTTCGCTAGAGCATGAGCAGAAACGGTCCCAGGGAACGGGCCGAGACACTTGGGGGTACATGTCATGAACAACATCATGACGTCGGAGGTTTAGGTTTCGACCATCCGTCAGGGAAGCTTGAGGCGCGAGTTTGCGTCACGCGTGCTTGCCGCCACTTTGTGACGGTACCGAGGGGAATTTTGACGTTCCAGTTTCCGTGGGATGTTTGCAGCGGGAGTTTTTTTTTTTTTTTTTTTTTCAAATTTGGTCTCGCTGTTTTTCTCATGGACACGTCAGGTCAACTCGAGTCTGACGAACTCGAAATTTAAGCGGTCCGATGATTGGAGATTGTTTTTAAATTCCGGCGATGACGGCCGTCACGGGAGGGGGGGGGGCAGGGGGGCCAGAATGACCGAGGACGGGTCGGATCAGCATGTAGGTGGCGATTTGCACCACAGCGCTTGTGTGAACCACAGTGCCAGTGCTTGCGTGCACCACAGCGCCTGTGTACACCACAGCGCCTATGTACACCACAGCAACCGCGTGCAACACAGCGCCAGTGTGCACCACTGTGTCTGCGTGCGCCGCAGCGCCTGTGCACACCACAGCGCCTGCGTACACCACAGCAGCCGTGTGCAACACAGCACCACTGTACACCACAGTGCCTGCGTGCATGCTGCGTTTGTGCGCACTACGGCGACCGTGTGCACCACAGCAACCGTGTGATACGTTACCTGGTTTTTGCATGCAGAATTCAAGAAGAAACCCTTATGGTAAAATGGGGCGCCTGTGGATTTCTTAGGATACAACCATTTTGTAACAGGATTTGGACAGTCATCCTTACGGGCATAGGACAACCTTGGGAATGTACGAGTCCTCCCGGGGAGGAGGATGAGGATGAGGTGGATGAGGTGGATGAGGAGGAGGAGGAGGAGGAGGAGAAGGATGAGGAGAAGGATGAGGAGGGGTTGCCGTGCCCCTGGGATCGGGACGCGCATAGAGACGGGCGGCGTCCTCCTGAAGGAATTTGCTGGAGGCGTCTGCTACTGTGGAGGCAGTGCAGTTGGAGGCGTTGTGGCGTGGGGGCGCGATGGCATGGCTGCGTGGCGCTTCATGGCAAGAGTGCTTACCTGCGGTGAACACTGAGATGCGCGCGTGCGCTGTCGCGCCGAACAGCACGCCGGAGAGGACGGCGAGGGAGGAGGGAGGAGAAGGAGGAGGAGGAAGAAGGGGAGGAGAAGGAGGAGGAGGAGGAGGAGGACGAGGAGGACGAGGAGGACGAGGAGGAGGAGGAGGAGGAAAAGGAGAAGGAAAAGGAGAGAGGAGGAAGGAGGGCAGAGGGAGTAAACGTCGCATTATATAGGTGTTTTGTTGTCCGCAGCAAATCCTCACTGGCATGTTCCTTCTGCCTGTCCTCTGCACGCCGGCCCTGCGGAGTACACGGGCTGTGTGTCCTCCTCTTCCTCCTCCTCCCCTTCCTCCTCCTCCCCTTCCTCCTCCTCCCCTTCCTCCTCCTCCCTTTCCTCCTCCTCCTCCCCCTCCTCCTCCTCTTCCTCCTGCTTCTCCTCCTCCTCCTCCTCGTCCTCCTCCTCCTCCTCCTCCTCCTCCTCCCCCTCCTTCTCCTCCTCTTCCCCCTCTAGGGTGCCCTGGGTTTCTTGGGTGTCGATGGTTTTTGCGTGGAAAGCGTGGCTTTCCCACGCCAGAAATCGGTGGCCGTCCTGGGGTCTCAGAGTCAGGTTTCCTGTGGAGGGTTTCTTGTGGAAGCGGCTCTTATTGCACGTCGGACTTGAGCGCAGGAAAGAGCACTTGAGAGGAGGCGGGAAGCAACGAGAGGAGAGAGGGGGAGGGCAAGCAGGGTGCGCTCGCGCCACATCTGGCATCCGCCCCTTCCCGCCCATCCCTCCCCATGGCGCTGAGTTCTTCTCCGTCCGCGGACGCGTGTCATGGCCGACGTTGGAATCCCAAAGGAGACCCAATCGTGATGTGCGCAGTCGGCAGGGCGAGGAGGAAGGGGCAAAGCGGGAGGGAGGACGAGGAGCCGCTATACGTTTCACCAGTTCCGTTCGCATCACTGACGTCCGCACATGACAGCAGCCTCGCATTTGTTAACGCGGGCTGATATCGGCATTTGTTTCCCGTATCGTTCTCTCCGTCTGCCTTCGCAGAGCCCTACAGCCCAGACGCTCAAGTTTGCCCAGCGTTCCTTACAGGCCGATCAACGCCGTCTCTCAGAGGTTCCCCCCTGGCATCGCTCGGACGTGTGCACTTTTTCTCGATGAGGGCCATCGAGGAGCATCCTTGATCATTTGGCGAGACAACCACGCACGAAACCGAAGAAAAACACAGGGAATGGACGTCCGAGCGATGGCCAGTAACAGGCCGATCCACGCCGTCTCTCAGAGGTTCCCCCCGCCTCTCCTCTCCCGGCCTCGCCCTCGTCCTGCCCTCGCCTCGCCGGGGCCCCGCCGCGCGACGGGGGCGGCCGCTGCGCGGCGGCAGCCTCCCGGGAGGCTGGCTTCGGCACTGGCGCGAATACGCTGTGGAGGGTGGAGGACGGACGCGGACACTCGTCGATCCCCAGGAGGGCGTTGAACTCATAGGAAGTGGATGGGAGGACGATCGTCCAGTGCATCTGGATGACACGGGGGATCGCGGACTCGGTGCCCATCTCAAGTGTGTGTGTGTGTCCCTTGATGAACAACAAGAGGGCCCCTGGCTATTTGGGAGGGGACCTCAGTTGCAAGGGCCAGACACATTGAGAATATGTGTTGTTTCTTTGCAGATGTGTCCAGGGGGATAAAAAAACGCCAATATGTGTGACCTCAATGCAGAGACGGGGACCTCAGTGAAGCCCCGGCTTCACTGTGTTCTTAGAGTTGGGGATCGATTGCATGGTTCAGTGACCCTGAACTTGGTTCCCCCCCAGAGACTATACGAGAAGTCTCATTTGTCAGCAGATTCGACGCGACACTCAGCTTTGGGGCAGTTCAATCCTGTAAGCCATCCCGCACTCGAGCTGTGAGGGCCAAGGGTGCTCTTCTCCTCGACGAGCCCTGGGCCCCTCCGTGCATCCGCGGGCGCAGACCGTCCCCCCTGCGGCCCGGTGCCCACAGGAGGAACAAGCAGCGATGCACCGCTGCAGTGGGTCACCACCCACCAAACCACCCCAACCCAACCCGAAGGCTCAGATTTACCCTCGATTTCCAGTGGGGGGGGGGTCGGGAAACATCGAAAAAACACGTTTTGAACCCTTCCCCCCCCCAACCCGAAATTCGGGTCTTCGGGTTGGGTTGGGGTGGTCTGGTAGGTAGTCAAGGAGGAACAAGCAGCGATGCACCGCTGCAGTGGGGGCCCATGCCAAACAACACCCTGCTTCCCTCCAGGGCTCAGTGGGCCCCGGAAACGGCAGGGCCGTTGTGTCACCGTTTCCAGAAAAGTGCCCCCTGAAAATGGAAACGGTAAAACAACGGCGACCGGAAACGACAAAAAAACGGCTCCAGCATTGGAACCGGAGCCGGAGCCGGTCAAAAAACGGCGACGGAACCGGTAAAAAAACGGCGTCGGAACCGGCAACAAAAACGGCAAAACGGAACCGGTAAAAAAACGGCCTTGTCGTTTCCAGGGCCCACTAAGCTCCACGGAGCTCCACGGTACCCTGGGCTTCTTGGGCTGCGATTGTCTCACAAAGGGAAACGTAGGAGCCCCCAGGCCACAAGTCAAGGGACTCCCCGGGGGTTCAGGGCCGGGTTTCTTGCGGAAGGCTTCTTGTGGTCGAGCCCTTACTGCATTTCCATGAGAAGCAGGCGCCGAGATGCCGCTACCCGTCCCGCGTTGTCGCTTTCGTGGGCCTCCTGGGAGGCCCTCGTCGCCACGGTCGGCTTCGCCCCGGAGGCCGCGGACGCGGTCGCGGGCTGTCTCATTCCGGCCTGGCCCCCCAAAGGAGGAGCAGACACCGATGTGTCGCTTCCCGTCCCTCGTCAGGGCTGGACCGAAACGGTGTTTTGGCGATTTCGTGGGCTGGTTTCGTTTCGACGCCGTTTTGCGGCAAAGGCGGATTGAAGACAAAACGAGGTCAGCCGCAAACAAAAACGAAACGAAAAACAAAACAAAAACAAAACGACAAACAAAACGAAAAACATTGAAGACAACACGAGAACAACACGAAAACGAAAAACACTGTTTGGGTTCGGCCCTGTCCCTCGTCGTCGCCTCTCGTGGGCCTCCCGGGAGCCCCTCGTCGCCACGGCTGGCTTCGCCCCGAAAGTCCTGGCCAGATTGCACCTTGGGAAGGTTTGGGGAGTCGCGGCGTCGGCGATTGCTTTTGTGTTTTTGTCTGCATGCCCGCGTCTTGAAAACAATCAGGACGAGAAGCGCTTTGCCATGAAACCAATGTGCACAATGCTCCATACAACGAAGCAGCGCTGAACTGGAATGACAACTGGGGCTCTAGAAGAACTGTGGGGATGTTTACCGAATTTCGAGCAGCCGTGTACATGGCCTCTGGGGGCCATCACCGGGCCCCCAGACCGTCAAGGCACGGATCGGTATGAAAAACCCTGTCCCGGGGAAAGGTCTGGGATTTCGGGGATCTCTCACTGAAAAGAAGTCTGGGATTTGGGGGATCTCCTATTCAAACAAAGTCTGCGATTTCGGGGATCTCCTACTGGAAAAAATGACGACATCGCATGTCTGGGGCCGGATCCCGCGTCGAGGCATTTCAGTTGATCCCAGGAACGTTACCAGAGGGGGGGAGATGGGGGCAGGAGGCAGGTAGCGTCACGACTCGCGCCGGCGCAGTCTGGGGATGCTTAGGAATGGTTGCTTCCCAGACGGCGCCGGCGCGAATCGAGACGTCACCAGGGCGGGGGTGAGGGTGAGGGGTGCGGGGGACGGGGCCAGTGACGGGCGAGATCGCGAATAGTGAAGCGATGGGCTCCATCTTCGGTCGAAGGCCGTTCCCTTCTGGCCCAATCCCGCTCGGTCCAGCGCAATCCCGCTCAAGCTGGGTCAGTCCTTCATTTTTGTCTGGCCTTATCCAGCTCAGTGACTCCTTCTTCGGGTCTTCTATTCCGAGGCGGGGATTTATCCAGAACCACCGCCTGGGGGATCGATCTTTGCGGACCTCAACAGGCGGTAGATCTAGATATATTCGGGCCTCCGGGGGCCAGAATATATCCATATCCATCGCTCGCTGGGGCACCAGGACGTCGGTTCCCAGGCGGTGGAAAACATCGCATGGGGAGGATGATCCAAGAGGAGACCGTCTTGGGGCCTTGGGCCGTCCTGAAAGGGATGGAGTAGCATGAGGAGGTGGGGTGAGAGGAGGAAGACCATGAGATGGGAGGAGGAGGAGGAGGAGGAGGAGAAGGACAAGGAGGAGGGGGAGGAGGAGGAGGAGGAGGAGGAGGATGAGGAAGAGGCACCCCGCCTCCCCCTCCCCGCCTGAACGCTGGTGACGATGCCGATGCCAGTAATGAGGGCAACCTTCCCTACCACCCCGTCTGAACATCTTCGCGGGAACAATTGCAGCTGCCAATGTAGTCTCCCCACGCGCAAACAACCCGCGCATACACCTGCACGCAAGCTTGTGAGCCCGCGCGCGCGTGCACGCAGTCACGCGTTAGCGCCTTGCGCCACGACCACTGCGCGCATGGTTGTCGCTAGGACTGTCAATGCCCACCTGTGAGTCGCGCACACTGCAAGGGACTTTTTTCGGCCCATGCTGCGATGGGCGATGGATGGGGAGGTGTGTGGGCCGATGGTGCCGATATCCGGCGACGGTCTCTGTACATATCCACTACCCTCTGGCCGGGCCTTTCCTGGGCGCACGAGCTTTGTATACTCTTGGCCAAGCCAGGAGGGCTTGGCGTACACATCGCTGCTAGGTTCAGGATGGACCTGGCCAGGGATCAGTGGACATGTACAGATTGCGTCGCCCTGCAGCAGCTCCTAGCTCCTCAGGGGCAGTAGTAGGGGTGGATAGGCAGAGGGGGGGATTCATCGACACCCAATCGCCCAATGATCGCCGAGAGGGGTCTGATAGCGCCCCACCCCGCCCAGGAACTTGGGGATTCGCTATCCAGGGATCCTCGCCGATCTGTAGGCGGATGTATAATCGATTCCAGGTCGACGTTCCCCCCCCCCATATGCCAGTCCCCCCCCATATCGCTAACCCTCAGCTCCTCGCTGACCGCCGCCAAGCATGAGTCGCCTCGGCGCCCACCCCTCACAGGCCTCTGCCAGGCCCCGGGGCGCGCGGTGCCAGGGGGCTGGGGGGGGCGGCTGCCATGGCGCAGCGACGCGCAGCTCTCGCATGAGCCAGGCCAGGGCGCAGCGTTTCGGAGGAGGGCCACAGCAAATCACAGCTACTCGACATCATAGAAGGACGAGTGCCCTGACCCCCCTCGGGTCATGGACACATCAGTTGGGCGGTTGCTCGCTCTGTTCAGGCTTCTGGGGGCCGTCTCGCTGGGCCCCGGGACTGTCCACAAATTACCCATGATGAAAGAGGGTCCTGGGGAAGTGGTCGAGATTTCCGGGGGTCCTCGACATGAAGCAATAAATCACGTCGGGGGTCTGGGCTTGCATCCTTGCATGAAGTCGGGCCTGTCCCTCTACAGGAGGAATATTCAAAAATAGTCCAAAAATAGTCGGGACGATTTTTCTACCATTTTCATCATTTTGGGGTATGTTTTGTTATGTGTTTTTTTTTTTCGCCCAAGATCTGCTTGCAGGGGGACACGCCCGACCTAATCCTTGCATCTCGGCCCAGGCCAACCCTTCGCCACGGGCCATGGGCTGCCAACTTCGGCTTCACGGCTGGGCGCCCCGCGAGGGCTCTAAGCGCACCCTCGGTGCGGTCGCGCTGCAGTCGGGCCCTCCCTGGCGTTGGGCGCCCTCGCGCGCGCCTCCCAGAGGCCTCTTTCGTTCTGAGTCGGGCCCGTCGAATATCCAATCGTAGTAGCAAAACTAGTCTGGGGACGATTTGTGTTACCCATTTCTGAGTATTTGCGGGATATTGTTCGGGTATTTTTTATCTTTCGTCCAAAATCCGCCTGTGAGGGGGACACGCCCGACCCAACTGTCGTTACCGCGTTCGGATCCGCGCACGGCCTGAAGTCAGGATGCGATTGACGTGCCGATTTTCCACCACCACTACCACAGGTAGGAAAGGCAGGAGGAGGAGAGAGAGGAGGATCGTCCCATTCTCCCTTCTCCTCCGTCCTATTGATGGCAGTGGTAGTGGACGGTTGGCCCATCAGCGACAGCCGTTGCAGCGACGAACAGCTCCGCATTCGCTCGTTCTCTCTGCGGTGCACGTCGTGTGCAGGACTGGTGCTGTGCTCGGGGTGAACTGCGGCCTCCCACACAAGAGGCCTCTTCGATGGGTCGGAGGATCTCGCCGCACCGCCGATACATCGGCGATGCATCGGCGTTGTATCGGCGATGTACTGGCGACGTCAGCGATGCATCGGCGACGCCAGCGTGGAGAAAGTTGACCCCCACATCCGGCCGCGCCGCCGATGCATCAGCGATGCGGCACGGTCCTCCGACCCCATCTAGGAGGTCTCTAGCCACGGCGTGCAGCCAGCCCATCTTTGCAGCGCGTTGCATGTGTGCACCCTGGCAGTGCAGCTTCCAAACAATTGCCGTCAGCCCCCCTCCACTCGCCGGCCTGCCCGCCGAGGTGCTGCGTGAGGCTTCGGCCCACCGCTTTAGGTTAATTCGTCTTTGCGCGGCCCGCTCTGACTGGACTCGCCGCTGGCGCTCTCGCTTGCGGCCGCTGACCAAAAAGTATCCTCACCAGCATGCGTGTTTATGGTCGCGCCGCCGCGCCTTCTGGCTTTTCTTCTGAATGGCTGCCCGCGCGCTCGCTTCGCTTGCCTCTCTTTTCTTGCTGCCTAGTCGCGGCCCGACTAGTGTCCGGACGGCTTTCGACCTGCTTCGCGAGCCCGCAGACTAAAAACGTATCCTCGCCAGCCCATCCCAAAACAACACATTTTGCGACGCCCTTCCTGCTCTCGCATATTTCCTCCTTTCCGCCCACCTCCGACCTACTTACCTACTTTCGGTTATACATTCTTGTGGGGGCAGTGGGAGGAGGACGAGGCGGAGCAGGAGGGAGTGAAGGCGGTGTGCGGAGAGATGAGGATAGCGACGACGAAGAGGACGACGGAGACGACGAAGTCGACGACGACTACGAAGTCAACCATGAAAGCGTATCTGGGTTTGTCGCTCCTCGTGGCTATGGTGCAGGTCTCTGGACCCTTTTGGGTTCCTCGTGGTGCCTCTTGGGGCACCCTTGGTGCTCATTTGGGGGATATATGGGCCCTCTTGGGGCTCTTTGGGGGGGTGTCTGGGAAGTCTCTTGGGACCATCTTGGAGGCCACGGCTCAAAAAAAGGAACGCGGCGTCAATTACGCTTCTTCTCCGGAATCCGAAAAGTCGCCTCTTGGGGCCTTCTAGGGCCGCTCTGCGCTGGATCCGTCTGGGGCTTCTCTGGGACCTGCCTTGGGGCTCTCTTGGGCCATCTTGGGGCCATCTTGAAGCATCAAAAGCCAGTTGAAAGCAAAAAGGCGAGAAGGCAAACGATAATTGATGCCCCTTAGGTGTTTGAAGGATTTTGACCTCTCGGGGTGCGTCCTTGGGAGGCTCCGTGGCCGGTTGGGGCCGTCTGGGGCGGTCTTGGAGGCTCATGTGGGCTTGTTACGAGCTATGTTGAGTCATCGAGGGCTATCTTGAGCGATCGTGGAGGTCATCTTAAGCTCTCTTGGGCTGTCTAGGCGCCATAGTATGCCAAAACAGACGCTGCAACGGCCCGCGGCACCCCCCCCTCTCCAGGCCCAGGGGGAGGGAGGAGGGGGAGGGGTCAAGCTACCCACCCGCCCGCAAGCCGTCTAGCTCACTCCCACCCGCACTCCCAACACATATTTGACACTCGAGCCTGAGCGTGTTCAGAGGTCGTCTTTGGATGTACTGGGAACCAACGGCCCCAACGGCGACCCCAGGTGCGCGACGCTTGGGCGAGGTGCGCCACGCGTGCCAGGGGCAGCATGCGTGCCAGGCACTCCTGGTGCCCGAGCGTGCCAGGCACGCCTGGTGCGCCAGATGCGCCACGTTCTCCGAGTGCGCCAGGTGTGCCGCACATTCCAGCCGCGCCAGGTGCGCCATGTTCGGGGTGCGTCAGGTGCGCCTGCGCACGTGACAATACATATCGGGAAACATGTCGGTCGTCCTTGTCCAAAACAAATGCTCATCATTGTGTCTGGTGGGCCTGCGCACAGCAGGCCACGCGCCACCACCCCCGCCGTCCCTGTCAAAAACTATTTGACAGTGATCGTGGGATGGCCGAGCATGATCCAGATTTAGCCGCGAGGTGCATCTTGCATGGTTTTTGTAAGGGATGGTAGCCCTGCGCCCGGCAGGGATTATGCTGGCACCCCCGCCGTCCCTGTCAAAAACAATACAAAGTGTTCGCGGGCAAGACTTTACCCCAAAGTGTATCTTGCATTGTTTTCGCCAGGAATAGTGGGGGGGGCCGCATCGGGTTGGCCGGCAGAGTGGAGGCAGAGTGCGGTTGGTATTGTTTTTTGACCGGGATGATGGGAGGCGGGACGTCATGGTGTCCTCATGGTTCTTGGTTGGACGCCTGTCGCCTGGGGGAGGGGGTGTATCTTGATAAAGAACAGTGATAAACCCCTCCCCGAAGGGAAATAAGGGAGTGGAACAGAACGGGCTCTCTAAACCACCTCCGCCCAAAGGGCTGGTGGGATTCTGTCTTCATAACGTCGACTGGCTTCGATTCGCGGCTGGGAGTCGGCGAGACGGCGCCGATCTTTCTGCCAGTTAGCGTCGATTTGGCATTGATTAGCGTTGACTAGCGTCGATTTAGCGTCGACTAGCGTCGATTCGCAAGGGCCGTCAAGATGGTACGGGAGGCTCCCATGAGTTGCCCCTGGAGACCCAGACCCCCGACGTCATGATTTTTTCATGACGCGACCCCCAGAGGTCTGGACCTATTCGCCAGGAGCGATTCTTCATCCTGAGTCGTTTTTTGACGGTCCCGAGGCCCGGTGAGGGCCCCCAGATGCCGAAAATTGGGAAAAACCTTCCGTCGTGATTTTTTATGACTCGAGGGGGTCTGGGGATGCTGAGTGCTTCTGTCCCCGCGGCACAGGGCCAGCCAGCGGCTGGAGGACCTCCGGGCCCGATGACTGGAGCCGGCGGGGGCCAGCTGGCACATGGCGTTGGCAGGGGCCAGCCGGCCCAGGCAGCGCGCCCTCTGCTCGTCGGATGGTCGGGGGTCACAGGGTCGAGGCTCGAGGGGTTCGAGGAATGATCAGGGGCAACGACAGGGGGCACAGGGGGCATGCGTCGGCCCCCAATCGCCCCTGCTCGCCGATAGGGGCTCGATAGCCCCAGCCTGCCCAGGAAGGTGCGGATTCACTATCGGGTGCCTGTCGCCGATCTATCGGCGATGTCTCGCCGATTCCAGGTCGACGCATCCCCCCTTGTGCCAGTCCCCCCTATCGTTGCCCCCCTATGGTCGGGTGTCGCAGGATCGAGGCTCGAGGGGTTCGAGGAACCAGGCACCTTCCAGATTCAGGTCGGGCACGTCGCTCTGCACGAGGAGTATTCAAGAGCATAGTCAAAAGATAGTCGGGGGACGATTGTTCCATCATTTTTGAGGATTTGGGAGTATTTTTTGGGACGACTTTCTAGCGTTGGCGCAAGATCCGCCTGTCGGTGGACATGCCCGACCCAACCCTTGCTTGTTGGGTGGTCGGGGTCGCAGGATCGAGGATCGAGGGGTTCGAGGTCCCAGACACCCCCCAGACCTCATTGTTTTGAACAGCATCAGGACGGAGGTTCTTCTCCGTTTTCGAAGAAATAACCATAACCATAAATTGTTGGCGCTCCGCGCGCATCTCTTGGATCCACGCTGGGTCCCCCCAGCGGCGCCTCCGACGCCGCCCCTGGCGCGTTCCGCGCGCCAGGGAAGGGGGATCCAGCGCGGATCCAAGAAATGCAGGCGCCCAAAGTGTCTGCTTATGCCGCTGTTCCTTCTTCCAGTGGAGGCGTTCGAAGGCCCAGACACCCCGCAGACCTCGGCGTCTTGAACAGCACATCAGGGCGGAGGTGTCTCTCCGTCTTCGGCCTCCGGGAGCCATCGCTCGGCCCCGGGGCAGTCGACGGACGACGCAGGACGGGCAGCTGGCCACAGGGGCGGGGTCGGGACTTCGGGGGCCCCGTAGAGAGCGTCGGGTCTCTGGGTGGTCAAGGTGTGGCGGCAGCCTTCGGTGCTCACGGGTGTGCTGGGGTCGGGGAGGTGGCGCGAGAGAGAGTCGAGCGGTGGCGAAGCGTCCTGGATTGCCTATAGGCCCACAATAATGTTCTGAGAAGCTTTTGTGGTCTGAACGAAATGTTCTTAGAACATTTCTGGTGGATATTGCTTTGATTTTTAGATATCGGTTTCATGTTATTAAACCATTGTTATTGTTATTACTCCATTGTTGGGGTTCAAGAAGATGTCGTGGTAGGCCTACAAGAATGCCGGGACTGTGGGACCCTGCCCAAAGGAGATGTGCAGAGCGGACAAGGAGGGGTTCCGGAAAGTGGGGGTTACGCACAACACATGCTGCATGCATCCGGCTCGATACATTGGCGTCTCCAGCGCCAGGGAGGCGCCAGAAAAACCAGCTGCGTGGGCTGATTCGGTAACCCCCTCTTCTTTGCGTCTTCCCCGATGGGGAGCGTGATTGTGAGGTAGCGGTGGGGCAAGAGGAGGAGGAGGAGGAGGAGGAGGAGGAGGAGGAGGAGGGCGCTTGGGGAGCAGGCCGAGGAGGAGGGGCTCGAAGAGGGGGAAAGAATTGCGGCAGCACAGGAATGATAATCACTGCTGTTCGTTCCATTTCCTCCTCGTCTTCCCTTTAACTTCTCCCCAGGCCTTGGGGCAGAGCAGATGGGGTCGGAGAATCGCGCCGCATCGCCGATGCATTGCCGGTGCGGCTCGATGTAGAGCCCGATTTTCTCAATTATATTGCTGACGTCGCCGATGCATCGGCGATGCGGCGCGATCCTCCGACCCCATCCTCTCGGTCCCCATTTTGGAGGCCTCTGTTCTGTCGGGGGCCCCCAAACTGCACAAGTGCAGCGCGATAGAGATCTCCTGGAGATATCCCAGAGGTCTCCTCCTCTTGAGAGGTCTCTGGAGAGCCTCCCCTGTTTCTCTGGGAGGTCTCTCAGGAGGTCTCCCCAGATCCTCCAGACCACCTCCCCTCCCGAGACCTCGGGTTCTCCTAGAGGCCTCCCGCGATATCTGGTGGAGGACCAGGGGAGGCCTCCAGAGGTTCCCCAGAGGTTTCCTAACCTGTTCCCCCGGGGAGGTCTCTAGATGACCAGAGGACACAGAACACAGACCGCCGACGCCATGATTTTTTCATGGCCCGACCCCTCGAGCTCCAGACCCTTTGCCCGAGACTGGCTTTTCACCCTGAGTCGTTTTTGAAGGCCCCGAGGCCCGATGAGGGCCCCCAGAGACCGAAAATTATAACCGGAGTTGCTCGTCCCATGGACAAATCTGTGATGGGTACCCGTTCGGTGCAAGAGACAGCTGGTCGCGCGCTGCCGCGCGAGAATCCCGCACATGTGATTATGGCTCAAGAAAAGGAGCAAGATTTATCTCTCCGCTAATCTTATTCTATGAGAGAGCTGAAACATGGTAGCGCGGAACTGAGGACAGTTTCGTGGACCGAAACCCACTGCGCGACTCTCATAACAGCAGAGTGCAGCCATGGAGGCGCAGCTGCTGGCTCAGCAGCAGCAGATAGCGGACCTGCTGGCGACGGTGCAGCAGCTACAAGCTCAGCAACGACAGCAGCAGCAGCAGGCCCAACCAGCAGCACCAGCAGTGCGCATCGCGCAGCGCTTCGAGGGCGTGCTAGACGCCAACATCATGGGGAAGGTCAAGCAGTTCGACGGGACCAGAAGCAGCTGGTCAACTTGGGAGTTTCACTGGAGAGCTTATATGGTGGCCAACGACAAGCGCTACAGGGAGTTCTTCGACAAGCTAGATGAGAAGAACCTAGAGCATCTCGACGATGCCAAGAATGCCACCATGAGTGTCGACGACGTGGACTGGGAATACCTCTCGAGACAGCTCTACTACATGCTCGTGCTGGCGATGCCAGAAGACTCTGCAGGAGAGACCATCATGCGCAACGTGTCGCACGGTGAAGGTGGTCAAGCATGGGTACGCCTGAAGGCCGAGGATGCGTCCAACGAGCCTGGCAATGTGGTCGCGCGCATGAAGCAGCTGATGTCCACACAGTTTTCGACGAACGCGGACGTGGCCAACGAGATAGAGTAGCTGGATCTCGAGATCAGCAAGTACGAGAAGGCGGCCGACGAGCAGTTGAGCGACAACATCAAGAAGGGGATCCTGCTCGGCGCGCTGCAGAACGAGAGCGACATGCAGAAGCACGTCTTCCGCAACCTTCGCAACCTCGCCACTTACCTCGAGGCGAAGAATGAGGTCCTGAGCGCCCTGAAGGCCCAGCGCAGCTTCGATGACGACCCGATGGAAATCAATGCGTTGAAAGGGAAGTCGAAGGGAAAAGGAGAGGGCACGGGCGACAAGGACAAAGACAAGGGCAATAACAGGTTCGAGCCGAAGGCGAAGGACAACCCGAACCACCCGAGGAAGTGGTGCAGTCACTGCGAGAAGCCGAATCACGTCAAGGACGACTGCCGCAAGTTCAAGCGCGAGACGGAAGCCAAGGCCGAGGCAAAGAAGAAGGCCGCGGACGAGAAGAAGCAGCGGAGAGCCACGACGGCAGCATTTGCCGCAGCGGGAGCTCATGGGCCTCACGGAGCTCATCATCAGCAGGACCCGAGCACCAACTCGAGTTCGCAGACGTTGACACCCAACACAGTGTACGCGATGACGCAGCTGACGGGACCAGGCTCCTCGGGAGCAACGTCGACGGCGAGCGCGCTACCCACGATGCCGCTAGGGATGCGAGGGATCAACGGTCTCTTCGCAGATCAGGACACGATCCAGCCGAAGTACATCTTTGCCCTGTCGGTGGAGATGTCGAAGCAGATGTCGAGGTCCGCGGAGCACACACGCTCGAGAGGCAGAGATGACGGAGACAGCGTTCGTATCGCGGCCGCTCGTGGAGCCCAAGGGATCATGATCGACTCGGGAGCTCAGGTCACCGCGTTCCCCTACAAGATGCCGAAGGACAAGGGCTACGAGCTCGCCAGCTCGCGCATCTCCAAGCTGCAGACCATCGACGGCACGCAGGTCCAGCACTACGGCAGGACGGACGTCCGACTCAAGACGGGCCAGGGCGTGATCCAGATCTCGGCGGAGGCCGCCGACGTTGAGTTCCCCGTGATGTCTACCGACGCGATCACCAAGCAGGGCAAGTCGGTCATCCACCCCCCTTTGGGCGACTGGATTGTAGACAGCCCGATCTCACTTCCGACGGCAGCGAGCTCGATCAAGCTGACGAAGGATCGAGGCACGTGCTACTTGGAGTACGACGAGATGTTGGACAGCGGGGCCACAGGCAAACGCGCGGTGCGCATGGCGGCCATTGCCGAGCCAGACTACTTCGAGGAGGTCGGCGACGAGCAGCTAGGCGAGCAGCTGTACATCGGCGCGACGCGCAAGACCCTGACAGCGCAGGTGCCAGACACGCAGGACCAACAGCCGCAACCGACGGCGTTTGGACCAGACCCCAGCGAGAACGTCACCCTGAAGGCGAAGGAACTCTCCAGGCCAGGACAACCCTCGGCGGAGGAGAGGAGAGCTCACGCAGCACATCATCTTCC
Source organism: Prorocentrum cordatum (assembly GCA_963575745.1). NCBI lineage: Eukaryota > Dinophyceae > Prorocentrales > Prorocentraceae > Prorocentrum > Prorocentrum cordatum. The sequence goes on from CAUYUJ010017931.1 coordinate 172,863, forward strand.
GCTCGGGTGCGTCATGGGCCGATGGAAGGACGCCCCCCACGAGACGAGGTCAGAGCAGAAGAAGGAGGGCGAGTACCCCGTTGTGGAGATGGACTTCTTCTTCGTGGCTACGGACGAGACCGCCAGGACGTACCCTATGATGAATGGCTACGTCGTCAAGGTTGCTGACTTTCGGCAGCTAGAGCAGAAGGAGCCGGGAGAGATGCCCGCGATCCTGAACGTCGCGGACTGCAGGTCCAACGCGTCTGCCACGCTGGTCGGCCCCAAGCAGATGGGCGACTACAAGGCGCACTACGTCGCCACGCTCATCGACAGCTGGGGCCACACGACTGTGATTCTGCTCACGGGTGGCGAGAACGCAATCGTTGCCGTGGCGGAGCAGGCGAAGAAGCTCAGGTCGCACTCAACGGTGGCGCGGCAAGGCCCAGCGTACTCATCCAAGAGCATGGGGCGCAATGAGGCCAGCAATGGAGCAGCTGCGGGACTACTTCGCACGCTGCGGTTTTCCCTCGAGACCAAGCTAGGCTGCAAGCTTGAGCTCACGGACTCCATCGTCGCCTTCCTGGCCAACACGGTCGGCTTGTACATCGCGAGGTTCCAGCCGAGGAGCCGCGGAGGATCCAGCTACAAGTACCTCTTCGGACGAGAGTATATTGGCGAGGTCGCGGAGGTCGGCGAGCAGGCATGGCACCGCATCGCGCCCCGCGTTGCAGCGGGCCAGGGCAAGTTCGAGGCGCGCTTTGCCAAGGGCATCTGGGTCGGCAAGTCGGAGTTTGACGACCAGCACCTGGTGGTGGACTTGCAGCGGGGCCTCCTGAAGGTGCGCGCAGTCCGCCGCATGCCCGAGGAGTTCCGCTGGAGCGCCGAGCTTATCAAGCAGATCGACGTCACGCCCTAGGCCCCAGTACCTGAGAGAGTGAAGCCGACCATCAGGAAGTCCATGTATATCACCGAGAACATGCTGAACACGTATGGCCCGACGGACAATTGCCCCAAGTGCTCCTGCGGAAAGGGCCAGCACAATGACCAGTGCAGGCAGCGCTTCGAGACGATCGCGCAGGAGAGGCTGGAGGCGAAGCTCTTGGAGGAGACCAAGGGCGGAGTGGCACCCGGAACCCCAGCTCCACAGCAAGGGCCTGTTCAATCTCGAGCAGCCGTAGACGGAGCCACAGGGCAGCCGCTGGCACAGGGCAGCGCTCCAGCATCAGCCGCAGCTCCTACCTCACCCACGCCTGCGGCCGCATCCGCTACACACGGGATGGACATCTGTAAGTCTGGAGCGCCCGCGCGGGAGCCTGTCCAGGATATCATCGAGCCGAACAAGCGACAGCGGATCGGCACCCTGGTGAAGGCACCCGAGGTGGTGGTCCTCGCAGGCCTCTCGGTCTGTGAGCTGGCAGTCTGCGATGAGGACGATGGCCAGGAGGAAGACCCGCCTTGGGACGTGATCCCGAAGGCTGCTGAGCGGTGTGACGGCCTGTGCGAGGGCCATTTGGGGCGCTGCGCTTACCGATACGATCGCGACGGAGAGTGTGCGTGCAGGAGGTGCCTCATCGGAGCTGCCAAGAAGCTCAACCCTGACGTGGAGGTCGTGGCTAGCCTGTACGCGCTGTGGCCGAGACGTCGGGCATCTGAACAGTGCGACTGGAGCCAGGGGCCCGAGCCTGCCGCGAAGATCTACTACGATTACTACACTGGAGAGCCCCTCGACGAAGTCAAGTACCAGAAGGGCAAGGCAGATGAACTCCAGGCCATGGCCGGGTACGGCGTGTACCGCAAGATCCGCATCGCCGACTGCGTGCCTGGAGGCAAGCATGTGGGAGGATTTCCTACTGCTCATGAGAAGGCTGGCGAGGTGCGTTGGCGCTTCGTGGCGACCGAGGTGGCCCATCAGCATCGAGAGGACAACCACCAAGGCACCCCGCCGCTGGCGATGATCAGATCGACCCTGGGCTTAGCCGCCAGCAAGCCAGACAAGGACGGGGAGCACAGACGGTGCATCCGCATCTGGGATGTCCGCAAGGCGTTCTTCAACAGCGACCTGCCGAGAAGATCTACGTTCACCCAGGGAGCGAGCTCTGCGAGCGAGGCTACTGCTGGGAGTTGCTCAAGGCGCTGTGCGGGACCCGCCTGGCTAGCCAGTTGAGGGGTGAGAACGTGATGGCTACCTCGGACGACGCAGGAGGCATGGCTTTGAAGAGTGCGCCAGGCATGTTCTACTTCGCCAACCTCTGCGGCGATGGCAACGACGCTACGATGGGGGTGCATGGCGACGTCTTCATCGCAGAGGGCCACATCGCGACGCTGGACCAACTGGATGAAGTCTTGAGCACGGAGTACGAGATCACCTCATCTCCTCCACTCGGTCCTGGACATCCTGGAGTGGCCCGCTACCTCAAGCGCAGCTGTGGCTACGTCGACCAACTGCCCGAGACACTATTGCCAGGCTTCTTCTGGCACGCCGACCCGAAGCACGTTTCGGAGATCATCAAGTTCGGTTCCAAGGAGGGCGCGGAGATGGTCGACGCGCCTGGCACCACGGCGATAGGAGCTCAGCTACGCAACGCACTGGGCCCCATGCCCGCGGCGGAGGGGCGCAAGACGGCATCAGCAGGAGGATTGGCACTTTATTTGGCAGCAGATCGGCCCGATGCCATGTTCGCGAGTAAGACCATCATGCAAGACGTGAACAAGCCGAGCTACCAGATGAACGCGAGGCTCATGAGGTTAGCACGCTACTTGGAGGGCCATCAGGTTCTGGTCTGGTGATACGAGCTGCAGGAGGTTCCGAAGATCCTGAGAGCTGATGGAGGTGCCGACCTGGGCTGCTCCAACATCCGTGGCGCGGAAGTGTACATCTGGTGGAGTGATCAGGTTTGGCAACCACACCTTGGAGTGTTACTCGGCCAGCCAGGCCACTCAGGCCTTGAGCAGTGGCGAGTCGGAGTTCTACGCCTTGGGGTCGGTCGCGGCTCGAGGCTTGCATGAAGTTCTTCCTGAGCGAGATCGAGATCGAGGTGGACCTGGCGGTGGCCTCGGACAGCAAAGCCGCACGAGGCATGGCCCAGAGGCATGGAGTGGGCAAAGTACGCCACTTGGAGCTCCGTTACCTCTGGGTGCAAGAACGGATCCGACTGCAGATGTTCAAGCTCGTGAAGGAGGGCACGCGCAAGATGGTGGCGGACATCCTGACCAAGTACGTGGACAAGGACAGCATGGCGACTCACCTCCATGAGCTGAACCTGAGGATGACACGGACCCCGATGATCGTCGCCACCCTGACGATGAACACGGGAATGGCGAGGGCCGAGGATCAATGCGTGACGAGTCTGGAGATCGAGAAGCAGACGCTGGAGCAGTCAGAGCCTTTTCCCTGGCTGCTGCTCAGCTTGGCAGTGGTGATGTGCTCCATAGCTTACCTCATCGGCTGGCACACGGGCGGGCGCAAGGCCGCCGTTCGGACAGTTGAGGAGGGCCCAAAAGTGGCTATGATAGGCCGGAGCTGGACACCGCGCGGGGGACGTTCCGAGCTGAAGGCGCGCCCGAGGCTCGATGACAAGATGCAGATCACGAGGGAGGTTCACCGCCTGTACGGTGCTTACATTGTTGAGGAGCTGAGGGAGCTGCTAGGCAGGCGGGGCCTGGTGCTGAAGAGGGGCTACACCAAGAAGGGGGAACTCATCGAGAACGCCAGGGACACCAGCCCGACGGAGATGCAGATTCTCACCCAGCTGACGATGGAGTTGAAAGACCACGGGATCGACGTGAAGTGGCGTGCTCGCATGCTGGCGATCGGGGGGGACATCAAGAAGATGATCACCACCGCCACGGAGGTCGTGGACCGCCTACGAGAGCTCCTCCGCTGATCACGAAGGAGCGGACCGTGGATGAGGGTTCAGTCGCCACTTTTGTGACGATTCCCGCTCGCGCGCACAGCGACCCCGAGGGGAGGTGCTCGTCCCATGGACAAATCTGTGAGGGGTACCCGTTCGGTGCAAGAGACAGCTGGTCGCGCGCTGCCGCGCGAGAGTCCCGCACATGTGATTATGGCTCAAGAAAAGGAGCAATATTCATCTCTCCGCCAATCTTATTCTATGAGAGAGCTGAAACAGGAGTGCAGTATCTCCAAACAGGGTTTTTAAACCCACTGCGGTTTCCAAGGTCGACTGCGTGCCCGTCGAGTGCGGGTTGGCATGGCATGTTAGAACATGATAACAGCATGCTTGCACATGAGATCTGCGGGCGCACGTCTGAAAGAGAAATCGTGACGTCGGATGTCTGGGGAGGGCGGAAGGCAGGGCGCGCATGACGGATGCTTAGGCGGCAGAAGCGACGACGGCGGGGACGGGGAGGCGGAGGCAGAGGCGCAGCAGCGGGAGGTGGGAGGCGGGAGGAGGGAGGTGGGAAGAGGAGCCAGGCGGGAAGTGGGAAGAGGGAGGCGGGAAAAGGAATGAGAGGTTGTGATCTGGAGCCCCTGTGTTACGAAACGTCTCAAGCAAAACGGGCCAGACCGTCTCGCGCGCGCAACATCTTCGAGCTTCGCATTGTGAGGATGGCTCAAGCGAAACGGGCCGGACCACCTCGCAAGCGACCTCTCGGAGCTCAGTATTGGAAGGATGTCTCAAACGAAACGGGCCGGACAACCTTTCGCTCACGTTCTGACAAGTCCACGTCACATTCGCTTCCCGCTAGGTTCTATCCTGCATCTCCCTTCCTTCTCCCTCCTCCTCCTCCTCCTCCTCCTCCTCCTCCTCCTCCCCCTCCTCCTGCCTGCTCCCTCATTCACATCATCTTCCATCTCCTCCTCCTCCTCCTTCTCCCTTCATCTCCTCCTCCTTCTCCTCCTCCTCCTCCTCCTCCTCCTGCTCCACCTCCTTTTCATCCCGAACGGCATCTCGGAGCCCAGAGTTGCGACGATGTCTCGGGCGAAACGTGCTGCGAGGAAGTCTCAGGCGAAACAGGCCGGACCACCTCGAGCGCGGCGCCTCAGAGCTCCGAGTTGCGGGGGCCTCCCGGGGCCTCCTGGGGACCTCCCCGGGCCTCTTGTGGCCCCCTGGTGCTTCCTGAAGCGTCGTGGGGCTCCCAGGGGGGATATCTTACATGTGGCCGTGTGGGCCTCCCAAAAAGGGGGGGGCCACAAAAGCAGGAAAAATTAACGAATCGGCACCGGATGTGTATTCATTTGACACGTTCTGATAGGGGGCCTCCTGGGAGTCTCCTGGGAATCTCCTGAGGACCCCTGGGGCCTCCTGAAGCTCCTGGGGTCTCCTGGAGCTCCCAGGGTCCCAGGGGGGATATGTAACATGTGGTCTTCTGGGCCCCCAGGCTGGACCACCTCTTGCGCGGCATCTGGGAGCTCAGAGTTGCGAGAGTGACTTGTGCGAAACGGGCCAGACCACGTTGCGAACTGCATCTCGGAGCTCAGAGTTGCGAGGATGTCGCAGGCGAAACGGGCAGGACCACCTCGCGCAGGGCATCTCCGAGCTCAGAGTTTGGAGGAGGTCTCAGGCGAAACGGGCTGGACCACGTCGCGCGCGGCATTTCCGAGGTCAGAATTGCGAGGATGTCTCAGGCGAAATGGGCTGGACCTCCTCTTCAGAGCTCAGAGTTTGGAGGATGTCTCTGGCGAAACGGGCCAGACCACCTCGCGCGCGGCATCTCAGAGCTCAGAGTTTCGAGGACGTCTCAGACGAAACGGGCTGGACCACCTCTCGCGCGGCATCTCGGAATGCAGAAGTGCGAGGATGTCTCAAGTGATACTGGCCGGACCACCTCTTGGGCGGCATCTCGGGGCTCAGAGTTTGGAGGATGTATCAGGCGAAACGGGCCGGACCACCTCTCGCGCGGCATTTGGGAGGTCACAGTTTGGAGGATGTCTCAGGCGAAACGGGCCGGACCACCTGTTGCGCGGCATCTGGGAACTCAGAGTTTGGAGGATGTCTCACGCGAAACGCCCAATCCTGGACAACTCAGAAACGAGAGTTGCGAGGATGTCTCAGGCGAAACAGCCCGGACCACCAAATTTTTCAAGGACGTCTCTGCTTTGAATTCCCTCGGCCGGAGTTAGCTTCTACCACAACAGCACCCCGTTGAGCATGCTGGTTGTGGGAATAACGAAAAACCTTCCGTCGTGAGCTTTTCATGACTCGAGGGGGTCCAGGGAGGTCTCCAGGGATTCCTACTCCGTAACCTCCTGGATAAGAGGCTCCTTGTAGCATCTCTGGGTTGGCGCAGGGAGACCTCGAGGACCAGGGGGGGCCTTTGGGAGGCCTCCCTTTGTCTTACGGGAGGTCTCCCCCACCCGGAAATTCCTGGAGGAGGAGGAGGAGGAGGAGGATGAGGAGGAGGAGGAAGAGGAGAAGGAGGACGAGGAAGAGGAGGGAGGAGGAAGGAAAGGGAAAGGAGGAGCAGGAGGAGGAGGAGGAGGAGGAGGAGGAGGAGGAGGAGGTGGAGAGAGCACGACTCCTCCCTTGGACCTCTGGCAGGTCTCCCGGGAGGCCTCCCCTGGTTCCCCCGGAGGTCGCCGAGAAGGTCCCCCCGGAGGGAAAGTGGCACGCATCAGTAACGTAAGAATGAGGGGGCGGCAGGGACGTCGGCGGTCTGCGAGGCTCTGAGGAAGCCCGCCGCAGGCGCTTACTTGTTGCAAATTATGCAACGAGCTCGACGCAGGCGCGGGTCGCGGGGTGGGCCGCGGGTGGGTCGCGGGTGGGTCGCGGGTGGATCGCGGGCCAGGTCGCGGGTGGGTCGTGGGCAGGTCGCGGGTGGGTTGCGGGCGGGTCGCGGGTGGGTCGCGGGGTGGGTCGCGGGCCGGGTCGCGGGTGGGTCGCGTGTGAGTCTCGGGTGGGTCGCGGGTGGGACGACGACAGCAAACAAAAAGCAACACACACACAACAAACAGCACACGCAACGACAGACAACAACGAACATACAACAAACAACACACAACAAACAAGTCTATAAACAATCATACAACAACAATAACAACAATAACGACAAAATCAGCATCAACAACAACACCAACAACAACACACACATATTGATCTTCTTTAGGCTTGCGCCACATCCGCCGACCCCTTGAGTTACCCGAGGAGTCGATGCGCGTCAATGTGGGCCGTTGTGGATGCTGCTGGCGGTGTCGAAGCCTTTTTTCGTGATGTGTTCTGAAGGCCAGATTTGGCTGTTTGGGGTCTCCTTGCAAATCCCTCGTCGTTCCGGTTGCACGGCGCGAGTACGGTGTTGACAGATCATGTTGTGCAATTTGCGCGGTGCGTCGCCCGTCCCAGTGAGCGTAGCATGCTCGATCAGCGGACTTTGACCCCGGGGGGGAAAGCTTGCTTTGGGCGGGCCCCTGGACGAATGCTTGGCACCGTGGAGACGCCAAGAAACCAAATAGCTTCCCAGGGAGGTCTCGAAGAGGCCAACATCCTTCAAACACCAAGAGGAACCACATGATTGTTGCGTTCTCGCCTTTTCGCTTCTGATGGCCATCCGAGGCCGCAATATATCCCCAATATGGACCAAGAGGGCCCCGAGACGAGCCCAAAAGAGCCCGAAGACGGCTCGAAAAACGCCCAAGAGCGTGCCAATACTGCTTCCAGATATTCCCAAGAGGCGATGTGTGGGGCCCCTGTCGGGCAACGCCAATTGAAGCTCCCCCCTGCTCTGATCGATCTCCTCCCAGATGGCCCCGAGAGCGCTCAGAGCGTTCCAAGAGGGACTCATGAGGCGCCCAGGAGGTCCCAAGAGGCTTCCAAGAGGCTCTTTAGAAGTTCCCAAGAGATCCCGAAGATCCCAAGAGGCCTTTGGGACCGCCAAGAGGCTTCCCAGCCGGCCCAAGAGGCCTTCCGGATAATTTCGAGACACGTTCAGGCGCTTGCAAGGTTTGGGCTCAAGGTTTGGGCTCAATCTACTTGACTCCAATTTTCGCCCCTGTACCCGCGAGCGAAATTTTTCTGTCAAGAATCGACCACAGGCCACAGTAGGGAGAGAACCAGACAGAGCGTGAACAAGTTGGGCGCAAAAGCATCGCAGCACGGCGAGGGTGCGCGCAAGGATGCCGATGGGACCCTCGTTGAGGGCGTTGCGGGGGGCGTGCCAGGCAGTCGGGCGCAAGCGCCAGCGTCGGAAGGAGTCGGGGACATGGCCGCGTCGGGGGAAAAAGGCCAGGATCGAGGGCCTGCGCGGGGGAGCCGCGCACGAGGTCAGCGGTGCGCAGGATGAGACTTGGAGCAGGCGAGCAGCGGGAGCTGACGACGAGGCCGCGATGCGACGTAACCTCCCTTCACGGCAAATGGGGCTCTGGCATGTCGCAACGCGCGATGCCATCGACGCAGTCGGCAGGGGAGAGACGACGGGCGAATCTTCGCGGGCGCAGACGGCGCCACCCACTATTATGGGCGCAGTGGGCGAGGTGCGCCAAAGGCGACGGTGGGGCGCGGGCAGCGACGCAGGGAGCTTTGGGTCGGACAACAAGACATTGGTTGCCGCGTGGAGCGGCGGGGGGTGCAACGACGGAATGGGGTGCGCTGGCGACTGCGCGGTAAGCGCGATTGGATCGGCAGTCGGCGGCGATGGGGAAGCGCCTGAGAAGAAGGGAAAGGATAAGGCAAAAGCGCAGAGCGCCGGAGACGGGACAGCTCGGCAAAGGGACAGAGTGGCGGTTGGCGGGGCGGCAGAACCAGGGGTTGACTCAGGCGCGATGAACGCGCGCGGAGCGCCGTCTAGGGGGCGAGACCAGTCCGGAGGCGTGTGTGTGGGGGGGGGGGGGGCGTTGGTGGCACCCCCGCGGCAGACGCCATGCTACAGGCTTTTCTATAATGTTGGCGTGGACGTGTCGTCGAAAGATCTTCGTCGGACCCGAGAACTTCTCGCGGCAGCTGCTGCGGCATGTGTGTGGCGACACCCAACGGTGCCTGCGGATCCGAACGTTCCCGCGCAACCGTGGTCGCGAGCTCTTGCCGAGGACATGGCAGTCGAGTTGCCAGCAGTGCACTGTGCGTTCGTGGGGTGCACGTGGCACTCGGAGGACGTAGACGAGTTATATGAGCACGTCTGCGAGGTGCACGGTGCCGTCGTGCTCCCTATCGCCGCAATGATTCATCCGGAGGACGAGAACGAGGATCTCCGTATCGCGGCAGCGTACCATGCGATCGTTGCACATGCTGTTCGCGGCGGTGCGCCGCTGTCGGCATGTTCCCTACACAGAAGGAGTTTGGCCATGTACGCGAACGCAACGAAGCAAAAATGCATAGCGTCGCCGATTTGATTTCTGCGCGCCCGCGCGTTTCCATTGGTGGCAAGCAGACGAGGGAACCGGATTTCTTGGGGGGCAGCCGTTCAAGATAGCCGCAGCGGACTCGAGCGTGGTGAGTCTCTCTGGCGGGTGGAGCATGTCGGATGTGCAAGTGCGCAACAGCGTCGACGCATACCTGCGGGGCTACCGTCTAGAACCAGGGAACGCAGCAGTTGGACCTGGAGAGAGATGCTTGGCATCGGGAAGACTCACCGATTGGCTCGTGGCTGCGCCGACGTCCCGCGGCGATGTGCAAATGTTTCGCTGTCCTGAAGATCAGCGGCGCCACAGCGGGCGCCAGGAGAGGGGAGCGGCATGTCTGGCATGCACAGTGCCTCTTTGCGTGAAATGCAAGGTAGAGGTGGGCGTGCCATATAGGTGGCGAGCCACTGCGATCCTGGCAGTTCCGCGCCGCAGTCCTGCGAATGACCTGATGGCGTTCTATGCGCCCGCATGTACACAGAGGGCATGACAGCGATGGAGATGACATGCTGCCGCCCTTGCATTACGTCGATGAGTTGCTTTTCGTTGGAGGTGAAGTTTCAGAACGACCAAGAAAACAGCAAGGGCAGGGGGAATATGTTTGACAGCGCCGTAGGGTTTCACAACGGGCGTCTGGCAGCGGGAGGGAATGCCACGAGCTTCATGTGACCGTGGCAGGGAAAATTGCGAGAGGTCCGTCAGCAGGAGACGGAAGGGCGCCAGGGAAGCGAATCGGCGCTGCCGATCGCGGGTGATAGGTTGGGGTCGGTGGTGCAGATCATATTGAAAATTAACGACGCCACTACTAAGGACAATTTGCTGCGTTTCATGCATCAAGCGAACGCGCGGCGCGAAGTTGTGAAGCGCCACATCAAGATGACGAAGCGCTGCGGGCGCCGGGCTTTCGTGGACGTCAACGTGGAGGCCGCGGAGAGAAAAGGCCGAGCAGCTGCCGAAGGACGGCGCGCCGCCAGAGATTGTCCGGCCGCTGCCGCATGACGCAGCGTTGGGCAAACTCATGGCGCAGAAGAATTCGACGCCGCGCGATGGGCCGCGAGATTAGGTGGGGGCGGCTGCTCGCGACATGGAATTGCGCGCGCCGAATGCCGCCATGATGGAGAAGTCGTCCGTGGACGAAGTGGGCGCGAACAAGTTGAGGCAGGGTGCGTTTAAGAATGCGCCCGGCAAGTCGCCTCGAGGACACGAGATCCCAGGTCCAGGCGCGACGACGGTCGTTCAGGCAGGTGCATTGGTCATGGAAGCTAAAGGCTTCGCGTTGCGTCTGTCGAGTACGTGGGCGGGCAGGTGCGACAGGCCCGAGTGCCCATGCGGTGGAGATAGAGACGAGCGCGCTCTTGCGAGGGCGAGCAGATTGGGAGACAAGGCGGCCAACGTTGATATGAAGACACTGCAATTCTGGCCTTGGGAGATGCTAGAAACGGACGCGCCCCGCATTCGGTGCGCGGTGTATCCAGGGCGCGCAATGATGAATCAGTTCGTTCCGTGGTTTTTCGGCGCGGCATTTCCATTCTGTTTCAAGTGCGGAGCGGGGATGCCAGACACGCCTGGGTGGCAGGAAAATGCACGACAACGACGTGGGCCAGCGGTTCTTCGCGTGGAGCTGGCCCTGTGGTCGCGCATCATGACGCGTCGGGTGGGGTCTCAATTCCGGCGTGAGTGGCGGATTGGGTTTACGGTGTCGTCGGTCTCGTTCCACAGTTCCTTGAATATGGCCCGGTCCGTTCGCTTGGCGGACTGCAGAAAGGACGGGGGGGCGGAATGCCAGCATTCGCAAGATGCACGTGAGAAGGCAGCCGTGAGCATCGCATTATGTTTTGCATGGGCGCACAGGGATCCGACATTTGAGAAGGAAGTCCACGAACGTGCGCGGAGATTTCTCGAAGCTGAGATACGTGCAGTCGCTCGACCAAATAGCGAAACGATTGGCTGCAGGGGTCAGCGCGGTCGATCGCAAGATTGAAGGGGCCAAAGAGGTGCGGACGCTCATGAGGCACGACGCCCATGCTGCTCGAATTGTCCATGGGGTGCCGTTATTTTTCACAATGTCACCAGACGAGAGGCACAATGTTGTAATGGTGCGGCTTTCGCGGTCGCGAAAGAACGACCCCGTGAATCGTAGCGCGGCGCGGGCGCGCCACGGCCCCACGCACGGCGGGTTGCGGGGGCCGTCTCTGGCGCGCGTGGGAAAAAATATTTGGAGATGTCGTGGCGAGGAATGGGCCTAAGCAGGCGGGCGAGGGCGGATCGGGCACGGACGTGGCTGAGCATGACGACGACTTGGACGTCGCAGTGCCTTTGGCGACGCTGGCAGATGCCGTTCCCGCGTCGGACGAGAGAAGAGCAGTGGCAGCTCGGGGCCCTCTCGCGGGCGTTGATGGGTTTCGAGTCATAGTGGGCCTTGTATTTGAATTTTTTTTGGGCATGAGGAATTGTCCGAAGTGCCCAGATTGCGAGTGCGCAGACTTGCTCGGCAGCAACGCAACGGCGGTTGACGGGTGCTTGGGTCGAGTGGACGGGGCATGCGGCCGCGTAGAAGCGAAGTCGGCTGAAAGTCAACATTTGCACGTGCAAGTCTTCGTTCAGTGTTTGCACCAGCGTGCCCCTTTGCACGGATTGCTAGAATTGTCGACAGACGTGCTTAAGAGGCTTGTAGAGGAGTACGAGGGGCACAAGAGAAACGCGAGTCGCCAGGAGTACGCTGACGTAGACGGATGGAGGGAAAGGAAAACGGAGGTGGAAAAGGCGTGGCCCACGTACCACGAGACGACGGATTTGGTCGCAGCGCCGGGGTATTTACGCTGCGGCCAGACTAATGGGTTGGGAGGGGCGGAAGGAGGCGGTAGGACAACAATTAGCGTCATTGCCAAATGCGCGCCCGATTCTGGGGAAACAGAAAATGGGAAGAACGCATGTGAGCAAGGGCGATCGTGGCTGCAAGAGCACCTGGGCGTCTGGGTGCAAAAGGGGCAGGAGTTTCGACAGAGTCACGTGCACCAGTGGAGTAAGCGCTTGCAGCGCGCGGCACCGTTGGGCCATTGTCAGAGGAAGGACGACGCGACGCAGTGCAACAGCTTTTTCCCGCGCGCGACGTGGCTGATAGATCGCGCAGTGGTGTTACGCCAAGTTTTTTTTGAAAAGCAGGGAGGGGGAACATGACGGGGTGCTTGCACGGGCCCATGAATGCAGAGAGCCCGAACGGCACGCTGCCAGCGATGCTTTGCGGCGCAGTAGGGTTGAATTTTCACGGCGATTTGCAGATCCCGCACAGGTTTCCAGTGGCGGGAGCCACGCACGATAGTTGCGTGTGCCAAGAGCGGCGCTGGGAGACGGGTCGGCCCGTAGACGTGGTTCTGGCAGCGCAACGAGCGCAGAATGCAGCGGCGGGGTATGCGGCGGACTATCAGTGCAAGCGGTGTGCCCCGTCGTTCAACGAGGCAAGGGGAATCAAGAAGGGCAGCCGCGCGCTGGCGGAGCAAACGAGGGACAGGGCCGCGTCGTACCGAGCGAACAGGTACATGAAGAGGTTTCTCAGTGACATGTACGGGAGAGGCGTGGTGCGGTCAGCGCAGGAAAGTGCGAACTTGCGAGCGTACAGAGATCCCAGAGACGTTACTTGCGCCGAGAGTGTCAAGACTGCTAAGACAGCCATGATCCCTGGAGCAGAAGACGTGTGCATGGCGGAACGGCTCTGTGCAGGGGGGGGCGGCGCGGCCGTAGCAGCGTCGAGGGTGCTGGAAGCGGACGAACGAGAAGGTTCCAAGCAGGTTCGCATTGTGTCGAAGAGTCCGGTGCATTTGTATGGCATGCGCCCATTGGGCGCTCCAGTTGCGCCCGGTTTGGCACATTTGCCTTTGTATGAGTTCTTGCGATATTTGCGCATAGAGTTGGCGTCATTTCCCCGCAGCGGAGCAGAGATGGCGGCTGCGGCCAGCAATGACTACCAGGCGGAGCTGACGCTGTCTGGGATTCAGAAGGTCCGCGAAGCAGATCAGGAGAAAGCGGAGAGCGACGAAGGCCTCCGATTTGATCACGTGCCGATCAATACGTATATCCTAGACCCTCGGTGCCCGCCCTCGTCGTTTTGGATCGCGCCCCCTCGGGGGTATATCTTCCTCACCTGCCGCGCGCATATAGCGCAGCCCCAAAAACGTCGGAGCGGAGGGCGGGCGGGGGGGGGGGGGAATAATGGAGCACGAGAGAAATTAGCAGGAACGGGGCAAGGAACATAATATAAGTGGTAGAGCCAGACGGGCAGACCGGGTGGGCAGACCCATGGCGGGCAGGTCGGAAAGGCGGGCCCAGGCGACGAGGTCGAGCAGGCGGGTTGCTGAAGCGCGGGCCCTTCACGAATCGCGAGAAAGTTTCGAGCGATAGCGCGATTCCTAAGGAAATCGTGAGAAAAGCCAGAGCAAGAGCGTGATTCCTGAGCGCCGAGGGCGCATCGTCTGCATGAATTGCGAGGGGGTCCCACGCGAGAGCGCGATGCGCACGTGAATTGTGAAGAAGTCCAGCGCGAGAGCGCGATTTGGGAATGCATTCTGTGGAAGTATCAGGCGGGGGCCGTTGTTCTTGCAAACTGGGGGCCAGGGGTCCGATTTGAGCCTGGTGATTTCTTGTTCGAAAACAGGGTGCGAGCCCCGTGGGAAGCGCTTCAATTCAAAAAACACAACGGTCACCAGAGGGGGGGATCAACAATACTTGTTCTTTCGTAATGAGAGTTCAAAAACAACAAAAACAACACCAACACACAACAACAACACTAATTTAAAGACCGTTGGCCCTTATATGCTCGAGTGTCCAATAACGCGTATTTCCCAAACCCTCGATGCCCGCCCTCTTCGTCTTCGATCGAACCCCTTCTGGGGGGTATACAGTTCTTCCTGCAGGCCAGGGCCCGGCAAGCGGCGGGGCGGCCGCGGACCATCGGCCTGGCCACCGGCAGCGCTGATCGGCGGGGCGGCCGCGGACCGTCGACCCGACCCCAAGAGGGACGGACAGGGGACCGACCATGACGATGACGACGACGACGACGACGACGTCGAAGACGACGGCGACTACGACGACGACGGCGACGACGAGCGAACGCGAGAGCGAGAGAGAACGACAGCCGGGCCACGAAGGGCACGAAGTAGGCCACGAAGGGCGACAGCGGGGACACGAAGGGAATGCATATGGGGCCACGAAGAGCGCGAACGAGCGGGGGCCACGAAGTGCAGATAATGCGGGGCCACAGAAGGCAACTATGGGGCCGCTGAGGGTAGCAACTGGGCCACGTAAGACAGTGAGGGGGACACAAATGGCGACAGCGGGACCACGAAAGGCATGCACATGGGGCCACAACGGGCGCGACTCCTGGGTACCTGGGTGTCGGGAGAGCGGCGCTTGGGCAAATTGCAAGAAATTCTAACGCAAGGCCATTCTTCAGTACGTTGCAAGCGAGTCTCCAGCGAGAGCGCGACTCCAGAGCGCCGGGAAAGCGATTCCCGAAGAAATTGTAACGAGCTCCCAAGCGAGACCGCGATTCCTGAATAAAATGCGAGCAAGTCTCGGGCGGGAGCGGAGGTCCTGGCTAAATTGTAAGGAGGTCTCAGGCGGGAGCCGTTGTTGTTGTAACCCGGGGGCCAGGGGCCTAGTTTGAGCATGCAGACTTTCCCTGTCAAAAAACAGGGTGCGATCGTCGAGGGGCACACCTTGATTGAGAAAAAACAGTATGCACCAGTGGGGGGATCAACAATAATTATCCTTCAGAAATGAGAATTCAACAACAACAACAACAACAACAACCACAACCACAACCACAACAACACCAACAACAACAACAAACACAACAACAACAACAACAACAACAACAATCATTTTACCCGAACGCTCAGTGTTCTCCCCAGTGCCAGGGTTTTCATGCGACGCCAGCCAATACCCCCACTTCGTGGGGGGGCAATGCAAGCTCTACCAAACATCCACACGACTCTCGGGAACCACCCACACCCAGCTTCCCGCCCTATGACGTCAGGACACTTCACTTCGTGGCGCGCGGACGATCGTGGATACTACACTGGCGTGGAGTACACACCCGCAGAGGTTGATCACTTGTTTGGGCCCCGCATGTGCCCCGCATGGTGCATTTGTTGCGTATGACATACATAGTACAGAGAGACAGAGAGAGAGAGAGAGAGAGCAAGACAGAGAGCCAGTGGAGAGAGAGATAGAAAGAGATTCGTCACATGTGTGAGGCAACCTGAGAAGATGTGGTACACGGTACACGTGAGATGGTACGCAGTGCCAAGATAGTTGGTCACATTTTTGAGGCAAATTCCTGGGAAGGCGATTACACAAGTAGATGTGTTACGTATGATAGATATGAAGCAGAGAAAGAGCGAGAGACAGAGAGAAGGAGAGAGAGGAGTCGGTCACATCTTTAGGGCAACTTCCTGAGGGATGTGGGAGGACACAAGAGAGAAGGTATCGTTGTCCCGATGGTTGTCTCGATGGTTGCCCCGATGGTTGTCCTGATGGTTATGGTTGTCCCGATCGTTATCCCGATGCTTGTCCAAATGGTTGTCCCGATGGTTGTCCCGATGGTTGTCCCGATGGCTGTCCCGCTGCGATGCAATGTTGTCTGTTTCTGCTGTTATACAGTCCCAAGGATGACGCATGCATTGCTCATACACTGGTGGCGCTGTGATCCTAACTCTCACTGCCCAACGCGCGCGTGCACAGCCAGACGGAGGGAGAGAAAGTACACAAGGTTCGTGACATACGCACGGTCCACCATGTTCTAAACGATCACATGCACGTTTAGTTCTGAAATTATACATATGTACAAGCAGACATGCGAGGGAGACAGGGAGATGGCCATCGACAGTTCCAATACGGCTCCGAGGCGCAAGAGGGGGAGGAGGAGCAGGACAAGGAGGAAAGGAGAGAAGCGAGAAAGGAATAACGCAGACGGCGCGGCTCTGGACACAAAGGGGTGCCATACTTTCTCCTGCTTTCGCAAACAGGTCCAGTCACACGTAGGAGTATACTCACCCAGAAGCATACTAAGGCGACTCGTCGTCTGCGACGTCGCAAAGGCGCTTGGGTACATGGCTGCCTGGCTGATGCAGGTGCGGGCCTGGCTGATACCCGTGCGCTCCCAAATGCCCAATGATATTGCCGATGCGCCTGCTGGCGAGAGAGCCGGGGCTTGCATACGGCAGTGCTAACGCGAGCACGTTGTGGACCTGCGGTGGCAAGGCCGGGTAATCGAGCATGTTCGGATACTCGTCGCTCTGACCAAAAGACCGCCATACGGGCAACCACCACCACTGGTCTTGACGCGGATACTTCATCTCTGGGCCGACCTCAGGGGATACGTTCCAAATGGCAATTTTCTGCGGGTCCGTACCCATGAAGGCCGCGTGATACGCAATGAATACGTCCAAGGTGGCGAGGGCCCTGTAGGAGAGGCCGGATACGATCTCCGCATGAATGGGAATAGCGAGCTGACCGAGCAAATACCGCATACTGCTATACACCCACTGGCCCGGGTGGACGAAGAGGTTGGCTTTCCAGGCGACGATACCTCGCGCGGTGCACAGCGTGTCGAATACGTGCAGAAGGTAGCCAATGGGCTTCCCAAGCCTCTCATCCTGGAATACCGAGAAGTTCCCGAATACCGCGTGCGCGTAGAAGAAGGCGTCGAAGTAAAGCCACTCCGGCTCGGGGATGCCCCCCATACTGCGCTGGTAGTCCGGGTCGTTGTTCGTCTTCGACTGCCTCGTGGACATAACGCTCGATACGGCGAGGCATACGCCCTTGACACCCTCCCATAGAATAGGGAAGAAGATACCGCACGCGAACCACCTCTCCGAGCCACGCTGCTTGAGCCAGCGCCGCGCATACGCCTCGTGGTTGGGTGGCGTGTGCCAGCGCTCCATACTGTAGCGCACTTCATCATCGCTTGGGTAATACTCGCCCGTCACGGGGTCGAGCCGACCGGCCATCTGGGAAGCCATACGGAAGGCCGGCAATATGGAGGTGAATACGATCTCGCGATATACAGTAAGCGGTTTGAGCAGAAACCGCTACGTACAAACAGAAGCGAACCGCATACATGTGCCCAAATGCCAAAGTCCATACGACCGTACACGCAGAACACTCATGCGAGCGCCGTCGGAAAGACGAAGTCCGCCGCCGCACATGCGACCAGAGCAGGCATACTCACTTCATCTTTTTATTTGAATCCACAGGCCTCATAGACTTCCCCTGGGAACCCCCCAGACGCCCTCATAAACTTCCCCTGGGAATCGGGTCACAGAAACTAAGACAATCGGGCCCTGGGAACCCCCCAGATACCCAGAGAGGTCTGGCGGCTGGGGCCGAAGGCCTAAAGAGAATACATAACCACAGGGCCCTGGGAGGCCCTCCCAAGATCCCCAGATGGGTCTGGCGACTCCGTGGGAAAGCCCTCGGAGCACATATTACACGTGAGCCGTGTTGCACATGATACATATTGCACATGATACGTCTGCTAGCCATGGGACACATACACACCAGAGTTGGTCACATTTCTGGGGCATGTTTTGACACACATCCCCGTGTCATGTATGATACGTATAGCACATGAAACGTATGATAGACATGAGAGCAAAAGAGGCTCACGCAGGCTGAGGCCGAGGCTGAGGGTGAAGCTGAAGCTGGAGCAGGCTGAGGCTGGGACACGCTGAGCTGATGCAGGCTGAGGCTGAGACAGGCTGAGGCCGACGCTGAGGCAGGCTGGTGCTGAGGCAGGCGGAGACTGAGGCTGAGGACGATACGTCACCGTCGCCGTCGCCGTCGCCGTCGCCGTCGCCGCCGTCACCCTCGCCGTCGCCGCCGCCGCCTCCGTCGCCGTTGCCATACCCATGATTCTCGATGCACGTGACGCGTGCGGGCCCTGCAACGCACAGTAGATATGATACTTGCCAACTTGCAGGAAGTAAGGCAGAACGTGTCGTCGCCAAGCGCGATCCTTCACAAGACGGAGAAGACACTTTGGACAGCTACCAGCATTTTATACTTGCGAGACCGTTTTGCGTGTCGGAGGTCACATTTGCAAAACACATCTTTGATGATACACTTGTGTATCCATGGATGTATGTGTGTCTGTATGTGTTAGTACGTGTGTGTCTCTATGTACAAGTGTATGTGTTTGCGTAAGTACGAGGATACGTACATATCAGTGCATGTCTCGACGAACGTACGTGTATATGTGTACGAGACTGTGTATGTGCACGTCTGCGTGTAAAGGCATGGCTATGCGCACCGAGCTCGAATGTTTACATGTGTGTGTATATGTGTGTAAGTCATTACTGGTGGCTCTTCTTTCATACAGTTCTGCTTGACACCAAAGTCTGCCACAATGCACTATACAACTGAGCACCGCCCCTAGGGCTCAGCCACCAGCGCTTCCAACGTGGCTTTGGATACACGTCTGGTGGCCCACCTTCCCTGACGTGTCGTCGCCAAGCGCGATCCTTCACAAGACGGAGAAGACACTTTGGACAACTACCAGCATTTTATACTTGCGAGACCGTTTTGCGTGTCGGAGGTCACATTTGCGAAACACATATTTGATGATACACTTGTGTATCCATGGATGTATGTGTGTCTGTATGTGTTAGTACGTGTGTGTCTCTATGTACAAGTGTATGTGTTTGCGTAAGTACGAGGATATGTACATATCAGTGCATGTCTCGACGCACGTATATGTGTACGAGACTGTGTATGTGCACGTCTGCGTGTAAAGGCATGGCTATGCGCACCGAGCTCGAATGTTTACATGTGTGTATATGTGTGTGTATGTCATTACTGGTGGCTCTTCTTTCATACAGTTCTGCTTGACACCAAAGTCTGCCACAATGCACTATACAACTGAGCACCGCCCCTAGGGCTCAGCCACCAGCGCTTCCAACGTGGCTTTGGATACACGTCTGGTGGTCCACCTTCCCTGCACTTTAATTCTTTGATACTCGCTGGCGCCGCGAGCGTGCGCTGCGGATACCAGCTCCTGGTACGTCCGTTTGCACGCACCGGTGCCTGAAGGCTGCAGCATACCTCGCTTCACGAGCAGCGCGAGCTTCTTCACCGTATGCGACTTCCCGTACTTGATACCCAGACCTTTGGCGGCCTTGACCAAGCCGCGGTACTGCTGCGAAGGCTGCCTCGCATACGTCTGCACCTTCTGTGTCAATACGCTGAGACAACTCGCAAGCACACGGAGCTCTGGAATACCGTCAGATTCTACCTTGGGACACAGACGGCGGCGACCGAGCTGATACGCCACCTCGCAAGGTCCGCCGTCTGATACGCCACCTCCCAAGGTCCGCAGCACAGCAAGCGATACTCCCACACAGCTGCGGATCGCCTCCAAAAGCTGAATTGTGTGACAACGCGTCGATACTAGCCCAGGCCGGACACGCGAAACGTTTGCCCGCACAGACTTGCTCTTGTCATACGCGTCAATGAGATACCAAACACCATGCAACGAATACCTGTTGATAGCCTGCCGCGTCTCGCAGAACAATACATACATGGTCGCGACGCTCACTTGAGACGTGGTGTTGAGAGCCTTCCTCATACGACCCAATGCTGTGGTCATTGTGTCGCAGGAAACCACGCCAAAATACGCGAGCTCCGCCGCAGCATAGCGTGCCCACTTCCGACACTGCCGCTTCAGAAACCACTGATGCAGCTCCTCGGTATACTCCGTAGGCGTGAAGCCCATGCAATACTCAACCATGTGCATAAAACACCTCATACAGTCCATGCTGTTATACTTACCGGCCATCTTCACCTTGTTCTTCTGCACGGCCACGGCCACGTAGTCCGGGATACTGTCCCCCATGGCCATGATGTCCGCGCTGGGGATACCGTCGCCACGGGGACGCTGAAGCCCCGATGCTAAGTGCGCCCACTTCTCCGCAAATGCGACAAGACGCCGTCGTATACGAACCCTGCGAAGTGCACGGATAAAGTGCAAGCCGGAATACTGAGTATGCAAGCCTTCTCGATGGGCTAAATACGAGCACCCTTTTTCTTTGCATACTGCGTCGCAGTGACGGACGAGTCCTAAACAGAAAGCATCGAAGTCGTGCACGAATACGCTCCACTGATCCAAAATGTAGTCGCATACGACAGGTACTCCTGCCTGCCCTCTGGTAAAACGCAGTAATACGAAAGACAGCAAGAAGAGATACCCCGCGGACTCCATGCCAAGGCTATACGTGGCCAAGAATACCCCCCTCTTGAGCCAAAGTGCCTATGAGGGAGGTGATGATGATGGTGATGGTGGTGGTGATGATGGTGATGATGGTGGTAATGATGATGGTTTCGGGGAGAGCCCTCGGCGAGGCGCAGACTGCCTGTGAGGGCCCGAAGACGGCCAGTAACGGCCTGTGAAGTCCGCCGCCGCACATGCGACAAAGCCAGGCATACTGATATCACAGTTTTTGTTACCCCGAGACCTCATTGATATCCTATTTGTTTTTCTCTGGAAACCAAAAATCTAGATGGTAGGTCTCATACACAGTGCCCATGATACGTATGCAGACCCGTGTAACACATGTCGCAGAGGCGTATACCAGACAAACAAAAGTTGCTCACATTTTTTGGGCAATGGCTCACATACTATGGTTACACACATGCATATTGCAAATGATATGTATGTTGACCATGAGACAGAGAAGTTGGTCACATTTTTGGGGCAAATTCACATGCAGTGGTTGCGTATATGCATATTGCCCAAGATACGTATGGGAAACATGAGGCACAGAAAATCAATTTTGGGGATTTTGCCTCACAGCCACACTGCTTCTTACGCAGGATACACGTTGCACATGATACGTATGAGGGACAGAAGACAAAAGTTGGTCACATTTTTGGGGCAAGTGTTGCCTCACAGTCACACTGCTTCTTACGTAGGATACAAATTGCACATGATACGTGTGTATGCGAGACAGAAGACAAAAGTTGGTCAAATTTTTGGGGCAAATTTTGCCTCACAGCCACACTGCTTCTTACGTAGGAAACACATTCCGCATGATACGTATGAGAGAAAAAAGACAAAAGTTGCTCACATTTTTGGACCAAATTTTGCCTCACAGCCACACTGCTTCTTACGTAGGATACACGTTGCACATGATACGTATGAGAGACAGAAGACAAAAGTTGGTCACATTTTTGGGGCAAGTGTTGCCTCAAAGCCACACTACTTCTTACGCAGGATACAAATTGCACATGATACGTAGTACATGAGTACGGAGACGGAACCCAAAAGTTGGTCACATTTTTGGGGCAAATTTTGCCTCACAGCCACACTGCTTCTTCCGTAGGCTGCACGTTGCACATGATACGTATGAGAGACAGAAGACAAAAGGTGGTCACATTTTTGGGGCAAGTGTTGCCTCACAGCCACACTGCTTCTTACATAGGAACACATTGCAAAGAGTATGACAGAAAAGAAGCAGGGGCAAAAGTTAGTCACATTTTTGAGGCAGATGTTCTCACATGCAGTTGACTACGTGTAATACATGTTGCAGAGGGGTCAGACAGACACGAGGCATAGACGAAAGTTCGTCACATTTTTGAGGCAAATTTTGGCGCACATGCCGTGGTTGCGTATGAACATATTGCACAGTATACGTATGGTAAACATTGGACAGAGAGGTTGGTCACATTTTTGGGGCGATGGCTCACATGCTATGGTTACATATATGCATATTGCACATGATACGTATGTTGACCGTTAGACAGACAGGTTGGTCACATTTTTGGGGATGATACGTATAGCACGTGAAACGTATGATACGTATAGCACATGATACGTATGATAGACATGAGAGCAAAAGAGGCTGACGCAGGCTGAGGCCGAGGCTGAGGGTGAAGCTGAAGCTGGAGCAGGCTGAGGCTGGGACACGCTGAGCTGATGCAGCTGAGGCTGAGACAGGCTGAGGCCGACGCTGAGGCAGGCTGGTGCTGAGGCAGGCGAAGACTGAGGCTGAGGACGATACGTCACCGTCGCCGTCGCCGTCGCCGTCGCCGTCGCCGCCGTCACCCTCGCCGTCGCCGCCGCCGCCTCCGTCGCCGTTGCCAAACCCATGATTCTCGATGCACGTGACGCGTGCGGGCCCTGAAACGCACAGTAGATATGATACTACGCCAACTTGCAGGAAGCAAGGCAGAACGTGTCGTCGCCAAGCGCGATCCTTCACAAGACGGAGAAGACACTTTGGACAGCTACCAGCATTTTATACGTGCGAGACCGTTTTGCGTGTCGGAGGTCACATTTGCGAAACACATTTTTGATGATACACTTGTGTATCCATGGATGTATGTGTGTCTGTATGTGTTAGTACGTGTGTGTCTCTATGTACAAGTGTATGTGTTTGCGTAAGTACGAGGATACGTACATATCAGTGCATGTCTCGACGAACGTACGTGTATATGTGTACGAGACTGTGTATGTGCACGTCTGCGTGTAAAGGCATGGCTATGCGCACCGAGCTCGAATGTTTACATGTGTGTGTATATGTGTGCGTGTATGTCATTACTGGTGGCTCTTCTTTCATACAGTTCTGCTTGACACCAAAGTCTGCCACAATGCACTATACAACTGAGCACCGCCCCTAGGGCTCAGCCACCAGCGCTTCCAACGTGGCTTTGGATACACGTCTGGTGGTCCACCTTCCCTGACGTGTCGTCGCCAAGCGCGATCCTTCACAAGACGGAGAAGACACTTTGGACAGCTACCAGCATTTTATACTTGCGAGACCGTTTTGCGTGTCGGAGGTCACATTTACGAAACACATCTTTGATGATACACTTGTGTATCCATGGATGTATGTGTGTCTGTATGTGTTAGTACGTGTGTGTCTCTATGTACAAGTGTATGTGTTTGCGTAAGTACGAGGATATATATATATATATATATATCAGTGCATGTCTCGCGCTTCATACATGTCTGCGCCAGTGCTATCCAGTGCTATACCGTGCCCTCATAGGCGAATGTATCCAGTGCTATACCGCGCCCTCAGAGGCGCGAGCGCGCGCGCTCAACAGAAACCCACTCAACCGCTAAAATAAAGAACTCAAGAATAATACCCATGCTGGCCGCAGAAAAGTGGCCGATACGATCCGCGATCTGCACTCCATGGAGTAGGTCTGCACCAGTCCGGGCATCCAGCTGCGGATACGTACGTCGGTGTTGAAGAATGTGCTCGATGACTATACCGACCAGGCGATCATACTCGCGACACGCCGGGCCCCCGCGATCAGGATAATACTGCCACAAGTCGCTGGAACCCCCATACACGAAGCAGTTCTGAGGGCAAAACGCAAACGCCTCGGTCAGAAATGACCCCAAAGCGGCGAGAAGGCGAGGCTGATACGAACGCATGTCGGGTCGAGGCGGATACAAATCGTTCCCTAAGCATACCCATAGCACGAAGCCGGGCACGTCGCAGCGCGCCTTAATGGCCCGAAGAACCTGCTCATACGTGCAGGAAGGTTTCCATTGGTTGACGAATGCGAGGCCACCGCGTGCAACCAACATACATCGCAGGCCAGTCCTCTCATACACAGCTTGAAGCACATCCTGCATGTACACCGACCAGTGCTCGTTGCCGCGAATAAAAGCTCCTGAGTCGGACACAATGATACCGTCGGGCGATACAGCGCCCCATGCATATAAAACCTCCACAGCGCCCCAGGCATACAGAAAAGGAGAAGCCAACATCGGATACAGAATATCCGGAACTCTGGAGGTGAATACGATCTCACGATATACAGAAAGCGGCTTGAGCAGAAACCGCTACGTACAAACAGAAACGAACAGCATAGTCACGCTGCTTCGGATACAGCAGATGACTGTAGCCAATGTGATGCGCACACGACCTCCGCGAGAAGGATAGTGTGAGAAGACGATACAACCACAACAATTGGTCACATTTTTGGGGCAGATTTTGGGACACATGTTATTATATATGATACATCTTGCACATGAAGTAGATATGAAACACGTACACACAAGAGTTGGTCACATTTTTGGGGCAAGTTTTGCCACACATGCACGTGTTATGCATGATACTTATTACACACGAGACGTATGATAGACATGACACAGAGACCAAAGTTGGTCACATTTTTGGGGCAAATTTTGGGCTGAGGCTGAGGCTGAGGCTGAGGCATAGGCTGGCTGAGGCTGAGGCAGGCTGAGGCTGAAGCAGGCTGAGGCTGAGGCTGAGGCAGGCTGGGGCTGAGGCTGAGGCAGGCTGAGGTTGTAGTAGAGGATACGTATGGCACATGAGGCGTAGGACAGACATGGAAGACGCACAACAATTGGTCACAGTTTTGGGTCAGATTTTGGGACACATGTTATTATATATGATACATCTTGCACAAGAAGTAGACATGAAACACGTACACACAAGAGTTGGTCACATTTTTGGGGCCAGTTTTGCCACACATTCACGTGTTATGTATGATACGTATTGCACACGAGACGTATGATAGACATGAGACAGAGACCAAAGTTGGTCACATTTTTGGGACAAATTTTGGGCTGCGCTGAGGCCGAGGCTGAGGCAGAGGCAGGCTGAGGCTGAGGCAGGCTGAGGCTAAGGCTGAGGCTGAGGCTGAGGCAGGCTGGGGCTGAGGCTGAGGCAGGCTGAGGCTGAGGCTGGGGCAGGCTGAGGCCGAGGCTGAGGCCGAGGCTAAGGCTGAGGCAGGCTGAGGCCGAAGCTGAGGCAGAGGGTGCAGATGAAGCAGGCTGGCTGAGGCCGAGGCTGAGGCTGGTGCAGGCTGAAGCTGAGGCAGGCTGAGGCCGACGCTGAAGCAGCTGATGCTGAAGCAAGCCGACGCTCCGTCACCGTCGGCGTCGCCGTCGCCGTCGCCGTCGCCGCCGTCGCCGTCACCCTCGCCGTCTCCGTCGCCGTCTCCGTCACCGTCGCCGTCGCCGTCGCCGTCGCCGTCGCCGTCGCCGTCGCCGTCGGCGGCAGCCCGCTATGCCACCCGGGACGTCGGAGCATACACCAACACACCAGAAGGTGACATGTTTCGGCCATTTTTTTGCCACTCCCCGCTCTTCATCTGGCACTACTCTGGCATACGTGCCGCCCGGGACGTCGGAGCATACACGAAGAAACCGAGACACTACTGTGGAAAAGTAGCCTGGCATACCGTGCCCTCAAGCATCCCCGAAATCGTTGACGGCGCGGACCTCGCTCACCGCCTCCACGTCAATACCGTTGTGGCCCAACGAATGGCGAAGCTTCACACCGGCCTGGAACTCTTCAAGTGATACCTCGTGCTGCGATGGACCAGCTCCGTGAAAGCTGTTGCCGTGATACCTGAAGCAGGTGGTAGCCCGATGATGGCATTGAGCCACAAAGGACAACCCCCCGCAACTTTGCCAATTGGCCATCATACGCACTCGCGAAAGTTTAGTCTTGTCGAGCCAGTCATACAGCTGCTTCGCATACTTGACCAGCTCCGCTGGCGTCCTCCCGGTCGCCTGCACTTGCTCCTCCGTGCCGCTCGAACGCAGGAGAGCAGCACCCTTCTTCGCATACTGCTTTTTCGGAGCCAGGCAATACTGCAAGGCCGGCAGGATATAGTCAATCTCTTTGTACAACTCCTCATACATCTGCGGCTTCAATACCGCCTCGTTGTTCTTCTTGACCGCAGGATCGTTTTGATACTCGCAGAAGGTCTTCATCGCGTGAATGAAACGGTTGATACCGACACCCCTCCGCTCCGGCTCCTTGCTGCACATCTCCGACATCCATACGGCCCCACTCTTCAGCGGCTCCTGCATCTGTGTCCATACCTGCTTGTCCGACAGCTTCGCGAACTTCGAAGGCCCGTATACGTTGAGCAACTGCGCGGGCGCCGTCTCGTATACCCTCAGCCACTCCCGCTTTTTCTGGTCCGTCGGCTTCTCCCCGGAGGCCGCGGGGCCAGACTGGGACGCCAGCGCGAAGTCTGGGCAACCGTCGAGCGCCATACGAAACCGGAGGGAATACACTTCCGAGTGGGCAGACTGGAACAGCCGTGCCAAATGTGAGAGTATATGGCTGCAGCTATCAACCGATACGTATAGCACATAGTGCACACGGTGTGGTAGACTGGTGGTGATGATGATGATGATGGTGGTATGGACTTTGGGGGAGAGCCCTCGGCGAAGCGCAGACTGCGTGTGAGGGCCCGAAGACGGCCAATGAACGGCCCCAGAGAGCCTATGATACCCCGAGGAAAGCCTGTGGTGGCCCCAAGACAGTGAAGTCCGCCGCCGCACATGCGACAAAGCCAGGCATACTGATACAACAGTTTTTGTTGCCCCCGAGACCTCATTGATGTCCTATTTGTTCTTGTATGGATATCCAAATTCGAAGTGTTAGATCTTATACACAGTGCACATGATATGCAGACCCGTCTCATACATGTTGCAGAGGAGTATACGAGACAAACCAAGTGTTGGTCACATTTTTGGGGCAACTTTTGGCTCACATGCTATGGTTACATGTATGCATATTGCACATGATACGTATGTTGACCATTAGCCAGAGCGGTTGGTCACATTGTTGGGGCAAATTTTGGCTCACATGCAATGAGCGCGTATGTGCATATTGCAACTGGTACGTATGTTAGCCGTTAGACAGAGAAGTTGATCACATTTTTGGGGCAAATAGGCTTCACATGCAGTGATAATAATAAACATATTGCACATGATACGTATGGTAAACATGACGCAGACAAATTGGTCACATTTTTGGGGCAACTCCTGCCTCACACACAGTTGGGTACATGGAATACATGTTGCAGAGGAGTATGACAGAAATGAAGCAGAGGCAAAAGGGGGTCACATTTGTGGGACAAATTTTCGCTCACATGCAGTGGCTGCGTATATACATGTGGCACATGATACGTGTGGCAACCATTAGACACAGAAGTATCACATTTTTGGGGCAAATTGTGGCCCACATGCAGTTAGCTACGTGTACTACATGTGGAAGATATGGCAGACATCAGGCAGCGACAAACCTCAGCCACATTTTTGGGAATTGGCTCACATGCAATGATTGCGTATATAAGTTGCGCACGTGATACGTATGGTAACCCTTAGACAGAGAGGTTGGTCACATTTTTGGGGCAAATTTTGTCTCCCATGCAGTTGGCTACGTGTAAGACATGTTGCAGAGGACTCAGGCAGACATGAAGCAGAGAGACAAGCTGGTCACATTTTTGGGGGTTGTGGCTCACATGCAATGGTTGCGTATATACATTGAACATGACACGTATGGTGAACACTCGACAGAGAAGCTGCTCACATTTTTGGGGCAAATTTTGAATCACATGCATTGGGCTACGTATATAAGTAGTGCACGTGATACGTATGATAACCAGTAGACAACGAGGTTGGTCACATTTTTGGGGCAAATGTTGCCTCACATGCCGTGGTTGCGTATGAACATATTGCACAGTACCATATGGTAAACATTAGACAGAGAAGTTGGTCACATTTTTGGGGCAAATTTTGGCTCCCATGCACTTGGCAACGTGTAATACATGTTGCAGAGGACTCAGACAGACATGAGGCAGAGAGAAAACTTGGTCACATTTTTGGAGCAAATTTTGCCTCACATGCCGTGGTTGCGTATGAACATATTGCACAGTACACTTATGCAATTAAACAGAGAAGTTGGTCACATTTTTGGGGCAAAGTTTGCCTCACATGGTGTTGGCAACGTGTAATACAGGTTGCAGAGGACTCAGACAGACATGAGGCAGAGAGAAAAGTTGGTCACATTTTTGGGGCAAATTGTCCCTCACGTGCAGTGGTTGCGTATATGCATACTGGACACGATACGTGTGGTAAATAGGAAACACAGAGGTAGGTCACATTTTTGGGGCAAATTTTGCCTCACATGCAGGTCGCTACGTATATGCATGTTGCAGATGTGGACAGACACAAGACCAAAAGTTGGTCACATTTTTGGGGCAAATTTTAGCTCACATGCTATGGAGTGGTTGCAATCATACATGTTTCAGATGATATCCTAGACATGGGAACAACACTGGGTCACATTTTTGGGGCAGATTCGAACTCACATGCAATTGTTGCGAATAGTACTCATTGCACATGATACTCATACAGTATTACACATGATGCGTATGGCAGACATGATACAGAGACACCGTGTGGTCACATTTTTGGGGCAAGTTGTTGCCGCCACGATGCTCGATGCAGGTGATACATGCGGGCCCTGATTTTTTTGGTCGACGTCCAGCTCCATACGACATAGATCACTCCGGCGTCGCCGTGCCGCCGTATACCAGCAGCTCGCCGTTCTCGCCCCACACTTCTTCCCTCACTGGAAGCTCACTGCATACGCCCATCTCCTCATACACTGGAGCATCGCCAGCCTCCGCACTGGCACCTGCAGCAAAGTCTGCAAGGGTACGCTTGCACTCAGTCTTGGATACATCTGCCGGATCCTCTGTGCTCACGAGGAAGTCCACGAGGTTGTTGCCCATGTCCATGGATACAACAGGGTCCGCGTCATACTCACCTTGATCTGCAAGGGCATACTCCATGCCTTTCCCCTCGTCGTCAGATGACGATACAGAGTCATACCCGCGCTCCAAAATCTCGCCCTCCTGCTCGGGCCCAGCCGGCAGGAAGTCACTGCGGCGGAGCTTGCCGAATACATGGCAGCCCTCGCGAGACTTGAAGCGACTGCAGGCAACGTAGCCATACCCTCTCGTAGCCACTCTCTTCTTCTGCTCGAAATATACACAGCCGTGAAAGAGATCCGCGCCCTGCGCTCGACGCACCGTGGTCGCATACCCGTAGCAGCAAGGCAGGAATACCTCTCCGTTCTCCTCGATGGGGTGCACCAATACCATGTTGCCCGTACCCACCAGCCTGGCTGTAAACACTGAGTTTCCACGAAGCGACTCGCATACCGTGGCCAACGCCCCATTCACAAAGCCCCGCTGTTTGTCAAAGTTCCGACTCAGGCGAATGACGATACCAGGTCTGGCCAGAATGCGTAAGTCGGACTTCGTGGTCGGGTCGCAATACCCACCCTTTTTCAGATCGGCCTCACTAATGCCGAGTAATGCCAGCGCCGCTCTGCATACCTCCGCCGAGCCCGCGTTCGTACACGTGAGCCAAGAAAACGGATGCCCTTTCTCCGCCGCCAACGCCATACCGCGCTCAACACAGGCCTCCAAGGACTCATGATGCCAGTGGCGGTCGCCAAAATACTCGGTCAAAACCGCTCGATCTGGCTGAGCCTCACGCATACGATTCAGGAAAACCAAGTGCTGCTTGTCAGCGGTGCGATACACGGTCTTCAAGTCGACCTTGTCCATTTGGTTGCAGAAGTGCTCGCACTGGCCCCCGCTCAATACTGGCTGCAACTGCTTAAAATCGGCCACGACACCAGTGAAGGGTTTGTGCGGCTGCTCCCGCACCGAGGCGAAAAACCGCATTCATTCCTGGTCTTCATATTGGCTCCCTTCATCGCAAAGAATCAAATCAATACTTCTCAAAGCCGAGGGTGGGGCCCAGCGGACCTTGCCGTCCTTGCCGGCCCTCTTATACTTCAAGACTCCTTGTATCGTGTCCACTCGGATATTCTCGATACCAGGTCTGTCGGGCAGCTTGGACTTGCACTGGTGCACGAGATACCCGGTGGGGCACACGATCAAAACCTGAAGAGACTCACATGCCCAAATGGCCAGCTCCAACAATACTGCCGTCTTCCCACTGCCGGGCGGTCCAGAGATATACAAGAAACGCTTGCTGTTCTGCTTCTCCTCCTCGTCCTCCAGCGATACGGCCTTCTTGACCCGCTCGATGGCATCAGCCTGCTCTGGGCTCCACGTGCGCTGCTGATACTTCGGCCTGTTCAAGGTATCCCACTCCTGCCGAAGGCACTCATACTCTGGCTCGTTATTGCATCGAGCAACACGCTGATACAGCAGAAAATTCGCGTGTTGCTTCTGCTCAAAGCAGCCGACACGCTCATCGCGCATACCGCGAAATTGCAGATCGCGTCGGGCCAGCGAGAGCAGATACTCGAATGCTGCCCTGTCATTGGCAAATACAGGCTCTCCTGCAGTATACTCAGAGCCGAATGTGAGTATCTGGCCATCATCGCCCACTCGCATCGGCAGCGCTTGAGTGTGGAATTTGAGATCACACGACGTCTCCACGATACCAACAGTGCCGGACCAATTCCAGGACATGAGATACTCGATCATGCCCACGAAATTCTTCATACTGTCCAGGTGTTTGAACGTCCGAGGGAGTAATTGTGAAGCGTATACATGTGGCAGCATAGTCAGTGAATGCTGGCCCCAGTACCCGTCCGTCAGCTCGTACCAATACCTGCAGGCGACCACTTGCGTAGGTTCATACCTTTGATTATGTCGGCCGCCACGGAAATGCACGCAGTGGTTGCAGGAATCATACTCCCTGCCACGGTGCCATACCAAGAAACTGTCCGATACGGGAACCCCTGCGACCAGCTGCTCCCTCTTCTCCTGAAGGTAAAAGCCATACATCCTCGAGGAAAAGTTACCCTGCCGCCCGTCGTAATTCACCATGGCTGCCGGCTGCGGTGGATACAGCAATACATGAGAGTAGGACCGCTCAAACTCCGACAGTTGCGCCAAACGGATGGCCACTTCCGGCAGGCACGGGCTGCTCTTGCTGAGCAAGCGATACGCGGTCAGCCAGGAGCTGTTCGCATTCTTCTGCACATACTCGCCGAGCCCGACGTCGACGGCATCGTGGTCCTTCGCGACATACCCTGAAATGTAGTTGAGCCGGCCGTTGCCTATCTGAACATCTATCTCGGCGCAGAATACAAGCGAGAGGAACTTGACGAATGCCGACACGACAGCCGTCCCGGTGCGCCCCTGGAGATACTGCAACAGCCCAAAGCATACAACCCACGCGCAGATGTGCCAGTGCGGGGTGCCACGGCCTTGGTACTCGGTCTTCATACACCACTCGTAAACGATGAAGTACTTGTGGCCCCAGCGGTTCGCCAGGAACAGCCAGATACAGCGAACCAGGTAGTACATATGAAGTGACATCATATACGCACCAGCAAAAATACAGCGAAGGTACGGCTCCATGAAATACGGCCTCGGGAACTTCCACTCCGCGGGCGCGATGGTGATGAACAAGTTCGGAAACGCGCACAGCCAGACCTGTCCCCGAAGATTCCGGCAGCGTTGATACAGGGCCTCATAATTCTTCTCGTCGTAGCAGCGCACGAGCATGATACGCGCAAGATCAGCGAGGGAGTCTTGCACAATCTCCCAATGCCCCGCAGACGCCTGCGAGTCCCGAGACATGACATCCCCAGTGACGCCGAGGCTCTTGGCACGGACTTGTGCATTGAAATACTTGTTCGCCAAGTGCTTCTCGTACAGGAAGAACGGCAGGTCCCGCTGCTCGCCATATACGCGGGCACTGGACAGCACCTTCCGAGTCCAAGACAGGCCGATGGATACCACACGGTTCGTGCTGTCCTGGGTCTCGGCATAGTAGTGCTCCATTATACCCGTATCTGTGAAGTCCGTGGTCGGGTACAAGACGGGATACATGGCACACTCGATACCTTTCATGACCACAAAGAGGTCGTAGGAGGACAGGTTCAAGGAGCTGCGGTTCTCGATACGGATCCTCTGGGACGTCAGAAAGCTATTTTATTGTTGTTGTTTTTTTGTTTGTCAGTTTTTTTTGTTTTGTTCTATTTTTTTTTTGGTTGGTCAACCTCGTGATCGTCGACGTCGCCGTCGATCTCGTCGTCATCGTTCGTCGTCGTCGTCGTCGTCGTCGTCGTCGTCGTCGTCGTCGTCATCGTCGCCGTCGTCGTCGCCGTCGTTCTCGTCGTCGTCGTCGTCGTCGTCGTCTCGTCGTCGTCGTCGTCGTCGTCGTCGTCGTCGTCGTCGTCGTCGTCGTCGTCGTCGTCGTGGTGGGAGCCCCTGCCCGCGCGGATCCTCTGTTCCGTCAGGAAGACGCGGTAATACTTGCTGCGCTCCCTCAAGAAATGATACGCAGCCTTGCACCGGTCCGTAGGCAGACTCGCTTCGCAGACCAGGTCCTTCTTGAAGTGCGCGCGCGAGAGCCCCACCTTCTTCCAGTTGAACTGGTGCGCGGCGCCATACCGCTCCTGCTGTGCGGAGGTCTTCAATACGACGATGCTCAGAGCACGACATTCGTCCACGGTCATCTCGTGCATACAGGGTCCACTGGTGTGGTCCAGCGAAAACTGCCCAAAGGAATACCGAGGCCAGCTGATACACTCCTTTGCCTCGTAGCCCGACTTCGTGGCCAGGGGGATCCTATACAGCTCCGACGTCTTTGCTACCTTGAGGGCCTTGCCGTGGTTCTGCATACGCCGGTTGAACTTCTCGAGAGGGGTCTCTTTGCCAGAACAGCAAGGGCATGTGGCAACCACAGGCGTATACATGCCTGGCTTATACCACCATCTCGAAGATATACCAACTTGGCCACAGGCGTGCACCACCGGGTCGTGCGGTACTTGCCGACGATACGCCGCCAGCATGTCTGGTTGCTCCGACGTGCTGCGGTCCTGATATACACGATTCGAGAAATACTCGTCATTAAAGAAGAACGAGCCGCAGGCCTCGCAAGCGGACCAACTCCCGTAGCACACCCAAAACGCAAAGTCCGTCAAATTATACTGCTTCTGGTAGGTGGCCTGGATACTGGTGAGTAATGACATGGACCAAGACTGTCGCTCAAATACCTCCTGGCACTTCAACATGGCATACGCAGCAACAAGACAAGCGTCCGCCGCCATTTTCGGGAATACTATGCAACGGTCAGCTGTCGCCACGCTGCAAGCTCTCGCATACCAGCCGTGTTCTTTGTCGGAGATACACGCGTGCGCAGTCCTGGGCAGCACCTGGCCCTGGAAGGTCTTCTCGTAGGCCTCCAACACAGGGCCTGGCAGCACATCCTTGTATACGAAGGCATCTGGATACTCGAGAGCCAACCTGGCATGCCGTTCGTGTTCTCCAAAAAATACAGCAAGATTGTGCAAAGGCACCAACTCTTCCGCCACGCCCAAGCGCTCACATAAGGATATACGCACAGTCTCCAGAGCAGATCTGGCCCGGGCGCGCAGAGAGGGAGCAACCCCCCGGGTGTGCCCGAGCTTGCTATCCAGAGAGACCAAGGAATACAAGAACTCCCACTCGTGCTGCTCCAGGTGGTCGCTGGTCCAGTATTCGCCACGCTGCTCGCGATAGCGACGATACGCTAGGAGCCGCTGCGTGGTCCTGCAATCCGATGTCGTCATCGTCGTCGTCGCTCTCGTCGTCAACGTGGTCGTCGACGTCGCCGTCGCTCTCGTCGTCATCGTCGTCGTCATCGTCGTCGTCGTCGTCGTCGTCGTCGTCGTCGTCGTCGCCGTCGTCGTCGCCGTCGCTCTCGTCATCGTCGTCGTCGTCTTCGTCTTCGTCGTCGTCGTCGTCATCGTCGTCGTCGTCGTCGTCCTGCAATCCACGAGATACTGCGCCAATAACTGCTGTTGCACCTCCTCGGCCGAGACGCCCTTCTGCAGCTGCTCCAGGACAAACTCCCCGCATACGTGGCGATGTATATCCTGAGCATTCTCCAGCAGTGCCAGCTGCTGGGAGGGCGCCTTCAGCCACCTCTCCAGGTTTCCACGATGTGCAAATACCCCGGTCTCCGCGCGATACTTGTCCACCAGCGCTCGCCCCCTCAAGCCTTCAACGTAATACCAGTACTGGAGGTCCCTGCGCGACAGCGCGTAGACGGCGCAATTGCCGTGTTTGGCACCGTCTCCGAGGCGATACCTGCCAAGCCACTCTCGACAGACATTCGGACCCGTCTCATACCCCCAGGCCTTCAGACGCACCTGCATATTCCGGTAGTCGAGGCCAAGGCCCAGGTCGGAGACCTCCTCTCGATACCGCTTGCCGCATGCCGCCTCTAGAGCCTCCACCGTCATCAGCGTCATACGAACCACATCTGTGGAGGAAGAAGCTGCCGTGGCCTGCTGCTTGGATACGGGCTCCTCCGCGTCGACCGCGGCAGGCCGTTTGGCCACGCGGGCAGATCCGGCGGCGGCTGGCCGTTTCAATACACCGCCTGCGACCTGTGCCGCCGGGCGCTTCAATACACGCTTGGTGACGGCCTGGGCGGATGAAGCCGCCGCCTGCACGGAGGAGCCCACCGACGCATACACATCGCACCACTTTCTCAACACTGATCGGGACACCAAGACAGCTTTCCGTCGCATACGCGACACGGTATGCAACGTGTGGTACTTCAGCCCTGGATAGACATCGCGCATGTGGTCACCAAGTGCCGCGTTGAGCTTTTCGGCCGTGTCGTACTGCAAAGGTCCAGAGTCAGGGTGATACTTCACGCACCATTGCCTCAAAACCATACCGCTGACAGCGACGGGAGGATCGCTCTCCGAGAGAAGCTGCGAGAGGACCTCCGCGGCGGCATCGTCGGCGAAGCTCTCCCGATACTGATTGAGTCGAAGACGCTCGCCCATACATTCCTCCACAGCTTGGGCAGTGTTGAGTGCCCCCTTGGCGCCCCACTCCGTGCTGAGCCACTTCTGGCATACCCTGGCGTTAGCAGATACAGATAAATGTCCAAGGAGCCACTGCTTCAAGACGGCCCCGTCAGTGGTCCCCTCGGGCATGTCTTTGCGAATACGTTCTCCATACCAGCTCTCCAGATGGCCAGCGTTCTGCACTTGGACAAGCGTGTCTTTCGATGAATACTGCAGTAGCCACGCCGTTGCGACCCTATCTGGCACATACAGTGGTGGATCCAACTGTCGGAGCGCCCGGCATAATTTGTAAGCGGTATTATACTCGATGCCCAGGTGGCGGATGGCAGACCCGTGCTGCTCCTCCAGCTCCTTGGCGCTAGAAATACTGACCTTGCCAGTCACAACCCGATACTTGGCCCACCAAGTCTTGCACGCCTGGTGACTGGCATTGATACCCTTTGCCGCGAGCGCCTGATGCAAATAATACGCACTCTCGCAGTCGGCCAAGGGAGGCCGGGACAGCTCTGCGCCATACTGCTCGTGAAGGTCTTTCGCCGTCAAAGCCATGATCCAAGAACACAGGCGATACCTTGATCCGAGATGGCTACGGATATGAGCGTGAGAGGAAGGGGGGAAGCCTCCTGGGGCCGCTGGGGGTCCTCTTGGGGAAGGGGGGAAGCCTCCTGGCGCCGCATGGGGTCCTCTTGAGAGGCTTTGGGGGGCTTCTTGAAAGCATGTTGGGGCCTCTTGGGGGCTTATTGGATCCTCCCGGAGGACTCTTGGAGCCGCTTGGACGCCTCCTGGGGCCATCTTGGGGGCCTCTTGGAGCCAACTTGGAGCCTCTTTGGAACCTCTTGGGGGCCTCTTGGAGTCCTCTTGGGGCCTCTTGGGACCATCTTGGGCGCCTCTTGCGGCCTCATGGGCGCCTCTTGGGGCCATCTTGAGCGCCTCTTGGGGCCATCTTGGGTTTTAAAGATTCATGAAGAGCCCGCGGGTGGATTTTGATATTTTTCGGATGAGAAAGTCTTGCGTTTGCATATGTTTTCGGAACATCGCATCTTGAAATTATTGAAATCACATTATGTTTGGCAGGATTTCGGCACGCGCGCGCGGCGGCCGCGCGCATGTGCACTTCGTGTCATTTTTTGCAAGGGATGGTGGCCCTCGTAGGCTCGCAACCGTTGTTGCAGAAGGTCGAAGCACCTGAAAAGGTTCCTCGCAAAGGCCCTTTTAACAGAAATGTTTAAAATCTGGTGGGTTTCCTAGGAATCCGCAAGAGCGCGCGGAAGGACATTTTGACAATTTTTTCTGAGAAAACCATTGGGTTTTTGATGTTTTTATGTTAAAATCGTTACGAAACCTAAGGTTTTGGAAGGATTTCGTCTTGCGCGCACGAATGTCCACTTTACCTTATTTTTTGCAAGGGATTCTTGCAATTTGATCAAGTAAAAACAAGAATTTTCATTTTCTATTGTTTTTTGCAAGGGAAAACGAGCGTCAACAAAAAACCGGATCCGGAGCTCATCCACTTTTCTGAAGCTTTCGCGAAAAAATGATGAAAATGTAGCTGCGGCCTAGGCGCGGCGCAGAGGTCGCGCACCAGGGGTCCCAACAATAATAATTCTTTAGAAGGAATAATGTTCAACAACAACAGCAACAACAATAGCAACAACAACTACAACTACAACTACAACCACAACTTCAACTACAACAATAACAACAACTACATCAGCACTACCAGCAACAACATAACACTACAACAACACGAACAACAACAACAACAACAACAACACCAATCCGCACTGCAGAACCTCACTTCAGCCACGCGCCCGGGGACAGTGAATGACCGTTCGGCCCCCTCATCCTGACCAGTGGCGGGCTGTTTTTCAATCCCAGGACATTTGAGGGTCGGGGGCGACGTCGGGATGGTGTGGTGTATATTTTTCCCTTATTTCCCCGGTGAACAAACATAGAAACTGTATACACCAAGATCTCGTATGCAACATAATTCGCTTTCCTGTGCGAATTTCAATTCGGGACTGGAAAAGGCGTCGGTGTGTAGAGTTCGGCTCCTTACTTCGGGAGGCCTCCATTGGTCCATTGGTCCTCCACCAAACCTCCAGAAACAATCTGTGATGTTCTCGACTCCGAGACACTGGAGAGACCTCCGAGAGGACCAGGGCAGGCCTCCTCAGGCCTCTGGGAGGACCAGGGGAGGCCTCTGGGAGGCCTCTGGTTCTCCGGGAGGTCTCGGGAGGTCTGGTGGACAGGGGAGGTCCCGGAAAGGCCTCCTCTCCCTGGGCGGAGGTCATCCTCGGGAGGTCTCCGAGAGGCCTCCTCTCCCTGGGAGGAGGCCTCCTGAGAGATCCGGTGGAAGACCAGGTGGCTCGCTGCCCTTAACCGCCAGTTGCTGAAGTACGTGTTTGGACATCCAGATCCTCACCTACTTTTGGCGCCTTCCCACTTCAAGAGTCGAGCAGCTTTCCCTCTTCCCTCCTCTTCAGGAGGCGGGCGGAAGCCCAATCTACTTCAATCGCCTTCCTACTTCAATTCTTCCGACCGTCGGGTGCTTCAATCGGTGCGGTGACCACACCGTGTGGTGAGTCAGAGGGCGTTCGGGGTGACCGCACGGCTTTGGGACTCGGGTCGTTCTCCGGGGCAGTCTTGGGCGATTGGAGCCTCCAGGGTCCTGAGACCGCGCGGCGAGAAACCGTGCGGTGAGGTCTCTTGGGAGGCCTCTATTCCTCATCCTCCTCCTCCCACCTCGTAGCACTAGGTCGGGCATGTCCCCGTACAGGCGGATTTTGGACGAAATCTGACAAAATATGCAAAAGAAAAAATAGCCAATCATAGTCAAAAATCTTACCCATATCCTTGTTGTATTATTTTTGAATCTTCCTCCTGTAGAGGGACAGGCCCGATTTAATCGTAGCATGAGTTTCTCGCTGTGTTCGGCCTCCGGGGGCTGCCTGTCTCTCCTTGGCGCGCGGAGCGCGCCAGTGGCGGCGCCAGAGTCGCCGCCAGGGGGGTCCAGCGAAGATCCAATAAATCCGCGCGGAGCTCCGAAGGTTTATGTTCACCCCTCGGTCGGACGAGGTGGGCAGAAACATTGAGCAGGAAGGCGTGGGAAGCAGGTTGGGCTTCCGCCCGCCCCCCGAAGCGGAAGGATGAGAGGAACAGGCTTTCGATCACTGAAGTAGGAAGGAACCTACAGTAGATTGGGGCTCTGGCAGCCCTGCTTTCAACGACCGGCGTGTGTGCAGTCTTTTGTTTTTCGATTGCGCCGACGTCTTCTGAGATCTGACGTCGTGATTTTTTCACCACGGGGTCCCCAGAAGTCTCGACCCATTTCCCAGAACCGGTTTTCCATCCCGGGCCGTTTCTTGACGGTCCCGTGGCCTGGCGAGGGCCGCGAGAGGACGAAATTAGCAACAAAAAAAAACCCGCCTTGATATTTTCAGGGCTGGACCTAAACGGTGCTTTGAGCGATTTCGTGGGCCGTTTCCGTGTCGACTTCGTCTTGCGGTACAGGCGGATTCGAGACAAAAGCGAGGGAAGGCGAAAACGATACGAAACCGGAAAACAAACGAAAACGAAAACGACAAAAAACGAAAAGCGAAAACGAAAACAACGAAAACGAGAACGAAAACGTTGGATCTCTGGGCCCCTCGCGCGGCCCGGCGCTGCGGGCGGCCCGCTCCCCCTGCACCGGAGCCCGCTCCCGGAGCGGGCCCCCCGCTCGGCACCGGACCGGGGGGCTCCCTTGCGCGCGCGCGGGAGGCTCTCGGCTTGGGCGCCCGTCGGCGGCGAGCCCCCCTGGGGTTGGGTCGGGCATGTCCCTCTGCAGGGGGGAGTAGATTCAAACATAGTTTAGAAATCGGATAATGTTCAAAACTTAAAAAAAAGTCGGGGGACGATTTTATTGTTGTTGCTAATATTTGTTTGCTAACTGTTGATGCACATTTACGTAACTATATATATATATATAGGCCTCCTAGATGGGGTCGGAGCAGATGGGGTCGGACGATTCCGCCGCGTCGCTGATGCATCGCCGATGCAGCTCGATGTGGAGTCCGATTTCCTTCACGTCGACGTCGCCGATGCATCGCCCACGTCGACGCCTCATCGCTGGTGCATCGCCGATGCATCGCCGATACATCGCCGATGTATCGCCGATGCATCCGCGACGCGGCGCGGTCCTCCGACCCCATCTACTCCGACCCCATCTAGAAGCCCTCTAATATATGCGTAGACAAATAAAAAGAACAAATCTCCCAAA
Organism: Prorocentrum cordatum; assembly: GCA_963575745.1. NCBI lineage: Eukaryota > Dinophyceae > Prorocentrales > Prorocentraceae > Prorocentrum > Prorocentrum cordatum. The sequence continues at coordinate 212,044 of CAUYUJ010017931.1, forward strand.
TCCGCCTGTAGGGGGACAGGCCCGACCTACCCCTGGGGGCAGCGAGGAGGGGCGGGCCTGCTCCGAAGGCTCGGAAGTCCCCCCCGGGTCTTTGAGGAGTTGTCCGAGCTCTCCCCGAGGGGGGCACAGAGACCTGCTCGGAGGGCGGGAGGGCCTCGGAGGAGTGCCGCCGCCTTCTGAGAGAAAGCCTTCTCCTCTCTCCTGCTCTCTCCTCCTCTCTCATCATCTCTCCTCTTCTCTCCTCTTCTCTCCTCCTCCTCCTCCCTCTCCTCCTCCTCCTCCTCCTCCTCCTCCTCCTCCTCCTCCTCCTCCTCCTCCTCCTCCCCTCCTCCTCCCCCTCCTCCTCCTCCTCCTCCTCCTCCTCTGTCCGCCGATCAGAGCTCGAAGATCGACCTCTGGGGATGCAGGTTAGTTGGCCTTCTGTGGTCGGCCTCGTCGTCGTATCCGTCGTCTCCGTCGTCTGCGTCGTCGTCGTCGTCGAACGTCTGTCGCTCTTTGTGGACCTTCTGGGGAGACCCTCGTTGCCGCAGCGGGGCTCCCCTCGAAATCCTGGTCAGAACGCACCCCTAGGGAGGGCTCGGGCTCCTGGGCGAAAGACGGGGTGATGGTGATCCAGATGTCGGCCGATGATCCTCATAACGCGCGTCAGCGCGCACGTATTGCTTTGAAAGGGCCCAGGGACACAAATAAACATACACTTCCGAGGATCCCCAATCTTTCTCCATACTTTCTTTTGGATTATTGTCCTGCCCTCCACTTCCGTTATTTCTCTATATTTTCGTGGAAGCCGACGCTTATTTGTGTCTGTGTGTTTCTTCCTCCTGATGCCTGTCCACCGACGCACCTCGATTCAAGGGAGGAAAAACCACCCCGACCCCGATAACTGGCGTTCACCAAACGGCCTTGGGCGTTTACCAAACAGCCCTGCCCTGTTCGATTCCTTCCTTGGGTGCGTCTGCTGAACAGCTTCGCCTGTCGCGGTGCTTACTGTGAGGGTGGATGTTTTCTTTCTCTCTGTCGAGGCGACGCTGGCGGTGCACTGGTGACCTGGACGTCGGCCGGTGATCCTCAGAGCGCGCGTCGTCGTCGTCGTCCTCGCCGTCGTCCGCCGTCCGCGCCCGCAGCTGCGCGGCCGCCGCCGCGGGCCCACCCGCGGCCAGGCGTCCAAGGGCAAGCGCGCGGGGCAGGGGAAGCGCAACCTGTTCCCGTGGACCGCCCGGCCGCCTGCCTTCGCCATGGGCTCGCGAGCGAAGAGCAGTGCACAATATCAAGCGGTGGCGAAGCGTCCCGGCTCGCTTGTATTCCTACCAAGCCATGGTCTAAGAACCTTTTGTGCTTCGCACGACATGCTCTCAGAGCATTTCTGGCGGAGTCTGTCTTGTTGTATCACATCGGGTTCAGGTTCTAAGAGCCTTGTTTTTGTTCTTAGAACACGTTTGGGCTCTAAGAACATTTCGTGGTAGGACTATGGGAATGCCGGGACGGTGGGTCCCTGCTCAAACAATACCCATCGGTCGTTGAAAGTAGGCATTTCTGGAGTCCCAGATTCCAATCTATTTTGAGCGCCTTCCTACTTCAAGGGTCGAGTAGCTTGAGCTTCTTTTTTCGTCCTCCTTACGGGACGGGCGAACACACAGTCTACTTTCAACGCCTTCATACTTCATGCTTCTACCTACTTCTTCCGACCGATGGGTACACTGTTCCGCCGTCGGGGACGCCTGCTCCCCAGGCGGCTGCAAAGTTTCTACCCTTGCGGTGCCACGTAGGAGTATTAATTTTCCAGTTCCAGCCGCCTGGGGGCACGCATCCCCGACGGCGCACAGGTTTACTTCGTACCGTTCTTTGCCCGCTAAATGGGAAAGCCAGTCCTGAGCATGGGCGTCCTCGAGGGCGCAAAGTTTTTCGCCTTCTCTTCTCCGCTGTGGGGCGGCGCGAGAGCGCGAAGTTTTTCGCGCTCTCGCGCTTCGCGCAGCGCGAAGCGCGAAGTTAGGCGCCCTTGCCTGAGGGAAACGGGTCCTGTGTTTTTTCTGCGTTTTTGGCATCCCAGGGCTCTCCTCGGGCCCCAGGACTGTCAGAAAACGATTAAAAAAATGAAGATCTCGTCTTGGAGGAAGGGGGAAGTTCCCGGGGTCCATGGCCCGTTCCCCTCAGGAGCCGTCACCCCCATGCGAATCTCGCGCTCCGACACGGCTTGCCACAGAGAGCACAGATGGTCCTTGGAGTAGTTCTTGTTGATGGTTCCCGTTGTTCTCGACCTCTTCCTCCCTCCACTCTCCTCACCCTCCTCCCAAAGGCTGCTCCTCCCGAGCTCATTAACAGCGGGCTTCCGCCGTGTCAACCACGAGGCGGTAGGACACCTTGGCCGACTCAGCCCTGGAATTCGAAATCCGAGGCTGACCTTTCGCGTCGCGGCAGAAGCAAAACACGATTTCCTCAGTACTCCCTTTCGCGCGCCACCGAGAAATCGTCTACGTCTTTCCACATTGGTGGTGTTGGTGTTGTTGTTGTTGTTGTTGTTGTTGTTGTTGTTGTTGTGGTTGATGTTGTTGTTGTTGTTTATGTTTATGTTTATGTTTATGTTTATGTTTATGTTGTTGTTGGTGGTGGTGGTGTTGTGGTGTTGGTGTAGGTGTTGTTGGTGTTGGTTGTGTTGTTCGTATTGCTGTTATTATTGTTGTTGGTGGTGGTGTTGCTATGTTGGTATTGCTGTTGTGAGTGTTGTTGTTGGTGCTGCTGCTGCAGTTGTTGTTGTTGGTGCTGTTGTTGCTGCTGTTGTTGTTGCTGGTGTTGTTGTTGGTGGAGGTGTTGTTGTTGTTGCTGTTGTTGTTGTTGTTGTGCTTGTTGTTGGTGTTGTTGTTGTGTGTTGTTGGTGGTGTTGGTGCCGTTGTTGTCGTTCATTGGTGGTGTTGGTGTTGTTGGAGTTGGTGTTGTTGGTGTTGTTGTGATTGGTGTAGCTGGTATGGTTGCTGTTGGTGGTGCAACTGCTGTTGCTGCTGCTGTTGTTGTTGTTGCTGCTGTTGTTGCTGTTGATGTTGCTGAGAAGGGGTTTTTCTCGTTTCCTTGAAGGGCTGGGCAGTGGAAAGCGCCCCGGGCGGTTCCCCCGGTCCCTTGGGAGCGGTTCCCCCAGTCCCCTGGGAGCTTTAGCTTTAGCTTTAGCTTAGCTTTACCATCGCTATAGCTTAGCTTTAGCTTAGCTTTAGCTTAGTTTTAGCTTATAGTCAGCTTAGCTTTAGCTTAGCGTTAGCTGAGATTTAGCTTTAGCTTAGTTTTAGCTTAGCTTTAGCTTAGCTTTAGCTTAGCTTTAGCTTAGCTTTAGCTTAGCTTTAGCTTAGCTTTAGCTTAGCTTTGGCTTTAGCTTAGCTTTAGCTTAGCTTTAGCTTAGCTTTACCTTAGCTTTAGCTTAGCGGTAGCTCAGCGTTAACTTAGCTTTAGTTTAGCGTTAGCTTAGCTTAAGCTTAGCTTAGGTTAGCTTTAGCTTAATGTTAGCTTAGCTTTAGCTTAGCGGTAGCTTAGCTTCATCTTAGTGTTAGCTTAGATTTAGCTTAGTTTTAGCTTAGACGTAGCTTAGCTTTAGCCTAGCTTTATCGTTAGCTTAGCTTTAGCTTAGCTTTAGCTTTAGCTTAGCTTAGTTTTAGCTTAGCGTTAGCTTTGATTTAGCTTAGCTGTAGCTCAGCTGTATCTTAGTCTTAGCTTAGCTTTAGTTTAGCTTCAGCTTAGCTTTAGCTTAGCTTTAACTTAGCGTTGGCTTAGCTTTAGCTTAGCTTTACTGTTACTACTAATGCTGGTTTCCTAGGGGTTCCAACTCCTAGGTAGGGTCGCACTGGGATTATTATGATTGTTGCTGCTGTTGTTATGGTGGTGTGCGTATGTATATATACGTCAGTGGTCTGCGCCTCTCGCCTCTCGACGGGACCCGAGGGGCTCGAGGTTTCTCTCGGGCGTTGCCCTCGGATCCCTGCGTTGTTTCCTCGGGGACGAGACACACAGGGTGCTCGGTGAGGAGGCCACATGAGGACCCTGCCGCCCCCCCCCCCCCCACGACCTCCAAGGGGGGAGGTGGGGTTCGCTTCCCTCGGGCGGTCCCGAACGAAGTGAATCCCACCTCACCCCTTAGAAGCCGTGGGGGGAGTGGGGCAGGGCTCGCATGCGGCCTCCCTGTCGGTGGGTTCGGTCGGTTCGGTCCGCACACCCCCCACGACTTCAAGGGGGGAGGTGGAGTTCGCTTCCCTCGGGCGGTCCCGAACGAAGTGAACCCCACCTCACCCCTTGAGAAGCCGTGGGGGGAGTGGGGCAGGGCTCGCATGCGGCCCCCCTGCCGGTGGGTTCGGTCGGTTCGGCTGCGTCGCAGGCGGTCGTGTTCGGTCGGCTTGGCATCGGTCGGTGGTAGTGCCGTGGCCGCGCCGCTGCGCCCTTCTGCTTGGGCGGCGCGCTTGGCTCGTCGATCTCGGTCTCGGTTCCTGCTGCGCGGTCGGGTTCGGTCGGTTTTTTATGGTTTGGTTGTGGCCGCGCACGGCGTTGGGACAACAGGCATGGCGCCTGATGCCGCTGCTGGCAGGGGGGGTGGGGGGCGTTCCAACCCCACCCCCCAAACACCAGCTCAACCCCCCCCCCCACGGGAGAATTAGTGTGGGGGGTCTGGAATCCCCCCCAGGAAAATGAGTGGGGCGGGGCCCCGACGCCCCTCCCCCTCCCCCCCCCCGGAAAATCATTAGAGTATCCCCCCATTTCGGGCGACGTCGACGACGACGTCGACGACGACGACGCCGACGACGACTACTACGACGACGACGACGGAGACCACGACGACGACGCCGATTACAACGCACGACGAGAGACGCTCGACGACGACGACCACGACGATGACAACGACAACGCCGACGACAACGACGACGACGCCTACGCCCACGCCAACGACGACGACGACGCTGCCGACGACGACGGCGCCGACGCCGACGTCGACGACGCCGACGTCGACGACACCGACGAAGCCGACGACAACGACGTCGTCCACGGTGACGACGACGACAAAGCCGACGCCGCGAAGGCGACGAAGGCGACGAAGCCGACGCCGAACACGACGGCGATGACGACGGCGACGGCGACGGTGACGACGACGATGACGACGACGCCGATGACGACGACGACGACTACAACGTCGACGACGACTACGACGACGCACGCTACACGACGCCGACGACGACCACGACGACGACGACGACGAGTCCGCTGACGCCGACGTCGACGACGCCGAAGACGACGACGACGATCACGACGACGACGACGACGACGAGGACGACGACGACGACCACCGCGACCACGACGACGATCGCGACGGCGCCGTCGACGACGGCGACGAGGAAGTTGACGACGATGGCGACGCCGACGACGACGACGCCGTCGACGACGCCGACGCCGACGCCGATGCCGACGTCGACCACGACAACGCTAACCACGACGGCGACGGCGACGACGACGACGATGATGCCGACGACGACGACGGCGACCATGCTGACGATGACAACGACGCCGACGACGCCAACGCCGACGACGACAGCGATGATGACGACAACGACGACAACGATGACGAGGAGAACGCCAACGACGAAGACCACACCGACGACGACAACGACGACGAGCAGGGTAGCGTAGGCGTAGGGTGGAGCATCGTAGGAGTAGAGCAGAGGGTGGAGTAGAGTCGAGTAGATCACGGCGGGAATGCGATAGGCTAAAGTAGAGCAGGGCAGAGCGGAGTAAAGTAGGGAGGTGTAGATCATATTGAAAGAGGGAAGGAGTCGAGCAGAGAAGAGCATATTGACAGGGTCGAGCAGAAATATAGCACAGTAGACCAGAGCTGAATAGAGCAGGGTAGGACTAGAGTAGGACTAGAGTAGCGCAGAAGCAAGGTAGAGTAAAGAGTGTTGGGGGTACGTTTTGGCAGAGCAGAGTAGCGTAGAGCGGGGCAGAGTAGAGTAGAGTAGAGTAGAGGAGAACAGGGAATAGTAGAGAAGGAGCAGAGTAAAGTAGCAAAGAGCAACGTGGCGTATAGTAGAGTACGTTAGGGTACGGTAGGGTGGAGTAGAGTAGGTCAGAACAGAGTAGGGCACATAGAGTCGAGTTGAACAGAGTATGCAGGTCGAGTAGAGCTTTATCAAGTAGAGCACGGCTGACTAGAGTAGAGTTTGAGCAACTTCGATTATAATAGAGTGTGCGGGGGCAGGGTATGGTAGAGCAGGGTAGAGTAGAGTAGGGAAGAGTAGAGTAGAGCAGAGTGGAGGAGATGATGAGTAACGTAGAGAAGGAGTGGAGTAGAGTAGAGTAAGAGCAAAGTGGAGTAGAGTGGAGTCTGGTGGGGTACGGTCGGGTAGATTTGACAACGGTAAATCAGATTATGGCAGAGTAGAGTAGTAAGGAACGTCGAGTACAATGCAGTGTCGTAGGCTAGCCTAAGTGCAGCAGGGCCTTTGTAGGATATTGATAGCTAGATCGAGCCCCTGTAGCATTCTATTAGGGCTAGTGCCTGGCGCTGGCACGACAGGTGCGCCGCCGCCGCTGCTGACGTCGTCGTCTTCGTTGTCCTCGTCGTCGCCGTCGCGGTCGTCAGCGTGGTCGCGGTCGTCGTCTTCGTCGTCGTCGTCGGCGTCGTCGTCGTCGCGGTCGTCGTCGTCGTCGTCGTCGTTGTCGACGTCGACGTCGTTGTCGTTGTCGTCCTCGTCCTCGTCGTCGTCGTCGTCGTCGTCGTGTTCGGCGTCGTTGTGGTCGTCCTCGTCCTCGTCGTCGTGTTCGTCGTCGTGTTCGTCGTCGTTGTCGTCGTCTTCCGCATCCCCCTTCTTGTCGGTCGTCGTCTTCGTCGTCTTCGTCGTCGTCGACGTCGTCGGGGGGAGGGGGGGGGGGCTCCAGACCCCCCCGATAATCATCCCGGAGGGGGGAGGGGGCTCCAGACCCCCCCACTTGTTTTCCAAGGGGAGGGGGGGGCGGCGTCGAGCCCCCCCCCCAATATTGATTCTCTCGGGGGAGGAGGGGCGGGGGGTCCCGCAGGGGGGTGGGGGCTGGGTGGGCGGTGGCCCTCGTCTCCGACCCTCTCTCCCGAGAGAGGCCGGCGACGGTGGATCGCGCCCCCTCGGGCATGAGTCAGGAGAGGAAAAAACACACAGACACAATGAATCGTCGATTCCCAGGAAAATATGGGAAAATGTGGTAAGTGGGGGGGAAGCCAAAAGCCCAGAAGATATGGGAAAACATGGGGAATCTTTTTATTTGTGTGTATTTATTTGTGTGTCCTGGGCTCCCTCGGACATGAGCACACACGCAGACACCCGGAGACCCGCGAGGAGGTCTTGCGTCTGCGCTGGAAGTCCCTGGCGGCGACTCCGGCGACTCCCCGGAGCTGGGGGATCACACCTAAGCCGTGTGACGAGCACGCGAATTGAGGCCAGCGCAGCACCTTCGGTGGGGCCGCAGCGCGTGCTGTCTTTTGCGCCATTGACCAGAAAAGCGGCGACGATGGATCGCGCCCTCTCGGACATGAGCACACACGCAGACGTTCGGAGACCCGCGAGGATGTCTTGCGCCTGCGCTGGAAGTCCCTGGCGGCGACTCCGGCGACGCCCGCCGCCATCCCTCCCCTGGACCGCGGGCCATGTTAGGGTTCGCGCGGAGGTCCGCGGGGATAGCATGGAGGTCCGCGCGGAGGCCCCCGC
>CAUYUJ010017932.1:0-97500 GCA_963575745.1 Prorocentrum cordatum
TCCCACAGGCGGCTGGGTGCTCACAGTCACGGTGGTGCTCTGGCGCTGATCGGCTCCAGCACTCCTGATTGCGTAATGCTGCGTGGCAGGAGTGGTGTAACTGGCAATGTGCTCCCTCAAGAGTTACGAGAATTTATGGACCAGCCATCAGGGCAGCAACAGCGGGCACGTTGGGCAGGAAGTCGGTCAATGAGGCAGCCAACAAGGGCGCGGGTCGCCGGTCGCGGCCTCGGGTCTCCAGCGCGGGTCGCGGGCTCTGGTCGCGCGCTCTGGTGGCGGACGCCGGTACCTCGGCCTGGTGGAGTCGAAGTTCCAGGAATGGCGCCGGGCGTGTTTCGGCCAGGACCTGCCGTGCGCCCTTGCGCAGGACCACGAGAAGTGCCTGTGGCAGGCGGACAATTTAGCTGCGATGCGAGGGGCGGGGTGCACCGTGATTCAGGAGTTCCCGATGTCGTCCCCCGACCTGAACGCGATCGAGGGCGCCTGGCACTTGCTGCGCCAGCGCCTGGAGCAGACGGAGCCCGACGAGATCGAGGGCCGCGCCGAGTTCCTGGCCCGCCGCCGCAGGAACGTCCGCTGGCTCAATGAGCACCAGGCTGAGGTCCTGCAGGAGGTGTGTTGCAACCAGAAAAAGCGCGCTGCAGATGTCCTTCAGTTGAACGGCGCGAAGACTAAGTGGTGAGCGCGGCGCACGCTGTTCACCTGGGCTCTGCCACGAAGCACTTGCGGCGCCAGCAGACAGAGTTTGTATAGTTCCTTAAAAAGCGTTACTACCCTTGCCCACGCCCTGCCATTCATTGCCCGTCACCCATCATTATACTGGCATCGCTTTCAATGCATCATGCTCCGCCAGGAGCTGTTCGGGGAGATCGACGGCGCGCGTTGCCCCGTGGCCAGGGGAAGGGGCTCGCGGGGGAGCGGCGGCGGCGGCGGTGGCGGGCGGCGTCTGCGCGCCGCCAGGGCGCACCGGCTGCCGAGCTCCCGCCCGCCGACCAGGCGGCGAGCGGGGAGGCGCCCCCCCAGCCGCGCCGCCTGCTTCTCTCTGCGTAGCAGCGGATAGCAGCGGTCCAGCCGCCCCCGCCACTGCGCGCGTGCACGTAAAATCACAATTGCCCGCCATTGCCCGCCTATTACCCGCTCTATTACCCGTCCATTTTTTAATAATTACCCGCTTGGATTCAATAAAATAGAAAGATTTAGAATAATTACTTATTCTTTTATAATAATAGTAGTGGCGGGTAATTGGTGAATAATGAGCGGGTAATAGAGCGGGTAATGGGCGGGGAATGGCGGGCAATTATGATTTCACGCACGCGATGGCTGCCCTCCAAGGTCGCAGCCGTTCGCCCCCAACAGGTTCCCCGCTTCTCCCGCTGACGGCTCTCACTGGGAGCGCCAATGGCCGCCAACGCCAGGCCGTCACAGGTGCTGTCCCCCGCGGCTTTGACGGAGGCGGCGATGCAGGTGCTGCCCGAGACGGATGCGGCAAACACGACCCTCGACCAGTTCTGCAAGAGGCGTGCGCGGCTGGAGACGCACACTTCCCGCCGCGCGTCGACTCTGCGCATTTTGCCCAGAGTCGACGCCCGGCGCGCGGGGAGGGCTGCGTCTCCGCGCCGCGCAGGTTGGCTCGTCATCTCGGGTTGCCCGAGACTGGCATGGATCGCTTTGCCGAAGACGTTTCCAGGGAGGTGCAGGCCGCGCTGGCGCAGCAGGGATCTCCGGCCCAGCGCATGAACCGTCTCACGGCGGACCTGGGGGGCCCCGCGCGCGATGCGAAGCGGGACGTCTACCTTGTGACGATATCCCGCGTTCTCCCGGACGCGCTCGACCAGACCGACCTGGTGGACGTCGAGGCGATGAGTCGCGAGGGCGTCGGGCGGGCGCTCCTGAGCGCCCTGCACGGGAACGGGGGCGGCGTTGTGAAGAAGATGGCGGTGTTCAAGGCTCTGGGGCGGGATCCTGCGCGGGCGGGCGAGGCCCCGACCGGCTGCGACATGCCTGGCTCGGCGCTGGGCCGCCTGCGCGAGCTCCGAGCGGGGCGCGTCGCTGGCCGGCGAGATCTCGCCCCGCCTTGTGGGGCGCTCCCCACAGGAGACGCACGCGGATGGGTCGTCGCACTTCCATGCCGCAGTTTCTCTCTTCCAGAACAGGCGCTGGTTCCCCGTCGAGCGCGCCGTCCGCGAGCATGCGAAGATGGCTACCCACTGGTCTTGCAGCCACTCGCAGTGGTGGAGCGCGCTGCGATACTGTGCCATCCCCACGCCGAAGAAGCCCGTCGTGGACGGCAGCGCGTGGCCCTGGTCCCATGACGGTTCCCCGATTGACTTCTTCGAGGAGTCCCAGCGGCCTTTCCAGGCCGGCGCGTGGAAGAGGCGCCGCGAGGAGGTAGAGAAGAGTGCTGCCGCGGGGGGCGCGCCGCCGAAGAAGTTCAGCAAACTCGACCTGACGGCAGTGATCCTGGACCAGGAGCTCAAGACTAAGGCCGCCGTCTTAGAGTACATCCAGAGCCACGGAACCGAGGCGACGCAGCGCTTCGTCCACAACCACCAGCGGCAGCTGGGCGAGTACATCGCCGAGGCCGCCGAGTGGGGGAACGCTCGGAAGGCCGCCGACTTGGAGCGCAAGTCCGACTGGGACATGGTCTGCGCAGCCGCCGATGACGCCTGCGGCAATGACGAGGATGAGTGCAGCTACAAGGTGGCTGCGGAGGCGTTCTTTGAGGTGAACCAGGGCAGCATCTCTCGCGCGGAGTTGGCCTGCGCCCTGAGGGGGATTATCGTGAACGGGCCCTCCAAGACCACGCGGATGCCACTCATCGTGGGCCCGACCAACACAGGTAAGTCCACTTTGCTCATGCCATTTGACAAGCTGTTCGGGCAGTCGAACGTGCTCCACAAGCCGGCGCTGGGGTCCAAGTTCGCTTTGCGCAACATTACCAAGGGGAACATGCGGTTCATCTTCTGGGATGATTATCGCCCAGTGGAGTACGCCCAGAAGACCGTGGAGGTGGCGACCTTCCTGAGCCTCTTCACGGGCCACCCGTTCGAGGTCCAGGTGTCGCAGAGCTTCAACGACGGCAACCCCGACGCGCAGTGGAACAGGGGCGCCGCCATGACGACCAAGGAGGCGGGGCTCTGGGAGCCGAAATGCGCCGTGTCGGCCGAAGACGTCCGCCACATGCAGAGTCGCGTGCAGGTCTTCCCCGCCAGGGTGCTGCCCAGGACTACCATGAGGGACGCGTGCCCCTGTCCTGGCTGCATGTGCCGTTGGATCCGGGAGGCTGCGGCGCAAGTTGCATAGTCTGATTGGTTGTAGACTGCAGGTTATGTGGGAGGGGGCGTGGGCTCAGGTAGCCATTTTGGGTCCGTAGCGTTCGGCTCTGGCCGACGCGCGGGTGTTCCGGGGGGCCGCGGGGCGGCCACAACCGCAGCCGTACTAGTCCGCGGACTAGGTAGCGCGTCTGTGGTGCCATGGCTGTGGGCTTCCTGGGAGCGCACCTGATGATCTTGGTTATGGGCGGTGCTTTCACGGTCCAAGGGGCACTTAGCTGGCTGCCGTTCGGGCGCGGGGGAAATGAGGTCCCAGCGCCGACGCCGTCAGCCCTGCCCGGGCCGACAGCGCTGCCGACAGGCGGTGGAGGGCAAGGCCAGGGGCGAGGACCGCCCGCCAAGCCCGCGCCTGCAGGGGGAAAGGGGCGAGGGCCGCAGGCCAAGCCCCCGGGGGCGCCGGGCGCCCCCGCGCCGCCGCGGTCAGGGTCGACTACAACGACCACACCCGCGGGCATCGGGCGCGTAGGCAGGGGCGAGCCCACGGGCAGCCCAGCTACGCCGGCATACGGAGGGAACGACGAGCCCACGGGCGCGCCTGGGCAGCCGTCCGCCCCGGGAAACCGGACGGGCGATGGCGAGCCTGACCAGCCGCGCGGGCTGGACGGGTATTGGGAGTGGAGTGGTTGGGTCCCGCACCTGCCCCATTGGTGGGCTGGCCGGAGCGTACCCCCACCGCCGCCGCCGCCACCTATCCCGCCCCCGGAGGCGGGGCCAGGTCCCGGTTGGGGATTCGCAGCCTGGGTCTTCGAGTTCGTGGGCTACGGTGCGTGGGTGAGTTCCCCCGACCACGCTGGCACGATCCGCACGAGCGGCGGATGGATTGGATCCGCCATCGACCGACTGGGCGCTAAGATGCTCGGGTACTGGTGGGAGACCGCGGTCCTTTGCTTCGCCCTAGGCATCTTCACGTTCGTGTTGGGCGCCCTGGCCTTCATCGTCAACACCGCAGCCCAGCCTATGCTGTGGGCAGCCGGGGGACTCCGCTGGGCGTGGTACCAGATTACCCGGTGCTGCCAGCGACGCGGAGGCGATGGGCCCGGCGCCCATCTCCCCCCACCCCCTCCGACTCCCTTGCTGGTGCGCTGGCGCGGGCCGGGCTTGGGCGGCGTGGTGGAAACGGAGTTCTACACAAAGGGGGTCCGCGGCCGGGAACCAATCGGGCATACAACCACGTGCTTCTGCGCAAGCACGGGCAGGTGGCCCGCATCAGCTGCAACTTCGCGGACCGGTACCGACTGGACCGCCACGGACTCAACATCAAGATCGGGCAGGTTCTGGGGTGCACCAGCCGTAAGTGGCGGCTGAACCTCGAGGAGACAGGTAACGTCCATCTATGCCGTGCCGTCGAGTGCGCCTCCTGTCCAGTGGCGCACCCCATGCATGTCGACCAGTACGCGGCCATTGACCACACACAGATCGTGGACCTGGCTGAGCACGGTAAGGCCACAGCCTGCCGGGCAGTCGGCGTGGGACTCCGGAAGGTATTCGGGGTCGTCAAGTGGCTGCTCTGCTCGCCCTGGTCGGTACTTGGATGGCTGTGCCGGGGCCGGCCGGAGCCCCGCTACATCACCGACGCCGCGGGCTACCCCGCCTGGACATCGATTCGGAGAGCGAGGTGGAGGCGGAGGAGCGCCCCTGCCAAGCCGCACAAGTTGGGGTGCAGCTCGCAGGTGGCGCACGCCCCCTCCAGCCGGAGGGGTGCGGCGACCGAGGAATGCAGGAGGCGACTGTTCTGCTACAGGAGGATGCAGAGGTGTCAGACGTCCCCCGGCCGGGGCACTGTCTCAATGCACAGGTGCACCTCTGCGCCCACCATGCGCAGAAGTACCGGTCTACCCTGATCGGCCGCAAATGCAGCCTCCCCACTTGCCTCCGCATGGCGAAGGGTAGCTGTGGGGGGGCCCCGATGTGCGGGGAACATCCCGGGACGAGGGTCACACCGTGCGCGTCGAAGCGACGGTCCAACCGGGGATCCTCGGGGGTCTGCGCCGTCGCATGCGAGTGCGGGCTCCAAGCCCCGCCAGGGCGCGCGATTGGACCGCGCATGCCGCCGATGGGGTTGGCGTAGCGCCCGGGCCGGTCTACCCCCCGCCCGCTGCACCGCCACCGCCAGCAGTGGCCCCGTCCGTCGATTTTGAGCCCTCGGGGGCGCAGGCCCTAGCCTCTGGGCCGCAGCCGCGTCGTTCGCGCTCCGCGGAAGCACGGGCCTGCGGACGCTCACGGTCTGCCGACCGCGGAGCCCCGGGCGATCGGATCGCCCATCACGGGTGGCTTCAGGAGCCCTTACTCGTGAAGGTCTGCCCGATACTCCCGGGCGACCCTCGGGGAGCCGAGGAGGCGTACGGCGCGCCCCCGGCGAGTCCTTGGTATATTCTATTGGGGGAATGCGAGGGGCTCGACGCACGGGGCACTGGCGGGGACGCACGACTTATCATCGGGACTAGCCTCGAGGGCGTCAGGGTGGAGGTCCCAGCCAGCGAGGTCGTACGGCACCCCCCTCCGCTGGAGGACGGGCGCTACCCGATAGATTGGATCAATCGGCTGCTGTACGAGGTCCCCCAAGGCGCGCGGGAAGTGGGGTTGCGTGTCATCGCCCACCACATCCCGCAGGATCTGCTGGCGATGTTACGCCAGGAGCAGTGGGACGGTGTGGACGTGGAAAGCGCGAGCGGCTGGAGGCGGCGCTACCTGACGAGTACGGAGCGCCAGCAGCTGCAGCACGACCCGGTGCGCACACTCGGCCACCATCGGCGGGGCGGCGCGCAGGGGGCGCAACCTGCGCCCGGGATGGAGGGCTTGCCCCGCCCCCGTGGCGGCTCCGTCACGCTTGGCAGCGGCCGCCACCGGCGCGAGCGAGGATGCTGAGGAGCCCGACCCCCTCGAAATATTTATGGATGCCTTGCGAGCCGAGGATCTCAAGGGACGGGGGGGCCAAGCGGCGGCCCTCAGCGCATTAGGTATGACCGCGGACCTGCTCGGGATTCCGCTTGATCAGGCGGAACGGCAGCTGCGGCGGAGAGTCGCACAGGTGGCAGCGGCGGGCCCACTGGGGCCCGATCTAGAGCGCGCCCTCGCGGATTTGGAGGATGCGCAGCTGGAAGCGCGCGCGCGGGAGCGTGCTGCGGCGGCCGACAAGGTTCCCCTGCAGGGCAGCCTCTCACGCGAGGGGTCGCGGAGCCGCTCGGCGCGGGGACGGGATCCCAGCCCGAGGCAGGGACCCCGGCGCGAGCTCTTCGGGGCCATGCCCCCCCGTCCAACCCACGGGCCCACGCCGTGGCTTGCTGGGCGATCGGGACCTACTGGCGCGCGATGGACGCGGGGGGCCCGCTCGTGGGACCAACCCGCTCCTCGACGGAGTTTCGGTCCTTGGGCACCTCACTGGCCAGACGCCCCACGGGGGTGGCCTGGGTGGGGAGCGAGCCGGGGGTCCAGACGACGCCGGGGCGGCGGGCGCCCTGGGCGGGCTTACAGCCGAGGCCGAAGCCCAGATCATCGAGCGTCTGGATCGCCAGAACCGCCTCACCGAACGCCACGTCCTCGCCGCCGAGCGGCAGGCGCGGGCCACCGAGGGCGACAAGAAGGCCCGGGGCACCCGGGCGGGGATCGGTCGGGACGAGGAACTGGATCTTTACATAGCCAGGGGATGCAACACCTTCGTGGTTGAGGCCTGCGAGGGGATCACGGGGAAGGACTTGTTCGACTCCCTCAAGCGCATGTGTGCGCACTCCAAGAGCACGCTCAAGACGATCGGGTTTCCCTGCCTGGTTACCAACCGTGTGGCGCACGGCTACGCGGCGCTCGCCTTCGGGACGGGTCCACACGACCTGGCAGTGGACGACTGCGTCCCCGCGCGTGACGAGGACTTCGACGGCTACAGGCTCCCTGTGGACGACATGCTGGAGCCCCGCCAGCGGCCCGCCACCCACATGGCGACCTGGTTCAAGAGGGCCCGGTGCGAGATCCAGATGTTCGAGTCCATCGTAGGGGTCGCACACGGGGTGGAGCGTCGGCGGTCGCCAGGGTTCTTGGAGGCGGCCTTCGAGAGGGACCCCTCGGAGTTCCCAGACCATTGGGTCAAGGATCTGTGGGAAGAGCTCCGAAGCACCTGGGTCGAGGAGCTACTGGAGCTCAGGCGTCGGCTCTGCCGGGAGCTCGACACCGAGAACCCGAGGAGGGAGGACATCAAGTACATCCTGCTCATGCCGGAGAACGGCTACGACTTGCCCCGAACGTTCGACCTCGGGGACCCGAATGCCTACTACCAGCAGGTAGTCGTGCCCCGGCGTAAGGCCGCGCTCACGCGCCTCCTCAATGGGCAGCTGAACGCCCACCTCACGAAGCGATCGCCAACCCAGAGGGTCCCAAGCTGATGTTTTATCGGCGACCGCGCGCGCTGATTTTTTTAAGCTCGTATTTACATGTCGGGCGCAGCCCATCGCGTTTGTTTTTTGTAAGCGCAGCACACGTTATCGACATCGGCGCTGTTGAGTTCGAGCGAATTGGAATTTGAAGCGGAGAACTGAACGGCGCGAGCGATTCTATACGTCGTCATCGCATTCGATGCGTCCGTCGAGTGCCTCGCAAGGCACGGAAGCAAGCGCGCTTTCCGTTTTTCATCATCTGGCGCGGAAGCGGCGCGCGGTCTGCAACCGCGCCTCATATTTCCATCCTACAAAGCGCAGCGACAGCGGCCATGGATGGGACCGCGCCGTGTGCTCACGTGGAAATGCCAATGCAAATGTGAGCGCGAACCCAGAGAACCGTCATCTTTTATGTTTGCAAACTGCTCTGCTTGGTTGTGTAGACCGCTGAAGTACGCGGCCCGACGGCGTTATGGCATTTCGTCGACACCGCGGAGAGGACACCGCTATGGTTTGTCAGGGCGCCCTCGGGCCTTTGGCCGAGGACGTATAATCATGAATGCGGCCATTAGCCGAGAATCATATTCAAAGCGGGCGCGGACCGCCCGCCGAATGCAAATGATGCGCGCGGTTCGGGTCGCCGTTGTTGCTATCCGGCTGCGCGCTATTCCATGGCCCCGCCTTGTGAGTTACAGCGCATGGTTGTGTGTGTGCGCGCGTGCGTGCGTGCGTGCGTGTGTGTGTGTGTGTGTGTGTGTCCGCGCGTGTGCGATTGTGTGTGTGCGTTTGTGGTTGTGCTTGTGTGCCCGTGTGTGTGTGCGTTCTTGTTGATGGGTGTAGTGCCATGGTGCGCATCGTCATCATATTCCCCCTGGGCTTCCTCATTCGGGCGACGGGCGACGGGCGACGGACGACGACGACGACGACGACGACGACGACGACGACGACGGACGGACGGACGGACGGACGGACGGACGGACGGACGACGGACGACGGACGACGGACGACGGGGGACGGACGACGGACGACGGATGACGGACGACGGGCGATGGACGACGACGTCCGACGACGACGACCACGACGGCGACGACGACGACGACGACGGCAGCGACGGCGACGACGGACGACCACGGACGACGGAGACGGGAAATACATTCACCAGAAGGGGCAGTGGCGGGCAGGGCGGTAGCCGCGTGCTTAATCCCACAATGGTTGCGATTTTAATTGATATGGCAAGTCTCCGTGGCGCGCGCGTCGGAACCGTGACGCACCGTATGTATATGTATATGCTGGCATTCGGCCCATCCCGCCACCGTGTTCGGGTTGTGGGTCAGAGGGTTCTTGAGTATGCATTGGGATCTCGTGGTAGGTCTCTCGGGGGCCTCTTGGACACAGTTTTGAAGCGTCTTGGGTGCCGTTTTGGGGCCTCTCGGGGCTTCTCGCGGGCCTTTTGGGGGGTGCCTCGTTTGGGCTTCTTCGGGGCCTCTTGGGGCATATTGGGGTCCTTGGGGGCTTCTTGGGGGCCTCTTGGGGCCTCATGGGGCCCTCGGGGGAGTCCTGGATGTCTCGTGGGGGCAAGGTCCGTCGGCTATCGATCGGACTCCTTCCACTATTTGCCGCCACCTTCGCGAGTATGGCAGTCGATACGCAATGCCACCGAGCCAGCGTGCCACAACTTTGACGACGCCGACGCCGACGACGGCGACGTCGCCGTCGACGACGACGACCCACGGAGCACGACCCAATCTACAGGCACACATTTGAAACATAACTCCAGTGCATTAATCTGACCCCGACTCCACTTCAATGGGATCGGCCAACTCAGTAATTAGACGCCCAACTACATCGTTAACTCGGAGGGGTACGGATCAGGGTCATCAGATGGGCGATGCGCGGCAGCAGCACGGCGTGGGTTCCTCTCGTTCTGCGCGCGCTCCTGGGGGGCAGGGGGGGGGGGGGGGGGGGGGGCAAGCGGAAGCCGCGAGCAGGGGGGGCTAGAGGAGGAGAAGCGACCAGGAGGGGGAGGACGAAAACTGATAAAGGGGCATATGAGGGAAGATGGGGGATGAGGAATACAATAATGGAGAATGGCGAAGAGGAGGGGGGATGAGGAGGAGGGGGGAGGAGGAGGAGGAGGAGGAGGAGGAATAGGAGGGAGGAGGAGGAGGATGGGGAGGAGGAGGGGGAGGGACGGAAGGGTGGGAGTTGGAAATTGAGAGCGAGGAGGGAAGTGCAGGGGGAGTTCATCATTCCTCGCCCTAATTCTTTCAATTCCCATTCCTCCGTCCTCCTCCTCCTCTCCTCTTCTTCCTCCTCATCATCTCTTCCTCCCCCTCATCCCCCCTCATCGTCCTCCTTACCCCCGTCGCATCATTTCCCCCAGCCTCCTCCTCCTTCAGCATCCTCTTCATTCTCCTCCTCCTTCTCCTCGAATTAACTCCCCCCCCTCCCCCCCCACCCCACCCCCCCCCCCCCCCCCCCCCCCCCCCCCCCCCCCCCCCCGGCCCCCCTCTCTCCCTCCTCTCTAATCCTTCCTCCCTGTCGTCATCCCTCCACCTCCTCCTCCTCCTCATCCTCATCCTCCGCCTCATCCTCATCCTCCTCCTCCTCCTCATCCTCCTCCTCCTCCTCATTTCCTTTCATCGACGTATCGCCATCATCAGTATCATCGTACTCCCTCTGATCGAAAGAAGGGCACGTCCTTAACACGAGCATCAGCTTCTGGTCGGGTCTTGACGAGCGACGCGTCGGTCTGCTCGGGCCAAGTGGCGTACAGCTCCACTGGTTTCCTCGAGCAGCCGCCGAATCCACCCAGGTTGGTGACCACCCGCCTGGCGTCGCACAGCTCGATCGAGAGTCTCACGCTGGGGAGCGCAAAGAGCAGCGAGTTGAGAGGCTGCTCGGCGACCCAGTGAACGGCGCGCATGCGGCACACCGTCATGATGATGGACCTTCTCACCAGAATGTGAAACTCAATGCAATGTACTGCATTATATGCAGTCTGGCCAATGCAATATGTTCAATGCAGCGCAGTATATGCAATCTGTTCAACGCAATGCAATCCACTGCAGATCTGTGCAATGCAATGCATTATAACCCATGGCAATATTCTGGATCGCATTCTGATTAGGACGTCGATGCGGACCCAGCCGCAGCGGCGAGTACACCCTCGACGGAGTAAACGACCATAGGGGAAACACAACGAAACTAGTACTGGGATGAATGCGAGACACGGGGGGGGCACCCCAATTGTCAACACCCCTTCACATCACAGAAGCGAGCATGTTGCCATAGAGCACAGACGTATCCCTGGTGTCGCCCATGGGGTCCTCGCGAGAACGCGCGCGCCTGGGGCCCAACGTGCAGCCGACGAAAGAAGTGTGAGTTGGAGATAGCCAAACCGTGCCCCTCACCTTCACCGTCCAAATCCGACATGCACAATAAAGCAGGCCTGCGAGTGTAGTTACATCTTGCCATGCCAGCCCAGACAGTTTATCAATGCACGTCGCAGACAATCCTCGTGCACGCAGGGCCTTCGTCATGCCGCCCGCCCCGCAGAATATCTCGAGCAACCACTGGTCACGCGGCAGCATGTTACCAAAAATACGCACCCAGGCGCAAAATCCTGTGGAGCACATCTGGGACGATATTACCATCGCGAGTCCACATGTCAGCTTGGCGAACGCCTTCCTGCTGAAGTACCCACGATGCAACTGCGATATCTGATTCGGAAGGGGCAAGGACACCACCGACCACCGTGAACATCAGCATACGCATGGCCGCAAACTTCACCATGTTAGCAAAGCGACTGCGCTTGCCACGTCGACGTACCGAACAAGTACGTGTTCACTTTCAAGCGGGCCTGGATAGTGAAAAAGAAATGCACCCGATACTCGAGCCGTAAACGGTGACTGAACTTGCTGACATTCCGTAGCAGGACATTCAGGGACTCGCCCGTGAAACAATTGTGCATCTTCGGGTTCCCGAACCAAGCAATCCTGCCCACCATCCAGAAATTATCCCCTGGGTTCGGCCCCTCAGAGGCCCCTGATGGATCTCCGCGGATCCACCCACGGATCACCCGTTTTCGCCCGCGCGGGCGGTTTACATGATTGCGGGGGTCCATGTGCGAAGCTGCGGTGGTCCTCTGCAGGGGCCCTGGAGGTACACGGGAGGTACGCGGGAGGAGCTGCGGAGGTACACGGGAGGAGCCGCGGAGGTACACGGGAGGAGCCGCGGAAGTACATGGGAGGAGCTGCGGAGGTACATGGGAGGAGCTGCGGAGGTACATGGGAGGAGCTGCTGAGGTCCACGGGTGAGGCTCTCCAGGGGTCTATGGGTAGAGCTCCGCGGATGTGGAGGTCTGTACGTGACATACTATGAATGCGAGGCTACCCGTGCTTCCTGTTGCGGTCGCCCGCCGCCCCGTGTCCCATCGGCAGTTTTCGCTGCGTCCCAGGACCCCGTCCCGACGAAAAAAAAGCGCATGCATGACCTTGAGTTTCCAAAACAACAGTACCCCAACTCATATGCAAGTCAACGCCCGTTATGCGATATCATGTGCATGAAACATTTAGCTATCACCCTAGCTCCTCCAGATCATGTGCACCAGGAGGTGGTGCTTGGGCAGGAAATGTACCCCCGCCAGCTTACACGATCGAAGGTGCAGGATGGCCTGGCGTTTCATCAGCACGAGCGCATATGACTCCATAATTGGCCCACTGTCCCTCATGATCTGCAGGATTGAGATCATCGACGCCCCTGCCGCCATCATATGATGGCCAAACTTGATCGCACCACCGTACTTCTGCATTTCCCATATAACGAACTTCACTAAGTAGCCGCACTCTGCGGCTTTGATTTTCAAGGTGCTCCCTGGGTGACGGGGGTTCGCCTCAGAATAACCCAACTGTTTACCAATCATGCCGAATGTCAGGGTATCAAGTTTTGTAGCACCTGCGGGGCATATCAGCGGGTCAGACGCATGCAGCCGCATATCTGCAACAAGCCGCTTCACGCATATCTCCAACCTTTCCTCCTGCGTCGAAGCCCTAACGCCCCACACGTTCATCAACAACAATCTCCAGACTGCGGCTGAACAGAACTTTGCCACGGCGCCGAAGTAGAGCGTGTGGAGTGAGTCCACGGCAAGATTAGATGCTGGGGTAGCCCCTAGAGCGTTGCTAAAAAGGGGACAGCGGTGGATAATCGGATCTATGATGTTCCCAGAGAAACCTCGGCGCGATCGCCAAATCATCGCGCGAGTGGGCGTTGCAACCTCCTCTAGCCCTCCTATATCCAACAACTCTAATGATGGTTCCAAGCGGTCGCCAGGCTCTAGCTGAACCCCCCCGACAACGCACCGCGTCGTAACTGTGCGCCCGCTTCCATTCCTCCCTTTCTTGTACACGGGCACTCTTGCCAGGGCATCCCGATCGGCATCGCTAGCAAGCGGAACAACATGCTCGCATCGACTGCATGATATGTCATAACCTGCATCCCCCCGAAGTGGCCATGGAAGATGGTCAGGCGTGATGTCGTCGTTGTGACTATGTAGCTCTGCCTTGCATAGGGCGCAGAACTGGCATGGAGACATCTGGTTCCCCCATGGTGCGAGGCCTAACGTTTTGGAATGTTCTGCCCAGTCTCCTTTGATCCATATTAAAGCAGCGGTCCATCCAAACTCCTTGGGCTCTCGTAGCTCTGATCCGTCTGGCCACGGGGTGCCATCAAAGGGCGTCGGCGGCCGTCGCCCATCCTTCATGGCGGTGAACATCCATTCCATCGCGAACATCGCAGGTGCGATCGTGCACCACCCTTTGCAGCCGCAAAGGCATTTGCCCGATTGAATCTGGGTTCCCAGGTAGCGTCGGCGCCCGCTGATAAGGTTGATACCCCAGAATCCCAACACTGAGTCGGCCCTCCCCGAGATTTGAGAGGTGAACCTCACCCCATCAAGGTAGAGCGCAAACGGAATTGGTAATTGCGCTCCCTTGCTCTGGGCCTCCAGGGTCACAGGATGACGCATATAGCATGGAGTGTCCATCACATTTTTCTCACGCGCATTGGGATGCGAGTTCAGGACTTGCGCAATCGATGCATCCTCTTTCATTTCCTCGTCCACAACTTCAAACAACGGCCTGAATGGGATCGCCTTGATGCACCGTCTTGGGCTTCGCAAGATGTTGCAGGGTGTGTCGACATAGACGAGCTCCCCAGGGCCTGGTAAGACACTGTCGAGGTGCTTTTGGTACGCGCCAGAATCAAACCCAGGGCGTTTCGCATATGTAGAAAATGATGCACCCTTTACATCGGCATCGTGACACAAGTTGCAAATAATGCATAGCTCTCGTGCGTTGAGCTTAGCAGACGAGTACAGCGATATCAGCGTTTTGAGCAGCTCCGCACCTGCACGCCTCTGACTATCATCGTCTGCGTTGTATCTGGGGTTGGGTGGCATGAGCAGCTGGTGTTATCCAGGCGTGGCCTCAACTATTCCAAACCTGCTGCGCGGGCAACTTAGGGGCTGCGAGTTTTACTGGAGAGGGTGCGTCGGGGCGACGGCCACTCAGAGCACCATAAACACATTGGCCAACACGGGGAACACTTGGAACCGCAACCGAATCACCCCAGGGCGTGGTAGGGAGGAGCGCCAACTCGGCGCAAGCACTTGGGGAATCGCAGATGAGTTGCAGTGGAATCTACACACTTGCCCGAATCATTTCGCCTACCCTTCTGCCACCCCCTTTACCATGAACTACTAACTACTCCTTCCCATACGTATATCAGTCTTATCTCCAGTAGTCCATCCAACCAAGTCCTCCAACCCTCAGTCACCATCTATCGTCACAGTTCGTTTTATGGATCATCTCACATGTTCCCTTCGCCATTATCCCCTCTGCCCCTCTTCTTCGCTATCCCGTTGCCATCCCTTCTACTTATCCCACCCGCCGTCCCGCTTCCCTCCGCCATCATTCCCCTCCAGTTGCCTCCGCCCTTTCCCTCACGTTCCACCGCCCCTACTCCGTCTACCAATCCATCCCACCTCCCCCTCGCACCCCGCCCTCCCTCACACTCGCAGATGCACTGTGTCGCCCTACCCTGGGCATGCGCCGCATTTTTCTCTCCGAAGGTCTAGACTGCGCCCCCGTCGCGCGCGCGACCGTGTGCATGCAACAGATGCCGTGCACATCGTTGCTCACAAAAGGGTTGCCCGCCGTCGCGCGGGTTGCCAGAAATCGCTCGGGCTGTCGTCTGGGCCCCGGACAATTATGCACACCACCGGGCAATTATGCACACCACCGGACAATTATGTGGGCACACGGGGGGTACACGGGTGGTACACGGGGGTGCCCGGTACACGGGTCCACCATCCCTGTAAAAACACATGGTTCGAGAGGGTACACGGGTACATGGGTACACGGGGGGTACACGGGTGGTACACGGGTGTTTGGGGGGGTCCTGAGGTGTTCGTGAGCGTTTTTTTTTGCATTCTTGACTTGATTTAAAGTTTTTGTCTCGATAGTTTGTGCAGCCGAAGCAACGAGTACGTATTTGTGAGTTTCGTCCTCCTCATTTTGGGCATCTTCCATACTCCTCCTGGCCCTCCTCCTCCTCCTCCTCCTGCTCCTCGTCTGTTGTGTGTGTGTTGCCCTGGGAATGTACACTGCTGCACCCCGCTCACCCGTCCTTGGCCCTTGTTACGCCTCGAGCTTGAAAGATTGCGCCGTCGACTACAAGCTCTCTCAGAAGTCGGAGTAGATACTCGAATGTGGGCTACCCCTGTTAAGGCCACGAACCCCCTGCCTACTCAGCTGACTGAGCACCCTCTTCTCGTGCGCTAGCAAACTAAGCCGCCGCCTTCGCCTTGGCCTTAGCCTTCGCCTTGCCCTTGGCGCCAGACGCCTTGCCGATGCCGTTCTTGCGGGCGTGCGAGTCCACCAAGAACTTGTACTCCTCGGTGAGCTTCTTCAGGAAGGAGTCCATCTCGACGAGGCAGTCGACCGTGCGCTCGAACTCAGATGGCGTGAACTGCTGCTTGATCTTCGCGAAATCGAGGAACACCGCTTTCTTAAGCATGCGAGAACCAGACACTTGCTCCTTCACCTGGTCGAGAGCGGCCTTCAGGTCCTTCTGCGTCGACACATTATTGGCGAACTCCCAGGTCTCATCATGTGGGATGTTGTCGAGCAGAGCCTGTGCCGAGGACGTCTGGACGCTGTAGGTGGCCAGCACCCGCTTGGCGAGCTGCACGCGAGGATCCGCCAGGCGAGTTGCCTTCTGGACGGGGCCTGTCTCGTTTGGGTCGCCTGCTTCAGCTACACTGGCGGCCTCAGCCTTGCGCTTCTTGCTCTCCGCATTGGCCGCCTGATGTGCTATCGTTTTCTGTGCTTTTGTTGTTTTATCATGATCGCTCTCGCTGCAGATCTTCTAATGTCCTCATCTCCTCTCCTCCGACTCCTCCCATTCCTCGTCCGTCCCATCATCGTCACCCTCTCTCCTCCGTGTCTCGTTCCCCCCTCATCGCGCGTCTCTCTCCTCCGCCGCCTCCTCACCCTCCATCCTCATCATCTTGTTCTTCCTCATATTCCTGGTAATCCTCCTCCGCCTCCCCCTTGTGCCGACTTGGGGCGGGGGCAATCGGGCGGGGGGCAGGTACCTCTTTAGAGGCATAAGAAGAGCGGTTCCCGTCTATGCCCCCGACTCCCCGCGAATTTCACAGCCGTGCCCAAACTCTGTCGTTTCCAACGCCAAGTGTCCACGCTCTCTCCCTGCTCTCGCTCGGGCCTCGTCTCCACCAGCATCGGCAGCGCCCGCAGCGGTGCGAGAGCGCGCGCTCGCAGCAGAAGATGCGGCCTCCCCTCACCCCCTTGCGCGCCGAACGGGATAGGGCGTGGACACAAGCGATTGGTCGAGGTCACGGGGTACACGGGAGGAGCTGAGGATGTACACGGTAGGAGCCGCGGAGGTACACGGGGGGAGCTGAGAAGGTACACGGCAGGAGCCGCGGAGGTACACGGGGGGAGCTGAGAAGGTACACGGTAGGAGCCGCGGAGGTACACGGGGGAGTCGCCGGGGTACACGGGACGAGCTGCGGAGGTACACGGGCAGGACGTGAAGAGGTGGATGGAAGAGTAGTAGACGTGAGAAGTAGGGATGGACCATCATGAAAGGGAATTGACTGCAGGATGGTAACTGGGGAATATGCGAGTGGCGTGGGCGGTGAGGGGCAGTAGTCAAATGATGATTATGGTGATGATGATACTGATGACGACGGCGATGATGATGACGATGATGACGATGGTGGTGGTGGTGGTGATGATGACGACGATGTTGGCGATGATGATGTTGGTGATGATGATGATGCTGATGATGATGATGCGTATCATGATGCTGATGTTGACGATGATGATGGTGTTGGTGATGTTGTTGTTGATGGTGCTGTTGCTGCTGAAGATGATGATGATGACGGTGCTGATGATGATGATGATGATCATGATGATGATGCTGCTGCTGATGATGATTATGGCGATTACGATGGTGATGATGATGACGACGATGATGATGGTGGTGATGATGGTGATAGTGATGATGATTGTGGTGATGATGCTGATGGTGATGCTGATTCTGATGATGCAGGTTTAGCCTTCTCTGCGGGAGCGGACACGACCGTTTCGTTGTCGACTTCTGACCCTACTTTGGGTCCAAGAAGAAAAACCCGTCTATCGGGGGCGGTGCACTACTCGTCGCTGGCGATGGCGCCTGCGCTACCTGTGGCGCAGTCTGTGGGGCATGCTCTACCCCCTTGGCTACTCCTGCACGCTGCTGCGCCCGAGGCTGCGGCGCAGGCGCGGTGGGCGCCATCTCAGCGGACGGGCTCACCGCTGGCTTTTTCCTGACTCCCTCTGAAGGCGCCTCTTCTGCTGGCTGGGGCGCCTCCACCCGCGGTGACATGGGTGCATCCGTTCGTTCTGGCGCCTGCGCCTGTTGCTGAGCTGCTGACTCACTGGCGCCGTCCTCGGCCGCACCCGATGGCCTCCTCATGGCGGCCGCTGGCCTTTTGCGGGTACTCGTCATTGACTTGATCAGCTTCGCCTTCTTGGATTCTGCAATCGGCTTGTCACCGTCGTCGGCGTACTCCTTGCAGATCTTGGTGAACTCCCCGATCGTGTAGGACCCCTCATCGTGGAACTGCGTCAGCTGCAATAATTGGACTTATTTTTACTTGGGGTTCGCTTTTTTCTCAGCGGGTGTCGGATGCTGCCACAACACGATCCAACGCTTTGTCTTCTTGGTGGCCCACCTGAGCTGCAGCTTGTGCTCCTCGTACTTGCCCTCCCACAGAAGGTTGTCGGACTTGCCCTCGCCGCGGGCCGAAGCGTCCCCCTTGCTGCCCGTGCCGTCGATGACCCACGTCATGCCGTCTGACCACGTCGCCTTATACCGACAATCATTCTCTTGGGGCTCGACCGTGGTGTAGTCTGGCGCGGCCTGCCGCTTGCTACTGCTGGAATGCAGCTGCCTCCATGCTGCCTGATGGAGCCAACATCGCGCGAACCTTGCCACTCCTCGAACTCTCCAGCCTCCTCGTCCATACCCCCACCCCCATGGGCGACAGGAGCTGCCCCAGGGAGGGAGGGGGTGAGGATGATATGGACGAGGAGGCTGGAGAGTTCGAGGCGTGGCAAGGTTCGTGCGCGTTGGTTCCAATGAGCCTGCATGTCAGGGTCGTAGCCCAGCTTGTACATGTCGGTGCTCGGGACAATCGATTGCGCTGGACGTTCCGCAAGATGCTGGGATGGCGCTCGGATGGCGTTGGGATCTTTGCACTTGCCCTTGATCTTCTTCCTCTTCGTCTTCGGCTGCTGCGGGTCGTCGTCGTCTTCGCCCTCGGCCTCATCATCCTCATCGTCCTCCTCGCCGTTGTCTGCGGCCGCGGCTTTGCCAGCCTCGGCCTGCGCGCCGTCGCCCTCGGCCTCCTCTTCCTCCTCCTCTTCCTCCTCCTCCTCGTCCTCCTCCGCCGCATCCTCCTCCTCCTCGTCCTCATTATCCTCGGCATCTTCCTCCTCAGCCTCAGCCTCCTTTGGAGCCACCTCAGCGCCATCTTCCTCGGCGAAGAACTCGGCCCAGGAGGGGGTGCCCGTTTTGCTTGAGCGGAGTCGCAATGCGTCGTGGATGTGCCCGAGCGCCGTCCTCAGCATCTTAGCTTTCTCTTCTGCCCAACCTGCAATGTCATCACCGAGATGCCATTCGCCGTCCATTCTGGTAGCATGGTTCCAACGCAGACTGCTTGAAGTTGTGCGCGATCTTGCGCAACTGTTTCAACAATTGCCTCGTCCGTTTTATGCTATCTGGAGCCCAAGTACTTCCTCGCGCCTTCATGTGCGGGTAGTGAATCGCCACTTTTAACTTCACGTGGTCGTGTAGAGCGTCCATGACTGCGAGCTTGCCACCATCGTCGGTTGATGGCACGGCGCCTCGCTTCCTCCTGTCACATTCTGCCATGCAACCCGCAGAGACTCCAAACCACCTGCCTTGCTGGCGTGAGCCCAACTGGCTTGAGCCCAAATGGCTACGGATGTACACCATGCCAGTCGATGTGGCCCTGATGACCGCACGGTGTTCTTGTGTACTCAATATTTTCACACACACACACACGTATATGCATCCGCTCTCTCCCCCTTGCGCCTTCCCCTTTTCTCCTTGCCCCTTCCCTCCATGCCCTTTCCCTCCCCCCCTCCATCCCTCCTCCCTCCCTCTCCCTAGCGTCGAGCAACACTATGTGGAGGAGGAGGGGGGGGGGCTGCAGCAGCAGGAGGAGGAGGAGGGCGGGGGGAAGAGGAGGATGAGGCGGAGGAGCCCGAGGAGCTGTAGACAGCCCGAGGACCCAACCGCAGCAAGAGGAGGAGGAGGAGGAGGAGGGGGGGGAGGAGGGGGGGAGGGGCTGCAGCAGCAGGAACGGGAGGATGATGATGAGGAGAATGAGGAGCCATGCCCCCTCGCCCGCCTGTGGGCGGTCCACTGGAGCGGCGATCTTCTTGTTGCCGTCGACGTTGGGCGCGACCGCAGCCTCCCCTCCACAGTGCCACCCGTGCCTTTTTGCGTCGTGCCCCCAACTGGTCCAGCGTGCTCCACCTTGCTCTACGCTCTCTCCCTCGCCTCTCTCCTCCCTTCCGCCTTCCCCCTCCTATCTTGTCCTCTCTCCATTCTCTCCCTCTCCCTCTCCTCTATCAACATTCGCCCCCTCCATCTCCTCTCACATTCCACCTTCCACCTCTCCTTTTTCCTCGCTCCTCCCCCCCTTCCCTGCTAGAATAGAGTAGAACAGAGTAGAGTAGAGCCGAGTCGAATCAACTATAAAGTGGAGAGCCGAGACGAA
This sequence comes from Prorocentrum cordatum, assembly GCA_963575745.1. Classification (NCBI taxonomy): domain Eukaryota; class Dinophyceae; order Prorocentrales; family Prorocentraceae; genus Prorocentrum; species Prorocentrum cordatum. Next base: position 20,073 of record CAUYUJ010017932.1, read on the forward strand.
GGATAATCGAGTGGAGCAGAGTAGAGTATAGTCGTAGAGTAGAGTAGAGTAGAGTAGAGTCACTCATCTCGTCCCTCTCTTGCATCCTCCCTCCCTCGCCTGCACTGCTGAATGAATAGAGCCGGGTCGAATCAAATATAAAGTAGAGTAGGGTAGAAGGAGACGATGATAAGGTAGATAGCGCAGACGAAGGAGCTAGGAACCACCCCTGCCCCGCCGTCTGCTCGTTGGGCGGCTGCGTCGCCGTCCCCGCGGTGAACTTTTTGTCGATCCACTCCTCGCGGAGCTGCCAGTCGTCGCGGATGCCCTCCTTCCACCCGCGGCGGATGAACAGGAAGAGCAGCGTCTCCGAATCTTCGTCGCAGTCCGTCCACGGCGGGCCGAGCTGCGCCATTTTCGAGCGCAGTGTCGTGCCCGCCCTCCATCCTTCTGATCCACCTCCCATCTTCCACACAATCCTCCCGAGAGTAAGATACTCCCCTTTTTTCCAGGTCTCCTTGCTGAGCGTGGTTGTTTTGATGAGGGTGGCCCTGTGCTTCTCCGCCTCTCTGGCCGCCCACTCTGCCCTGAACTGGGCCATCTTCTCGGGCGTGTCGAGGGCGCTGTACTTCGCCTTCTCGCCTGCGTTTGCTATATTGTTGATGTAGCATGCCCATCGGCCCGAAACCTTCCTCCCGCCTGGGCCTTTGGTTCCTTTCGTCGAAAACTTGAAATCGTTCTTCTCCAAGTTGTCCCGCAGCAGCGTCTCCTCGTCCGCAGGCGGGGCGGTGCGCTGCCCCCGAAGAGAGGACACGTGATCGTTCGTGTAGATGGCGCGCACGGCCGCGGCGATGCTCTTCTGGTTTGACTCATTCGCCACCGAAGCCAGCTGTGCCACAAAGTCCTGGATCTTATCAGCCGAGGCGGTCATGATATCTTGTGGCTGGGGAGTTTTCTGCGGCGCCTCGGGCGCTTCACTGCCATCGCCAGCACCGTCGTGGCCACCCAGCTCTTCACGGGGAGTGCCATCATCCGAACGTAGCCAACCAGCAGCCTTCCAGTCTGCAAAGTCCTGGGGGTCGTCGTCGTCGTCGTCGTCGTCGTCGTCGTTTGCCCGACCCATGGCCCATGGGGCGCTCGTCTTTCAAGTGGGCGCTTCTGGCTGTGAAAAGGAATGCTGGCAGGGACTTCTGAGGAAGGATCACGGGGTCCCATTGATGCAAGCGCATGCTAACACCCTTCATTGATCATCCGCGCTCCTGGGTGTTCGGCGGGGGCAGCGCATCGGGGGGCAACGACTCCTCCAACTCCTCCACGGGCGGGGGCGGGCCGCACAGCTCCTCTTTCACAACAGCGGAGGCCGCGGCGGCATCCCCAGCGGCTCGGGGCGAAGCCATCTGCCGCTTCAGCGCGCGACCGAGTGGTGTCCGTCTGAACGGGCTGCTCGGCACCTGCCCCCACTCAACGCCTTGAACCGACATGCTGCGGCCCTGTGCACTGAGCTCGGACCTTCCAGCTCCCCCCTCGTCGGCTACGGTGTCCGAAACTGCTCCCCATTGATACTGGTCGTCCGCAGCTCCCGCGTGGACTTTCGCGGCTCCACTCATGTATCGTCGCGCATCCGCCACGGTCCATGCACGGGAGAGTACACGGGCGGGGCCAGGGACGTACACGGGTGACGCTGCGGAGGTACACGGGTGGAGCCGCGGAGGTGCACGGGCGGAGCCGCGGAGGTACGCGGGTCGAGCCGCGGAGCTCCACGGGCGGAATTCGGGTGACAATTCTAGATGTGCACGGCGGGATGGGCAGTCCAATATTGTAGTTTGGGAAATCCAATGTGGTAGCTATAAATCCACGCGTTAAAATCAAAGCCACTGAAACACTGCGGTGTTCGACCCGCTGGCCCTGTTAGGGGTGCCATGCTGTGAGACGTGGTGATGGGTTGGTTCATTATTGTGTTGTTTTCGTGGTTTGATGGTTCTTGCTTGTGACGTTCCCTCTCGTGTTGGGTTTTTGTTTGATATGAGGAGCTGCTGATCTCTACCGTACTTACCTCCCTCCTCCTCCCTCGTCCCACCTCCTACTTCGGCAACGCCTGCCTCCTACCTCGCCTTCTTGGGCGCTGCCAACTGCTGCCAACGCCGCAACTGCCGCCACTTTCTCGAGCTCCTGGGGGGTCGCGGCCCCACGCAGTGCGATGAACATGCTAGAAACATCATGGCGGCACTCGCTTGCATGTAAATGTGTTCATGTAACCGTAATGTTAAGCGTGCTCACCGTTCCATATACAACTTTTGTGAAACATCTGCGTTTTCTAAATTTTTACATGAAATAGATCAGCGGAGCATCCGCCGATAAAAAAGCAGCGTGGGACCCTCAGGGAAAGGCGGGAGGGGGCGAGGAAATGGGCGAGCCCCGGCCCACGGCGCAGGGCGATGACAGGCCCAAGGCGGGGGCTGGGCCCCAGCCGAAGGCGGGACCCAAGGCGGGCACCGGGGCCCCAGCGGGGACAGCCCCCAAGAGGGCGTACCCAGCGGGCAAGGAGTTAACACGCCCGGAGCGTACGCGCTCCGTGGCGCATGCGCCCCGCAATAAGGACAATGTCCCTATCTGCTGGGATGCCACCACGCACATGGGCTGCTCGCGGAAGGCTTGCGACTGCCCTAACTCCCATGACCCCATCAAGTCAACGCGCGGATTGGACTACTCGGTAGTCATGCAGCTCACGAGGCGCGGGGGGCTCCTTGGGGCGCCCCGGATCGACCCCAAACAGGTGGATGGGATGATTGCGCAGCTGCGCTCGCAAGCCAAGGCAGCCGAGGCCGAGAAGGTTGGCGAGGACACGTCGCCCCCTGCTGCCCCCGACTCCCAGAAGGAAAAGGGCCGTGGCCGTGGTAGCGGCTCGCGAGCGGCGGGCGACCCGGGCCCGGGACAGGCCCCGGACGACTACACTGCGCTCCAGCTTACCGCGATGGAATCCGACCTCCGGGAAGCGGTTAAGGGCCCCGACTTCGAATGGCTCGAGGACCGCGACTGCCCGCGTGCGGCGGCCACTTGGGACGCCCAGCCCGCGGGTGATGGGCCGGAGCTTCGCCTCAAGCTCATGCAGGAGCTTGAATCCGAGGGCATCTTCGCGCCTCTGAAGGGAGCCAGCGAGTACTTGCAGAGCCACGTGCGCGGGCGCGTCTTGGGGGCGCGCCTGCGCGGGGAGCGGCTCACCGTGGAGCGGGCCCTCGAGGAAGCCGTGGACCGAGGCCATCGGGGACTCAGCAGTGAGGCAGCCGACCTGCATGAGGCGCTTAGATGCGCCGCAGGATACGTCACCGAGGGCGGGGCCGAGGTCGGCCCGGTTGCCTGGGACGCCGACGGGCTAATAGGCCGCGGGTCCTATACCTTCTGGGACGGGGGCACCCGCATCCAGTGGGACTTCCTCGACTACCGGGACCGCCTCAGCCCTGCAGAGGAGATGGGCCAGGCGATGGGCCTGGAGGTGGGCGACACCGAGGAGCGGCAGTGCCTGCTACTGCACGTAGCTGCTGGGGTGCTCCTGCTACGCGCGGGCGAGGGCGCGGGTGAGCCCAGCTCGGACGCGGTGCAGCAGTTGGCCGCGACGTATCGCCATGCACTATGGGAGGAGGCCCACGAGGCACTTCGTGCCCTGGGCGACTCCCCACCGTGGATCACGGCCATGGAGGCCGATGTCCGTTCCTACGTCCATGATGCGGTGCACCCGCACCACGACAAGGACAATCGCTGCCTGGCAGCATGCCCCGTCACCGACCTCGACGCCGTCACGCTCCAGGTGCGCCGTGTCAACGGCAGTGGGCGCCTATGCGTGGACCACCTAATGGGGACGGGGGTTGGCGCGGAGGATCAAGCTATTCCGCTCCTGATCTGGCGTGGCCATATGCGCGTCTTGCGCCCGCGCTCCCACACGGAGGCGGCGGCCCTAGGCCAGCGCTGGGGGCACGCAGGACGCCTGTCCCGCGAGATCGTGAGTGTCGGCTGGCGCGAGATGCTCGACGAAGGTCCAGACGTTGAACCCACCGTCCCAGGCAAGAGCGCGCCCTGCACCCACTGCAAGGCAGCGGAAGGTCGGGCGGGCCGCGCAGTGGGACGCGCGCCAGCCTCGTTCGGGGAACATCCAGCCGACGTCCAGGCACGCCTCCTGGAGGCGAACGCGATGCCAATTCGACACGACCCCGCGTTCGCGTGCGGTTTGATCGCCCAGGAGGTGTACGCCGGATCGGGAAACTGGTCGGCTGCGCTTCGAGCCGAGGGCATCCGGGTGCTGGAGCCGATCGAATACTACGACGACCCTCTCCGAGAGTCCGGCCCACGGCCGGATCACGACACCCTCGACCCGGCTGTTCGCGCGCGCCTACAGGAGGCCGCACGGACCCCCATGGGCCCCGATGTGGCCAACGTTTGGTGCTGGGGTACCCCGTGTGGCTCGTGCACCGACCTCGGGCTCATGACCCAGCCTGGCGGGACCCCGCAGGGGGCCCGCACGTGGGAGCACCCCGAGGGGGACGGCTCCAAGGAGTTCGAGCTCGTTGGTAACAGCCACACTCAGTTCACGTGCGACACCTGCCGCATCCTACACGACGCCGGCAAGGAGTTTCTCATCGAGTCCTCCTGCCCCTCGGGCCGCTACCCCAAGATCTGGGACCAGGCCCCAATGCACGAGCTGCGTCGAGCGACTGGGGCCCTGATCGTCCCGATCCACATGTGCGCCTGGGGTAAGGCCCCGTCCGACGCGCCAGAGAGCCGCTATCGCAAGGGCAGCTGGTGGCTCGTCAGCCCCCGGCTGTACCTGCAGGCTCTGTTGTTGGCGCGACGTTGCCCCCGTGACCACCACCACGTCGAGCTGAAAGATCACGTGCCTGGCTCGGGCATTAAGCGCACCAAGGAGGCGCAGGTTTGGGCCCCCCGGCTTTGCACTGCGTGGGCAAAGGTGTTGAAAGGGGCCTATCACCGCTGGTCGGTGAGCCAACTGCGCCGGCAGTTGGCGCCTATATGGGAGGATGGCCCGGGGGCGCCCCCCAAAATCGCCCGGGCGGAAGCGCCCGGGCGCCTGCAGGGCGTCGACTTCACTGGAATCGAGCGCCTACAGGCTTCAGGGGACGGCTCAAAATGCGGTGGGCTCAGTCCAGCCATGCACCGAACATTGGCGGGGCTTCCTAAGCCCCCGTTGGGCGAGACACAGGGGGAGGTGAGCGCGGGCAAGCCTCGACCCCCTTGCGAGGACCCGGCCAGAGATATCGCGGAGGACCTCGACGGGTGCAGCCCGGCGGAGCTGGCCACGGTCTACCTGACCTTCTGCGCGGAGCACCCTGAGTACGACCCCGAAGCCATGCGGACCCTGGTGGGTCTGGGGGATCGGCTCCTCCAACGGACGGGGTCCCTGAAGGAGGCGGCCGCGCTGCTTAGGCGCGCGCGCCACGAGCGCCTGGGCAACCCCCTTCGGGGTGTCCTGGGGGACAAGGTGCGACGGTGTTTAAGCCGAGAGCACTTCGAGTACGTCCGGGAGCTGGCGGAAGGGGGGGCATCCGCGCGGCGGGGCGCGCCACGGAGGCGCGAGCGAGCCCAGCCGTGCCCCAGCGTGCGAGCCCACATCGACGAGGCCTACCAGAAGGTATGGGCGGATGTGACCTGGGGGATCGTCTTGGTGGCTTCCCAGGCGGCAGAGGGTTTTTTGACGGAGCTGGTGGAAGCCCCCCTGGGGAGGGTCCCAAAGCAGCTACCGGACAGAACCCTATCGTCCGAAGGGCGTATGATCCACGCGATGCTCTCGGCCAACGCCGCCACACACAAGCGCGACCACCCGCCTGCCGTCCAGCCACGCCATCGGCAAGTGGCGAGGACGGCGGTATGGCATCGCGCGCGCCATCCCGGAGCGCGCCTCCTCTGCGCCAAGCGGGACGTCTCGCGGGCCTTCAAGTGGCTGGACATCGCCCCGGCGGACGTCGGGGACTTTGGCACTTCATTACCGGGGGCCCACGCTGGCATCGAGGGGGACGTCAGAGTCGTTTACCTAGCCATGGTGTTTGGGTGGACGGGAGCCCCAGGCAATTACATGATGCTCGCCCTGGCGGCGAGGGAGCTCCACGAGAGCTATCGGCCTGGGGAGCCGCACTGGCACGACACCACCCACTTCCACTCGGAGTGGCTTATGGATGACCCTGTGGTGGTGGAGCCCGACATCGGGGTCCGGCCATGGATGGCCTGCGACGCATTGGATGCTTCCATACGTGAGGTATTCGGGTCCGAAGCAGTGAACGTCAGCAAGAGGGACGCCGAGGGGGAGCCCTCCACCACTCAGATTATCTGGGGGCTCAGCATGGACTTCGAGCGCGAGCGAGTTGGACTCCCGGAGCCCAAGGCCATGAAGATGCGTTTCCTACTGGCGGAGCCGGAGCTGAGCTTCGGCTGCCGCATGGTACGGCTGCGAACCGCGAGGGAGCTAAGTGGGCTCGGCCAGTTCTGCGCCTGCGCAGCTCCAGCCCTGAGCCTGGAGCTCCCAGCGGTCCACCGGATGCTGTCGGGTGACCCAGGCCAGGCCTACGTCCACCCGCCGGGCGACCCCGAGATGGTAGAGGCTGCGTGGGACGATTGGCACCAGACCCTGGATTGGCTGCGCGTCTGCTTTGAGATGCCTGTCGAGGGTAACTTCGAGACCTCCTTCGAGGGCCTGCTAGGCCTTCGCGAGGCCCTCGCACTTCCGGGGGCGCTCGGCAAGCTGCGCTGGCTGGGAGGCGATGCCACCCTAGATCGGATCGGTGCGCTGGACTGGTCCTCGCGCGAGTACATCGTGGCGGAGGCGGCTCCCTACCTGGAGACGCTCCGCTCCGCCCCCGGGGTCACCTGGCAGGGGGAGGGGGAGATCATCGCGGTGGTCGAACTCCTCTGCCTGATAGCCTTGGCGGCCGAGAAGGGCCCGGACTGGTTCCAGCTTCTATTGCCGTACGTCACTGACAACAGTAATGTCAGCCGCTGGCTGCGACGCCGCCGGGCACGGAACGCGGTGGCGCGCCACCTGCTTCGAGTCCTGGCCATGCTGGAGCTACGGTACAAGTTCCGGGTCCTGGACGGACTTTACTTACGGACTTACCACAACGAGCTGGCCGACTTCGTGACTCGAGCCACGGTGGAGGAGGTACGCCAGCGGATGGCGGAGGCCGGATGGGCCGAGCTGTCGCCGGCAGCACCGTGGGGCGAGCTGGTGGAGGAGGCCGCCCAGCGCGAGCTGCGGATGCCAGGAGACGATGGGCCCTGGCGTGCGGCTGCACTCCAAGTCAAGGGAGCCCGGGAGGCCCTACCACGCTACGCCCCCCTGCAGGTCGAGGGGGCGCGGCTGCTGGAAGTGGGCACCGCGTGGCCCCCCTTCGGGGAGGCATGGGAGAGCCTCGGCGGGTCGGCGCTGCTAGCGCCGTGGGATGTCGGTGACCGATGGGGCCCGGACGACGGCGACCACCCCAAGGACCCCACTGGGGCCCCGCGGATCCGATGGCTGTGCGCGTCACTATCGGAGGACCCCGGTGGACGCGAGGCGACGGGCCTGGAGCGGCTACTGATCACCACCCGACCGCTGGCCGTGTTGCTCGACGCCCCCGTCAACTACGCCGCAGTGCGGCTAGGTGCGCGCTTGCGGCGCCTCGGCTATGTGGCACTCTCCCCGGGGACGCGCTTTCTGTGCACACACTTCGGCGACGTCACGGCACGCGCGCGGGCGGTCCAGGTTTGGGGTTGCGGAGAACGGGCCCGGGCGCCGAGCCCCATACCCCCCCTGGGGCAGCCCTGCGTGGAGCCACGCGGCCTCTGCCAGCTCTGGAAAGAGGCAGGGCGGCCACCGCTGGATGAGCTCCGCCTGGACCTCAACAAAGGCACCTTGCTCGTGGACCCTCGGATCTCGACGACGGGGGATCGCATGATGCCCTGGCCGCGCGGCACATGGCAACCCGCGGGAGGCGGGCGGGCCCAGCGCGTTGTGATTCATGATCCGCGCGGGCCCTGCCACGCGGCACGGGCGAAGCCCGACCCGTTGAAGGGCTATGCGAACACCCTGATCCTGGAAGGGTCCGAGGGCGGCTGGACCGCGCGAGCCCTGCACCCGAAAGAAATCTGGTGCGCCCAGGGGGGCACGGCGGAGCTGTGGGATGTCCTGGGCCTTGGAGGTATGCCGATCGCCGAGCGCATGCGGCAGGCCGCCCGTGCACTCCCGCGCCGCACGGCCCGCCGGGTGCTCCAGTGGGCGGAGCGTCTGCTGAGGCAGGCCGTAGAGGCAGCAAGCGCAGGCGAGGCACCCGCGGCGCGCGCTGGCGTCGGACCCGACCGACAACGACCGACTCGCTAACGACGAGATGGTTAAGCTGTGGCTAAAGGCCTGGCTTCAGGCCCCCGACCGCCCAAGCGGGCCATTCGAGGCTGCGCTGGAGGCGAGGAAGACGACGGACGACACCGCTCGGTTGGCGGACCAGCTCGACCCCCCTGCTACCGCGCGGTCTACCGCGGCAGGGGAGGACGGGGCAGGCGGGGAACGGGTCGGGGCGGTCACCTTCGCTGCTCCGGAAGGGGCGGGGATGCCCAGGCCGAGCGCCACGGACGGCGCGGGCGGCGAGGCGCGCCCCCCGCGCAAGACCCGCCGGCGTACCCGCAGTGCCCCTGCCCCCGCGCTGGCGAAGCCCGCCGCCTGGCGGCACGCCGGCGGGGGCGCCCCGGAAGGGGTTCAGGGTGAACTCACCGACCCTCGCGAGCTGGATGCGACCGCCACCGAGGCGATGCTGGCCAAGCTTGCCGAAGGGACGCGGGCCAACTACAGCGCCGGGTGGCGTAACTGGGTACTCTGGCGGAGGCTCCGAGGCCGGAGCCCGTACCTTCAGGGGGAGACTCGGGACGCCCGCCTTACGGATGAGGATGACCTCATCCGGTATGTCGTGTACCTGTACAAGGTGATGAAGAGGCGGGCCACGACCATCCGCCAGCGCCTGTTCGCCATTCGGTATGCCCATACCCTGGCAGGGCTTGGGGATGTGACCTCCGATCGGCGCCGGCTCTGGACCGCGATCGAGGGACTCCGCCGCTGGGACGGAAAGGCGAAGCGGAAGCTGCCGGCCACGCCCCGGATGTTGCGCTGGCTCCGCGAGTACTTGTTCGCCCACGGAACGGCCGCGCGCCGAGAGGCGACCATCCTATGGGCGGCGCTTATGACGGGGTACTTCTCCATGCTCCGCGCGTCGGAGTATTTGGTCCAGGAGGACCGCTCCTGGAGCATGGGACGGGTGGTGCGTGGGCAGGATGTGCAGGGGCTGCGCGGGGGTACACCCAGCGCATGGCTCAGCGACTGCGACGAGGTAGTGCTGACGATCACGTCGTCCAAGACGGACCAGTTTAACGCAGGTTGCGTACGTAATCATTACCGTTATGGGGTGGAGTTGTGTGTCGTGGACGCACTTGCCGTCCTCCAGAGGGAGCTGCCGGACCGGTTTGGACGAGGAACCGAGGCGGGGCCCCCCCTGTTCCGCCGGCCCGATGGCCACCCGATTATGCGGGAGGAGGTGCAGGGGCTCCTCCAACTCGCGGCTGCCGCCTGCGGCGTGGACGCAGGCCAGATGGGATCCCACTCCCTGCGCATCGGGGGCGCGACGGCGTTGTATCACGCCTGTCGCGACCTGGAAGCGGTCAAGAGGTTCGGGAGGTGGTCCACGGACGCCTTCCACGGATACCTCTGGGAGGACCATCGGCGTCAGGCGCCATTCGCCCGAGGCATGGCGGAGGGCCACGCCTTACTGGCCCCGGACGCCCGCGGTGATGACGGCGTCGCGGCCGGCGCCCGCCCCGACCGGTTGGCCGGGGGCGACCCGCCCCCGTTTGGGAGCGACCTGAGGCCCTCGGAGCGCCCGGCCTGGGCGCCCGGGCGCCCCCCCTGGGCGCGCCCTTCGGCGCGAGCAGGGTCAAATATGGAGGGGGAAGGAGAGGAGGGGCCGGTGAGATACGAGCCAGGGCGAGGAGTTAGCGGGCGTGTTGGGAAGCAGCAGGCGGGTCCTACAGGCGCGCGTTTCGGGGCGGGGGCTTCGCGTTGCGGGGGTATCCCGGTGGACCTCTCGCCCTCGACCCCCTTTTCGCTGCCGCCCCCGATCGCCCCAGGCACGCCCACCTCCTCTTGGTCCTCTCATCCGCAGCCATCTCCCACTCCAGAGCGAGGCGCGCGAGCAGCGCGCGCACCCCAGCCTCGCGCGCCAGCCGCGCCTCCGCCCCGCGCTTCGGCAGCGTGCATCATGGGATTCCTGGTGGGCCTGGTGGCCCCGGACCAGAGCAAGGCGCGCGGCCATGACTACAGCATCATGGCGGTGAACCCCCTCGGCGTCGTCGTCTCGGGGGCCGCGCTGTCGGACGAGCTCCGGAGTGCCGCCCACAACATCCTGTACACGGTGGTGACGAGCTGGACAGCGAGGACCTCGTCGAGGTGGTCAACCACGACCACGAAGCAGCCCCGTGCATCGCGGCGGCTTGCCTGGCCGCGGGGGCGAGCGAGGACCACGGCCAGCTGGTGATCGTCGACGGCAAGCGGGGCGCGTGGGGAGTGGGCGCGGGGCCGAATATCAAGGTCCAGCGCCAGGCGGCCAAGCTGGCGCTCGCCTTGGCCCAGTTCCAGGGGCAGCCCATGCCGGGGCTCCGCGAGCTCTGCAAGAACAACAGGGGGCTGCTCGACATGATGCGCACGGTGGACGCGGAGGCGGTCGTGGAGCTCACCGACGTGGAGGACGCCTCGAGCAGGGGCGAGGGGAGGTCGACCCCAGCCCCGGTCCTCGAGCCGGGCGAGGACGCCGTGACCGCGGCACTGGCGCGAGCGGCCATCCAGGCTGCAGCGCGGCGCCAGGGCAAAGGCGCTCCAGTGGAGCGCCCGCGGTCCCCGCGGTCCCCGGGGCAGGAGCGCCTCGCCGAGGAGGTCCGCAAGCGTGAGAGGCGCCCTGCGCCCTTGCGCTCGCCCTCGCGCGCGAGGCGCCGCGATCGCGAGCGCGATGAGCCTCGCGATCGCGGGCGCAGGGGACGGGATGAGGAGGCCGTCCTGAAGCCCAAGACGGGGGGCGCCCCTCCGAAGGCCGACATCGTGAAGCGTGAGGCCGTCCTGAAGCCCAAGAGCGGGGGGGCGCCGCCGCGGTCCTTCGAGGTGAAGACTGAGGTGGAGGAGACAGCGGCGCCAGGCGCGGGGGGCGGTCCGCCCCAGCGCCAGCCGCGCTCGAGGAGCCGCCGTAGGCGCAAAGAGGAGCAGCGCCAGGGCGCCCAGCGGCAGCCCAGTGACCAGCACGACGAGGGCGAGCCCATCATCCGCATCGAGCGGGTACCGCACCACGTCGACGCCGAAGTGGTCAGGCAGGTGGTCGTGCCCTTTGGGGTCGTCAAACACATCGCCTTCCTGTGCGACCACCGCCACAAACGGGAGCCGTGCGTGCTCGTGGAGTTCCAGCGCCGCGCTGATGCAAAGCGCGCGCGGGAGTGCATGAGGTCGAACTATCGGTTCTGCAAGACGGACCCGTGCACAGTGGTCACGGAGTGGGCGAGCCGGCCTCGCGGCCCTCACCCAGGCAGCGACGGGGAGGATGGCCCGACCATCCAGCCGCCTGCCTGCCCGACGTGCGCTCTCAAGATGCGCTGGAGCTCCTTTGACCCGGGAGACGGTTGGGGCTGCGAAATGTGCCCCGCGGGCGGAGCTAACAGCGGAGCCCTGCGGTGGCACTGTAAGGGGTGCGACGTGCGAGGCTTGCCGCGTCGCCTTCGGCAAACCCAAGACGGCGGTGGAGAAGGCCCGGCAGAGCGGCCACACCGTGCGGGAGGCGCCGGGCCCCAGTGCCGGCCACGGAGAGCGCCCCAGCATGGGTGCCGCGGGTGCGGGGGCTGAGGGGGGCCGCCCGCCAGGCGACCTCAGCTGGCCCAAGCGCGAGAGGTCGCCCAGCCGCAACCGGCCCATGCGCGAGAGGTCGCCCAGCCGCAGTCTGGCGCGGGACCCAGCGTGGGCGCGGCGCGGCGACACCCCCCCCGGCCGCGCGCGGCGTAAGACCGGGAAGCACGCTGGGCAGCTTCGCGCTCCCCGCGGCGGCTGGTACGAGCAGGAGAAAAAGCGGCGGCGTGCTGCCGCTGCGGAGGCTGCCGCGGGCGGGGGTGGGATCCCAGCCTGGCGTGGCAAGGGCGCGGGCGACAAGGGCGGCAAGGGCGGCAAGGTCAAGGGCAAGCACTCCGGCAAGGCCGCCAAGGGCACCAAGAGCGGCGGCAAGGGCGACAAGAGCGGCAAGGGCGGCCACTCCAAGGGCGACCAGGGCAGCCGCGGCCGGAGTGAGCGTGACAGGCCCAGCGCGGGCGGTCGCGCGTCGAGGGGCGGCGATGGCGGCAGCCCCCGGGACCGCAGTGAGCGCGGCGGAGACCGCAGCGGCGACGAGAGCCGCGATCGTCAGGGGAACACGCCATCCATCTAGGCGTGGAGCACCCCACATCCCGACGCCAGCGCCCGCGGCATCGCGGGCTGTGGGCTGAAGACGGCGGCCCATCGAGGCGGACCGCTACTCGGGCCAGGCCCGTGAGTGAGCCGGCTTTCCTCTCAGCCTACAGTACGCAGGTGGCGCCTGCGATCCTTTCAGCCTACGGTGCGCAGGTGGCGCCTGCGATCCTTTCAGCCTGCGGTACGCAGGTGGCGCCTGCGATCCTCTTTCTTTTGAGGATTTTGAACGTTGCGCGCGCGTCGCGCGCTTCCTGGACCCGGCCGCGCTGCGCGTCCTGCGCGCCGTGCGGTCGGGGCCACACTTGCGCTCTGCGCCCGGCGCATCATGCGCCGCTCTTTTCTTGTTCTTTTGCGCGCTTCGCGCACGCGCCGCGCCCGCGCTCTGGGTGCGCGGGGCGCGGAAGGCCTCAAGGTTGCAGGCAAGTGGCCGCGCGCGCGAGGCTCTTGCGGCCTCAGGATCCGCCCTCGCACTTCGGGCTGGGCGCCCCCGCGCGCGCGGCTGCGCTCTCTCTTCTCATGGCCAAGCGGCCGCAGGCGTGCCAGAGCGCGAGCGCGCGGTCCGTCGGGGCCCACGCGCTCGCGTCGGGCGTGGGCCGTCAGGGCCCACGCCCAGGTGGAGATGCGCGTCGCCACGCTGCCATGAAAATGCCATCGCCCTGTCCTGGTCCCTCTCTCGCCCCCTCCTCTCCTCCTCTCCCTCCGTTGAGTGCGCGCGTATCTCACTTAACTTGCATAGTCTGATTGGTTGTAGACTGCAGGTTAAGTGGGAGGGGGCGTGGGCTCAGGTAGCCATTTTGGGTCCGTAGCGTTCGGCTCTGGCCGACGCGCGGGTGCCCACCCACCCCGCTTTGCTCCCAGACGCCTGCGCGGGCCAAGCGGCCGCAGGCGTGCCAGAGCGCGAGCGCGCGGTCCGTCGGGGCCCACGCGCTCGCGTCGGGCGTGGGCCGTCAGGGCCCACGCCCAGGTGGAGATGCTCGTCGCCACGCTGCCATGAAAATACCATCGCCCTGTCCTGGTCCCTCTCTCGTCCCCTCCTCTCCTCCTCTCCCTCCGTTGAGTGCACGCGTATCTCACTTAACCAGACATTGACGAGCTTGTCCGCCTCGCGCCCGCTGCGCTCCGCTCTTCGCCGGCCGTGCTTCCCTTGGCCGACGGCGCAAGGGCGCCCTCGGGGGCCGCGACCGCGGCGCAGGCGGCAGCGGCCATCAACGTGAACGGCTTGGACGAGTTGGCGGTCAAGGCGGCGTTGCCTCCTGAGGCCGTGAGGGCGTTGCGCGTCGAGCTTGTGGAGCTCGGTGCTGTCGGCGTGGGGGGGCTCACAGAGGACGACTGGCGCGGCCTCCGTGCCTGGGGGGCGCTGAGGCACTTCGAGCAGCGCCGTCTGCTGAAGTCCTTTGAAGAGTGCGTGTGGCGCACGCCAGTGCGCCACGCGCCATGTAATTCGGTGCATCGTTGAGTCGTGCAGGCTTCGCTGCACGGGGCTGCTTTAGCAGACGCATGGGCCGCCTGCCTGGCGAGGTGGCCTTCCAAATATCCGACCACGGCAGGCGCGGGGAGCGCAGTTCCGCCTGTTGACCTAGATCACTTGAGAACATCACAGTTCATTCCCTCTTCATCTGGGCCACTCAGCCTGTTATTCTCTATCATTTGTTCCTCCTTTCTTCCTCCTCCGCGCCTCCTCGCGTTCCCCCTCCCCCCCGTGACGTATCCCTCGTCGTTGCTCCTGCTGCTGCCCGCATTCCTCCAGAACGACCTCATGCCCTCATGCCCGTCCTGCCCGTTCCTCGTTGCACTGGCGCGTGAAACATCAGAGCGAGGGGGCCCGAACGGTCATTCACTGTCCCTTGGCGCGTGGCTGAAATATCGGTCCGCGGCGCGGATTCTTGTTTGTTGTTGTCGTCGCCCCCTCCGCGACCCGCCCCGCGACCCACCCGGAGCAAGACGGCGCTTTCTTTTGTTGTCGTCGTCCTCCCAGCGCCCCGCCACGCGACCCACCCGCAGCAAGGCGGCGCGAACGCAAACTGCGGCGCCTCGACGACGTCGTCGGCCGCGCCCGCCCCCCCCCCCACTCTCATCCGCAATTGCGGGGTGCTACGGTATGCGTCCTCGTCGTCGTCATTCCTCCTGTGTCGTCGTCATCCGTTTTGTAATCCTCAACCCCGTGCGAAAAGCAACTGGGGTTTGGTGGGCTTCCCGGCCCCCGAATTTCAATGTTCATCGTGCGACCAGCGAAGTTCGAAAAAAAAATCGACCCCGCGCTGAACATTGAAATTGGGGGGCGCGTGGGGTGGGGTGGGCGGGGTGGGGTGGTGGGGGAGGGGGGGGGGGGGCACGAAAACCCCAGTTGCTTTTCGCACGGGGTTGATCGCTTTTAAGCGCCCACGATGCGTGGATGATGGTGCTGATGATGACGATGGCGACGACAAATCGCTCGATATGTCCTCGCGAAAAGTTGATATGCTGGGCCCCTAGCGGGTCCCAACGCATTGATGGGCATGGCGGTTCGAACGCAGCACGTCAATTGGGGCATCCTCGCAAACATCGGGCACGTGATCTTGTGTGCGAGCTTCAAAACGAAAGTTTCGCTCGGGGCTTCCTCCGCACCATTATTGCGAAGGCCTTGCGGCCGGTGCCGCCGGCCCTGAAGGGCGACAACGACGACGACAACGACGACGACGACGGCGACGGCGACGGCGACGACGGCGACAGCTGATGGCCCTGCCACAGGCTCTGAACATGGGACGGGGGGGAAGGAGGAGGACGAGGGCGAGGGGGAGGAAAAGGAGAAGGAGAACGAGGGGGAGGAGGAGGAGGAGGAGGAGGAGGAGGAGGAGGAGGAGGAGGAGGAGGAGGAGGAGGGAGGAGGGAGGAGGGAGGAGGGAGGGGGGGGAGGAGGAGGAGGGAGGAGAGGAGGAGGAGGAGGAGGAGGAGGAGGAGGAGGAGGAGGAGGAGAAGGAGGAGGTTGAGACGGAGGAGGTGGAGGCGGAGGAGGTCGAGGAGGAGGAGGAAGAGGAGGGAGGGCGGAGGAAGAGGAGGAGGAGGAGGAGGAGGAGGGAGGAGGAGGTGGGGGATGAGGAGGAGGACGACGATGAGGAGGAGGACGAGGAGGAGGAGGAGGGCGGAGGAAAAGGGGGAGGAGGAGGAGGTGGACACGGAGGAGATGGAGACGGAGGAGGGCGGAGGAAGAGGAGGAGGACGATGAAGAGGATGGCGGAGGAGGAGGTGGGAGGAGGGGGAGGAGGAGGAGGGAGAGGAGGAGGGGATGGAGGGAGGAAGGACAGTCGATGAAGAAAGGAGAGAGCTGAGATCAGGATGGATGGAGGGTGGGAGGATGGATCCTTGCGCCTCGATCGTACACGTTGGATCCTCGATCCTCGATCTTCCATCGTCGAGTTTCGACCGTCGATCCAATATCGTCGACCTTGGATCCTTGATCTTCGATCTTCGATCCTCGGTCGTCGAGCCGGGGGTTCACGGGCGGGCTGCTGGGCTCGCAAGCCATTGCGATGTCCGTAGGATCAGGAGGAGCAATGAGGAGGATCAGGAGGCGGGAGGAAGAGGAGGAGAAGCATGCAGGATGACGACGACGGGAATAAAGATGAATGGATCGTGGCCTCGACCCTCGATCGTCGATCAAAGATCGTTAACCTTGGATCGTCGATATTCGATCTTCGATCGTCGATCCTCGTTCTTC
Source organism: Prorocentrum cordatum (assembly GCA_963575745.1). Taxonomy (NCBI): domain Eukaryota; class Dinophyceae; order Prorocentrales; family Prorocentraceae; genus Prorocentrum; species Prorocentrum cordatum. Next base: position 36,239 of record CAUYUJ010017932.1, read on the forward strand.
GATCGCCGATCGCCGAGCTGGAGAAAGAGCAGGAGGATGGAGAGGAGGAGGAGCGCCAGCGGCAGCAGCGAACACAACAGGAGGAGGGGGGGGATGACGACGAACAGGAGGAGGAGGATGAAGAGAGGATCAGAGGTATGGGAGGGGCGGGGCAATGGAAATGGACAGCGGGAAGGGGAGGGGGAGGAGGAGGAAACGGAGGAGGAGGAGGAAAAGGAAGAGGAGGAGGAGGATGAGGAGGAGGATGAGGAGGAGGAGGCGCACTGCTGCGTTTCAGGAGTGGTGTTAACTGGCAATGTGGTCCCACAGGCGGCTGGGTGCTCACAGTCACGGTGGTGCTCTGGCGCTGATCGGCTCCAGCACTCCTGATTGCGTAATGCTGCTTGGCAGGAGTGGTGTAACTGGCAATGTGCTCCCTCAAGAGTTACGAGAATTTATGGGCCAGCCATCAGGGCAGCAACAGCGGGCACGTTAGGCAGGAAGTCGGTCAATGAGGCAGCCAACAAGGGCGCGGGTCGCCGGTCGCGGCCTCGGGTCTCCAGCGCGGGTCGCGGGCTCTGGTCGCGCGCTCTAGTGGGGGGGAGGGAGGGGTTCGAACCGGTAGTGATCCCCCTCCAGTTTTCGAGGGGGGGGAGGGGGGGGGGGGGTTCGAACCGGTAGTGACCCCCCCCGGTTTTCCGGATGCGGAGGGGGGGGGGGGGGGAGGGGTTCGAACCAGTAGTGAGCCCCCCGGCTTTCGAGGGGAGGGGGGGGGGGGTGGTTAGGGGAGGGGGGACGTTTTGCCAGGGGAGGGGGGCGGTTCCAGCAGGGGGGGGGGGGATTTTCGGAGGGGGGGGGGGACCCCCGGGTTCCGGAGGAAAAGGTTGGCAATTTTCCACAGTAAAGCGGCGGTGGATCACGCTCTCTCATATATTTCTATATATATGTGTGTGTGTGTGTGCACAAATGCATGTTTATATGCATACATACATACATACATCCATACATACATACATACATACATGCATGCATGCATACATACATACATACATGCATGCATACATACATTGTGTTGTACTACATTGCATTACAATGCAGTGCACTACATTGCATTACATCAAACTGCATGGCATGCATACATGCATCTGTATATACACGTGCATGCATACATGCATACATGTAGACACGCGTACATAGATACTTACATACAAACACGCATGACCACTCACACACAGTTGCATACATGCATGCATACACATATACATACGTAGCACCCCGCAATTGCGGATAAGAGTGAGGGGGCGGGCGCGGGCGACGCGGGCGTCGTCGAGCCGGCGGACCTGGTGGCCCCCACCTTCCGCGCTGTCCTCCTCCTCCTCCTCCTCTTCCTCCTCCTCCTCCTCCTCCTCTTCCTCCTCCTCCTCCTCTTCCTCGTCCTCGTCCTCCTCCTCCTTCTTCGTTCTCCTCTCCCCCCCTCGTCCTTCCCCATCGTCCCCTCATCATCATAATCAAGGCATGTTCCTCTCCTCGTCCTCCCCCTCCTCTTTCCCCTCCCGATCTCCACCCTCTCCTTTTCTTCGTCGTCGTCGACGTCGTCGTGTCGTCGTCCCCTTCTTCCTCCTCCTCCTCCTCCTCCTCCTCCTCTCTCGTCGCCTCGTCCTCCTCTCCGCCTCATCCTACTCCTCCTCTCCCCTCCTCCTCGTCCTCCTCTCCCCCTCTGCCTCCTAGCTCGTCCTCCCCCCCCCTCGTCTCCTCTCCTCCTCGTCGAACCTCCCCTCTCCTCCTCCTCCGGCCCCTCCTCCTCCTCCTCCCCCACATCCTCCTCCCTCGGACCAGTCTCTTCGGAGGCAGGCCACTCCATCATCCAGCGTCCAGCATCCAGCATCCTCATCCTCATCCTCCTCCTCCTCCTCCTCCTCCTCCTCCTCGTCTTCCTCGTCCTCGTCCTCGTCCTCGTCCTCGTCCTCCTCCTCCTGCTCCTGCTCCTCCTCCTCCTCCTCCTTCTCCTCCTCCTCCTCCAACTGCCCTCAGTGTCCCTTTTCCTCGTCGTCCCCTTCCGCCTCCCCCATCCTTTTCCTCGCCGTCGTCCTCGGCCCGCACGAGGCCGACGCGCAAGCGTCGTCGCCGCGGCCCGTCGTGATTTTAAAAGGCGGCCCGGGGAACAGGCGGTGCAGAACCGTCGTCGCGCCTCTGGCGTCAACGAAGGTCAAGCAAGGGGTAGGCAGTGGGGTGCGACCGCAGAAAAGCAGCGAGGTCGGCGAGAGAACCCGGGGTTGGCTCTCTTTCGCTGTCCAAGAACCAAATCCGCCGCACGGCGTGCGCAGGCGGATTACGGAATATTGATATCTGACTGATATCTGATCTATCTGATGATGATGTCGAATGGGCGCCCCGCCGAATAACGTGAAGGAGATGGCACTGGGAGGGGCAATGGCGTGATAGCGAATGGCCCCCGGCACCCCTCCCGAACCCGAGTCGGCGGCCCGCAGAAGTGGCGGCGGACTCGCGCGGCAGCGCTGCTGTATCTGTCCCGCGAGAACCCGCACTGCCATCCAGTGCGCGTTGGTTTTATTCACCACAATGCCGAGAACATTGGGCGCAAACACCTGCATCGCGTTATCCGGCAGAACAGGCGAGTTAAGATTAAGTGAGAACTCGTTCCCGTGCCATTGGAGCACAAAGGACAGCACAGCCTCGGAATAGTCGCCTGATGGCCAGCGGCGCGCAGACCGGATGGGGAAGGAGGCCCTCTTCGAAGGTACGGGGCGCAGTAGAGCCCAGAAAGACTGGTCCGGAAGCGTGCCAGCAGGCTCCGAAAGCTTCGATGAATCCCGTGCCTCGTCGGAACGCCTCCTCCCCCCCTCTCCGGCGCGCGCCGCCGAGATGGACCAATGTGGTTTCTCAGGCGTTCCGGCAACCCGTCGAGCGCTGAGTGGGCAACGTACGCGGCGGCGCCCGCCCTCATGAGGGCCTGGTTGAAAAGCGGGAAACCCACTGCGTTATTGAGCGCATGCATCCCGCAGTGGGCCCCTTGTTGTCTTTCAAAAAAGCCGTTGAACACCGGAGCGGGCGGGCGCTGGCCTGCGGGGCGCTGCCGACCAAGAGCCTTGTCAGACTCGCCCCCGGCCTGTGCTGGAGCAGGTTGCTGGGCGACAGGATGGCGCAACTCTGTAGCCGCTGGCGCCGCGGGGCCCGCTGCGGCATCCTCCAGATGAATGAGTACGAACGAGATGCACCCCTAGTGGGCGCAACCGTGGTTTCCGCCTTGGAATGTGGAGGGCTCGCCAGAAGAGAGTGCAACATGCACCCCGATATGGGCCAGGACCCCAAACGCCGGGAGTGGACACTGTTTGGAGAACCAGTCAGGCCGCGACGGCGAAAGCCACGGTTGCAGAGCGGGCCTCGGTCGGACTCAGCCAGGTCCTGCTGGCGCAGGGGGTGCCGCCGTGCAGCGGAAGGCCGGGCCCCGTAGCGCACGAGGACCTCTGCATGGAGGATTGCGCATGCGCGGGCCCCCCGCCCCCGTGCGTTTGGAAAAAACACCCAGGGCTGGCCAGCAGCCCTTTGAGAAGTAGGATGGAGAATTGAGTGTGTGAGTTTGACAGCCCAGCGCCTTCTTTCCCTGGAATGCCTTGAGAACCTCCGCGAGGCTGGCGCATTGCAGCGCAGTCTGGGACAGCGCGAACTCGAGGACATCAGGAGACACAGGCAAAACGCCTCGACGGCTGAGCATAGCAGCGATGTCGCCCGTGTCGTCGGAAGTAGGAACAGCAACCAAATGCTGCGCAACCTCGTCGTCCGGGCCCCAGCCCGCCCACCGCCTCAAGGTAGATTCGTGGAGGTCATCGAAAATCTTCTCGAATTTTTCCCGCGCGAGGAACATCTTGGAGGACCGCACGGCCAAGAAACCTCACTGCACGGTGGGCGCGCGTGAACCAGGCGCGCTAGCGAAAGAAAGCGTGGCCCGTGAAACTTTTTCGGTCGCGGCCGCAAGCGAAGAGCGCAGGCGGCGACAGAAGCTGTCCGGGGCTGCGAACAAACCTAATGAGCTGCAAGGCGCGGAGCAGTGTGGCCGGGCCAGCTCACAAGGCGGCCGCTGGGGCAGCAAGGCGAGGGCTGACTGGCTGACGGGCGCCCAGGGAAGCTCGAGCATCGTGCAGCCCAGAGCAACATGCCAGGGAATTCGGTGTACGCCCTGCGGCGTTGGACCGCTCGGTGGAGGCGAGAACGTAGGTGAGCTTCCTGGGCACGCCCCTCTCACGCCTGGTGGCCGCGAGCGCGAGGAAAACGATGGTCGAGTCGCCAGCGGGGCGCCGCGGGCCAAGACCGTGCCAACGGCGTATACCAGCCAGGTGAGCAGAGCAAGAAACCAGGCATTTCCGGTAACCTCGCGGGGCTCCCCCCGGGGAGGGCGCGGACGAGAGGGGGGGCCGTGGAGGGGGAGAAGATTGGGGACGGAGTGAGTAAGGCTAGGGTTGGATAGGAGGAAAGATCTCAAAAAGGGGGCACGGAGAGAAGGGGAGGAGGAGGAGGACGAGGAGGAGGAGGAGGAGGACGAGGAGAAGGGCGAGAGACAGGATCGGAGCAGGCAGAGAGGACGAGGAGACACGCAAGTGAACGCCAACAGGTAGAACGTGGAGGAAGATGGCGGAGGAGGAAGGGGAGGGTAGAATGATGTTAAGGAGGAAATATGGGGGTGGAACAGAACGAGGAAGTGAAGGAGGAGGAGGAGGAGGAGGAGGAGGAGGAGGACAAGGAAGGGGAGGAGCAGCAGCAGCAGGAGGAGCAGCAGCAGCAGCAGGAGCAGGATGGAGGAGGAGGCGGGCGCGGAATCCGCCGCGCTGCTCAGGGCAGGCGGGCGTCGGCGAAGCCCCGCGTAGTCAGCGAGAGGAGGGAGGCGGCAGAAACCCATGGTCTCCCACGCCGTGGCGCGCGTGAAGCCGACGAAGGCGAGGCCTCTGGGGACGCTTCGAAAACGGGCGGCCCGGGCAGTGGCCGGGCGCCATGGAACATCCGCCTTCCCGGGGGCGGGCGCAAACCCGGGGCGAGTTTGAAACTGGCCCCGGGTCTGCGCCTGCCCCCAGGAGGGCGGATGTGCGATGGCGCGATCCAGGGGGGGCAGGGGAAGCAGTAAAGTCGAGGTTCCTCATTGGACCGTGTCTGCCCCCAGCGGCCCGCCGAGGACTTCCCCATCGGAGGCGTCCGAAGACAGGCAACGTCGATGGTGGCTCTTTCTATCAGCGCGGGCCCGGGGGCCTGGAGACGCCGCAGCGGAGCGGGGCCCGCTGGTGGAGAGGTCCAGGCATACGCCAGACGGGCACGTGAGGCCCTGCGCCTTGTGGACAGTCAGGGACCACGACAGCCGCAGTGGAAGCTGAACTCTCTCCAAGCTGCGCGCCTTTTTGCTCTGGCGCCGGATGGGTGGGACAGGAACCCACGTCGGGTGTTCTGGCCAGAAAGGAGCCCCGCAGTACTCTGGGAAGTCGACGACCACGTACGCCGGCAACGCAGGGGGGGCGGCGTCCATCACAATGCCGACAACTCTGCCGCGGGCCCCGTTCATCAAGCCGAAGCGCACCACCCGGAGCTCCCAGAGCAGGTTAGATGTCAGCAGAACTGGGGCACCGACGGATAAATGAACCTTCGTGCGAAGCTGGTAAAACTCATCTGGCGGTCGCTTCTCTGCTCGAGGGTCGCTGTGAACAGCGTCGAACGCGAATACCGGGGCGCCGTTGGCCTCGGAGTGACGCGCCAGCTTGGCGCCATTGCGCTCTCCAACTTTCTTGTTCTCTGTCGTGAGCCACAGCGCGTCCGTCTCCAAGGCGCGACGCAGAGGGCGGTCGTGGGGGACAGCGCTGACATCGTGCCCGCACCACAGCGAGTAATCATGCAGCGTCATTGCTCCATCCCGCAGGCGGAGCGTGGAATCCTTGTAAGGGCTGGGCCCTTTCTGGCGATAAATGCGCCGCAGCCGGACAACGTCAGTGAAGGAACGGAAGAGCCTCTGCCCCGCCGCAGCCCGGCGGGACTGCCCTTTAGCTGACAGGAGGAGCGATGCGTCCCCAATGGGCGGCACCTGGCCGAAATCACCGACGAGGAGTACACCCAAGGCCCCGAAGCCGTGCGCCTGGGGCGCGCCGTCGCCGTTCGAGGCGCCCGCAGCTCGCCGTCGCCGTTCACGTAGGACGCGCGTGACAAGGTCGAGGCGGTCGGATACCTGGAAGAATTTTTCGGAGCCGACCATGGAGATCTCGTCAATGATGAGAAGCCTTGCCAGCGCCAATTTGTCCACCAGGGCGTCAATTGAAGCCGTGTCCGCCATGGCGCTCCCCAGATTGAACACCGAGTTGATAGTCTCTGCCCCGGCCCCCATGTTGAAAGCCGCAACCCCTGTATGAGCGCACCGGATCACTGACCCCGTGCCCAAGCAGGATTCGAGTGATGCCACGATTGCCTTGACAACCTCCGACTTGCCAGTGCCGGCTGTGCCCAGCAACAGGACGCGCAAGGGGTCCGTCGCACCTGCCTGCGCCCACTGCAGCACTCGATCGTGCACGCAACGTTGCGTTGGATCGAGGCGATCTGCTCGCCGTTCCTGCTGGCCCGCCGCTTGGGCAGACGCATGCATTGACGCAGCGCTCCGGGCGATTACCCCTGCAGCGTCCTGCTGGGAGATTCGCGCGAGGCCAGCAGGGCACGCGGACTCGAGCAGGACATCAGGTGGATTCACGCCGGCGTTCAATTGGAGAAGGGCCTCCTGCTCAGCCCGGACATCCGCCTCCTCTCCATCAACGAAGTCTTCCAGCGCATCCAGCAGCACCTGAGCTCCGTCGCTGCTGTGCTCCTGCCACGCTGCATCGGCCCTGGCCGCGAAAGCGCGCACCTTGGAGGTGTTGGCGATGTCGGTCTCCACTTGGAGCTCCTCCCCGTCACAGCCCCCGTCGTCGGCGGGCGGCTCCCCTGGCGGCGCGCCGACCTCGCGGAGGGCGTTGACGAGCCGCTCCACCAGCTGAGCCTTCCTGCCAGTCATTCCCAGGCCGAGGCTTGCAAGCGTTGCCTTGAGCGCAGGCACCGGGAAGCTGCCGCCAGGTTGTTTCATGATGTCGGGGTCGGCGCAAGCAGACCGCAACAACGTGACGTACGACATCGGCGTGAGCCTGCCTGGCAACGCCAATCCGAGAGCCACCACCGCGTCGTGCAAGTTCCGCACGCCCCATCCCTTAGAGCGCAGCCATGCCAGAGAAGCACGCCTGACAATCATGGCAGGGTCCTCTTCGTGAGCACGTGCAGTGGCCTCTTCGGTGGCCTCCGCCTCCCTCCACTCCTTGCTCAGGAGACCCTGTTTCCTCGCGGACAAGGACGACCAGGATGCTTGGAATCCGCCGGGTCGAGAAGCGGAGGTGTTGGGGCCAGGTAGGCGCGGCTCTGGCGCAGGGGCGCCTGCTGCGGGCCCGGGAGGCACGCCGTCGGACCCGTCTGGGAACACCCACGTGGGCGCCTTCTTGGCGGCTGCTCGGGTACGTTTGGCATCCGCCTTGTGCGCCGCATCCCATTGCTGCACGAGGAATAGCGGTGGTGGGTTCCACCCTCGAGCATTCTGGGTACTCTCGTCGGAGCTGAGCCATTCCTGGAAGACCGCGCCTGCGCGTGCATCAGGAAGGTCACGGATGACATGGGAAATATGTGGATGGGATTAGGGCGACGACGACGAACACGACAACGACGACGACGACGACGACGACGAGCACGACGACCACGACGACGACGACGACGAGGACGAGGATGAAAACGACGACGACGATGACGACGACGATGACGACGACCACGACGACGACGAAGAGGACGACGGCGAGGACGAGGACGAGGACGACAACGAGAACGAGGACGAGGACGACGACAAGGACGACCACGACGAGGACGACGACGACGACCACGACGAGGACGAGGACGAAGACGAGGACGAGGTCGAGGACGAGGACGAGGACGACGACGACCACGACGACGACGACCACGACGACCACGACGACGACGACGAAGACGACGACGACGACGACGAGGACGACGACCACGACGAGGACGAGGACGAGGACGAAGACGAGGACGAGGTCGAGGACGAAGACGACGACGACGACGAGGACGAAGACGAAGCCGAGGACGAGGACGAGGACGAGGACGAGGACGACGACGACGCGGACGAGGACCACGACGACGACGACGACGACGACGAGGACGAGGACGAGGACGAGGACGACGACGACGACCACGACGACGACGACGAAGACGACGACGACGACGACGAGGACGAAGACGAGGACGAGGACGAGTACGAGGACGAGGACGACGACGACGACTGAGGGCGAGCAACCGCCCTTTCGGACAGGGCGGCGCGAGAGCGCATCACCAATGTTTCGTCTCGCCCTTGCCACCACCCTTAAGATCAAAGCTGCGGCGGCACCTGTCGAGGTGAAAGCTGCGACCTGGATTGTTTGTGAGAGCGACCCCAGGCAGACGTGATAGCGTATTCCGGGCCAATCCCCCAACCCCTCTCTGTATCCCTAGCTCCCTCTCTCTCTCTCTCTTTCTCTCTGTCTGCCTCCCCCTGCCCTCCGTCCGTTCGAACTCTATTCAAGTACAGCCCACCCCACTCCACTCGAAAGTGCGGGCTGGCTTAGCAACTCGACGGGGGGGTCCGCCCGCGGGGTCAAGGAGGCAGGGCCCTCGAAACTCTTCGCGATGTGAGGGAGTGGCTGTGCAGAGGTAGTGCTTGTGGAACCCAAAGGGCCCCTGGCCAGGATCTGGGCTCGAGGTTCGAGGATCGGGATCCAGGATGAAGGAGCGAGCTTGGAGGATCGAGGATCGACGCTCGAGGTTGGAGGATCGAGGTCGCAGGATGGAGGATCGAGGTTCGCGGATCGAGGATGCCAGGATCGAGCATAGAGGTTCGAGGATCGAAGTTCGAGAATCGAGGATCGCGGTACCAGGATCGAGGATCGAGGAATCGAGGTAGGAGGATCGACGTTCGAAGATCGAGGCTGGAGGATCGCGGATCGAGGATCGAGGCTTGAGGATTGAGGATCGAGGCTCGAGAATCGAGGATCGAGGCTCAAAGATCGAGGATCGATGGCTGGAGCTTGAAGGATCGATGTCAGAGGATCGGGGATTATGGCTCGAACAATGAGGGTTGAGAGAAGAGGATCGAGGGTGGAGAATGGAGGATCGAGGTTAGAGGATCGAGGATGTAGGCACAAAGATATTGGTTCGAGGATGAAGTGTCGAGAATCGAACATCGATGCTCGAGGTTAGAGGAGCGAGGTCTGTGGACGGCGTGTCACCTCCTGGGCCCCCACGGGGCTCCCCGGAGCGCCGGAGCCCCACCGGATACCTCCGCGGACCTCGGTCAGCCAGCTTGGCGCTGTCGCGCCGCCCCCTCGGAAAGGGCGGCTGCTTCCCTCAGTCGTCGTCGTCGTCGTCGTCGTCGTCGTCGTCGTCGTCCTCGTCCTCTTCCCCGTCCTCTTCCTCTCGTCGGCTCCTCCTCGTCGTGCTCCTGCTCTTCCTGCTCCTCGTGCTCCTCCTGCTCGTCCTCCTCCTCCTCCTCCTCCTCCTCCTCCTCGCCCTCCTCGTCCTCCTCCTGGTCCTGAACGCCAGCCCCGTCTCCGCAATCCCAATGCAGTAGCGCCGTGAGAAGCGTGGACGCTGTCTGAAAAGATCGCCGGGGGATGGGGAGCCATCGAGGGGGGTGGGTCCGGACCGTTCCCTTGACGCAGGGGGCGGGTAGGATGCAAAGAGCGGGTCGCATGAGGACCGCGCGGGCGGGCCGTGGGCGGCGTCGCGGGCCAGGGCCCTCAGCCAGAGATCCCGCCGCAGACGCCGATTCGCATCTGCTGGAACGCGTGCGTCGAAGGGGAGCCGGCAGGAGGATCCGAACAAACCACGAACGTTGATCCTGAACATTTTTGTTTGTTTGATCCACGGGTCGAGAGCGCACCTCTTCCGGTCGAAGGATCCCGAACAGAAGCCTACGAACGAAATGTCTGTACCCGGTGTGGGCCACACAGAGACCTTGGAAGATCTGGTGCTGGGGAACTTGTTCGGGAACGCCAGGTAAGCAAGCATCGCCATGCGGCAGGAGTCGAAGAACCGCCCGATGTCGTGCAACGTCGTGAAGTTCAGCCACGGAGAGACGTGCACGATGCGGGGTTTCTGCAAGAAGTGCGCCTGCAAGCCGCTCCTGGCCCGGACGAGGAAGACGAGGCTGCGGAACTGCCACCAGGAAGCGCGGCTGTTCCACCGATTCCACTCCGAGTCGGTGAGCACCTCGCCGGTGGAAGGGCAGGGCTCGGGCGGGACAGCCGCCTCCTGCCTGGTGGAAAGAATATGCCGGCACCGAGGCACCCTGCCCCTCCCGCCCCGCCCCTTGTCGAAGTGGGGGCGGGGAGGGGGGGGAGAGCGCGTCGGCGTGGGCATAGAGCTATCCCTGGCGCACCTGCTCTCGTAGCGTTCCAACGGGGAGGAGTGCGTGAAACCAGCCTCGGGGCCGTCCCGGTCGACTTCGGCCCTGCTCTTGACCTTCCGCGTTTCCGACGACAAAGACAACCGGGTGAAAGTCCGACTGGCCAGGTACGGCGGAAACCCCCAGAGCGCATGATGCACCTCCAATTGAGAAATAGCCCGTGGCGCGACCTGCCTGTTGAAGAACCGCAAGATGGCCGTGCCGATGCCTTTGCCGTCTGATGCGGCTTGCTGGAGGATCTCATCGAACACCTCTTCGGCCTGGCCAAGCAGCGTGCCCTTGTCGACTTTAGTCATGTACTTCGTGATGTACTGGACAACGGCGAAGCGAGAGGACACCGCCTGCATGTCAACGTTGGCTAGAAGCGCCACCAGTAGCAGCGGATGGTAATTGTTCATAAAGTGGCAATTCCGAGAGAGCCAGAGACGGAAGAGGTGGCGCCTATTGGGATCCTCGGCCAGAGCTTCGTGACCAGGCGGCCTCACCGGGCGCGGGAATAACTTCCCGCAGTAACAAATCTCCATGTCCGTGCCGTGCGTACCAGGGACGACTCGCGCGCAAGACTGCTTGGCAAGTGGTGGTCCGTTGGGGTGTGGCGCATGCCAGTCGTGCATGTTGCTCCACTCTGCCAAATGCGCGCAGAAGTCGAGCCGGTCCTGGGGCTGTGACTCGTGGCTGAAGAGGTGGAGCAATTGGTCGACTGGGATCGAGCACGGGTCTCGCACGGTCTTCTCAGTGCCGTCGCGTTTACGCCGCTGCCGCTCCCCGACCCTTGCAGCCTGCGAGCCGTCGGCCGGCTTCCCAGGGTTCCACTCCGTGTAAATGGAATCGTAGAAATGAGCCATAGCCGCCGCCCGCTCCTCATCAATAGCGGGAGCATCCGGATCCGCCAGGTCCGGCGCACCGTCGCCCTGGCCGTCGGGGGCGAGCGGGACGTCTATGCGCGGCGCTCCGTGCGCCCAGAGGACCAGATGCACGTGCACAATCCCGCCAGACCCCCATTCGAAGGACGCGTAGAAGTCATCAATGTGACCTTCGGGCAGCTGCTTGCTGATGACACTGCAGGCCAAGTGAACCAAGTGCTCCAACTTGGCGGCGCAATACCACGCCACCGCGCCAGGGTTGGCCAAAGCATCCTGGAAGAATCGTTGCCGCTTCTGCTCCTCCGTTAAGTCGGCGAGCGGTGTTCGCCCATCCTTGGCGTCGCATGGTAGGAGCTTCTCAAGGAGGACGTGCAGCTGGTGCCACTTGTAAACAACGCAAGTGAATGTAGCGAAAAGTGCAGGCAACCGGCCCTTGCCATCGTTCTCGCCACGCATGGCTGTCTCATGTTCTATGTGCTCGACCATGCGTTCCAAGTCGGATCTCATGCCCATGCGTTCCCCGAGGGTCCCCGGTAAGCGTTGCGTGACCACGATCATGCGTTTGACCAGCGCCCGCCTGGCCTCTGCAGTGCGCAACATGTCGGCAGTGATGTTCCTGTCAGAAGGATTTTGTCGATAGCACGCTGGTCCCCACTGGGGGGCGCGAGGGCGTGGGACGAATCGGTGGGGCGCCGTCGTGATGGCGCGGCTTTCCCCGCTCCCCGGGCAGCAGGTCCGAGTGGGCACCTGGTCGTAACGAGGTGCCCGGGGGCTCCGGGAGTCGCTGGAGACGGGTTGGCACGGGGGCCGGCGGCAGCGGGCGCAGCCCGTCAGATAGACTTCGCGCATCTGCGCGGACCTCATGCGCAACATTGTGTTGAGGCACCAATATCTAAACCGCTTGTGCCGCATCGCCCTGTGATCCCCCCACAACATAATGTGCCGGACCCACACGTCAAAGGATACTCGGAAAGGTCTGGGCGCATTGAAGTCCCCTTCGCCGTAAGGGAAAATAGTCGGAAATGCTGCTGGCGCTAGCCCTGGCTCGTCCTCGCGAACAGGGTCGGCGCGCTCGGGCGGATCTAACCTGGGGGCTCTGCGGCGGGTGTTGGCGTCGATCTGCAAGCCAGCATCGGCCGGGGCCGGCCCTGCGGACCCGTCGGGCAGGGCCCCGACAGCGCGGGCAAGATCAGCCACGCACTCTTCACGTTCAGCCTCGCCTGCCGCGTGGCTGTCGTCAGCCACCGTGCCCGCGTCCTGGACGGCTTCTTGTTGTGCGAGCTCTTCCATAACGGACGTCATCTCAGCCACGAGCAGGCACTCATCGTCGCTGGGACCGTCGGTGTCCGCCCTCCGTAAGACCATGCAACTGTGATCGGCCAAGAAAGCAGCAAGCAGACGAAGTGGTATGGACACGGCCGCTCGGAAACGTGCCTCGCCAGACGACTCGGCGATGCTTCGCCGAAGAACATCCCAAGGGTTACTCTGACGAGGCTCATCTAGTGGGCCCAAGATTCCGCGGAGAGCAGCTGAAAACCGGAAGGATGAATTGTTGTGCCAATGTGTGAAGACATGGGCATTGATATGAACATCGTCGTCTGATTCCAATTCTCTCCATGGCAGCTTCACGTCCCCCGCGTCGGAATAGAATGCGAGATCCGCCACCGCAGACATGGCAAGTGGAGGCGTGTAAAACTGCCGCGCAAGTATCTGGCAGAGTTATTGCGTTAGGGCCGACGCCGCCTCGCAGACTGGAGCGGATCTGACATGGAACCTCCTTCGCATTGCGCCGCCACGCTGGCACAGTAGCAGGGTTTGCCGAAGGCATCGGGATTATCTTGGGACAGGTGCGCGCCTCCGTGGCAATCCGGCTGCCACTGCGGGTGGTTTCCTGGGTCCGCCGAAGAAGGGCACGGGAAAGGATTCGGGGGCGGGTGGGGGTGCACAAAGAACCCGAGGAGTGGAGGTCCGATGATCGAGGATCGAAGATGGAGGCTCGAGGATAGAGGATCGAAGCCGGAGGAACGACACTGTAGGATCCAAGATCGTGGATAGAGAGCCTGGAGGATCGAGGATCGAGGCTCGACTTTCGAGGGTCGAGGTCAAAGGATCGAGGATCGTGGCTCGAAGACGAAGGATCGGGATTCGAAGATAAAGGATTGGGCCTCGAGGATCGAGGATCGGGGTTCGAGGATTGAGGATGGAGGATCGAGGCTCGAGGAACGAGGCTGGAGGATCGAGGATCGAGGATGGAGGTTGGAGGAGCAAGGATCGAGGATCGAGGATCGAGGGTCGAGGTTCGAGGAGCGATGTCAGAGGATCGATGGACGGCCGAGTTTAGAGGATCCACGATCGAGGTTCGAGGATGGAGGATCGAGGCTCGAGGATGGAGGATCGAAAATGGAGGATCGAGGCTCGAGGATGGAAACTCGAGAATCGAGGCTCGGGCTTCGAGGATCGAGGTCAGAGGATCGAGGATCGCGGCTCGAGGATGGAGGGTCGAGGTGACATGATCGAGAATGGAGGCTCGAGGATCGAGGGTCGAGATTCGAGGATAGAGGATCGAGGCTGGAGGATCGTGGTTCGAGGAGCGAGGTCTTTGAAGGGTTTGGCACCTTGCGGGCCTCCAGGAGGCTCCAAGGGTCTCCGTGGACCTGCGGGGGCCCCAAAGGCACCTCCAGCTCCCCCGCAGACCTCAGTCACCGGACTTCATGCTCTCGCGCCGCCCCCTCGGAAGAAACCACCCCCTTGGACGAAGGCGCCCTCTCTCACGCCGCCCCCTCGGACGAACTCGGCTGCCAGGCATCGGAGCGCACGCACGAAGGCGCACGGGGCGACCGGAACGAAGGATTGTGAGGGAGGGGGTGAGGGGGGGGGGCGTGCCGGAACCCCCTGCGAGACCCCCCTCATCGTCGTCGTCGTCGTCGTCGTCGTCGTCGTCGTCGTCGTCGTCGTCGTCGTCGTCGTCGTCGTCGTCGTCGTCGTCGTCGTCTCGTCCTCGTCCCTCTCCTCCTCCTCCTTCTCTGTCGTCCTCCTCCTCCTCCTCTCCTTGTTCCTCCTCCCCTTCCTCCTCGTCCTCCTCCTCATTTTCGCCCTCGTCGTCGTCGTCCTCGTCCTCGCCCTCCTCCTCCTCCTCCTCCTCCTCCTCCTCCTCCTCCACCCTCCTGCTCCACTGTCTGCCAGAGAGCACGCCCCTGTAGATCTGCAGTCGTCTGGCCGCGGCCCGCAGGGCCAGACTCCTCGTCCGCTTCCTCCTCCCCCTCGTCCTCCTCGTCCTCGCCCTCGTCCCCGTCCTCGTCCATCCTCCTCCTCCTCTCCCCCTCCTTCTCCTCCTCCCTCCCTCCTCCTCCTCCTCCTCCCTCCTCCTCCTCCTCCTCCTCCTCCTCCTCCTCCTCCTCCCTCTCCTCCTCCCTCCTCCTCCTCATCCTCCTCCTCCTCCTCCTCCTCCTCGGCCTCCTCCCGAGCATCGTCGTCCTCCTCCTCGGAGACGCCGTCGCCCTCCAAGTTCTCCTGACCCTCGCCTGCTGCGCGCGTTGTCTCCCCCCCTCCCCGGCCCCCCCCTTCCTTGACCCCCCGGCGTCCTAACAGCCACTCCAAAGCGTCCTGGAGAGCTTGCTTCCTCGCAGCGAATGGGGGCCGCTGCCGTTGGATTTCCTTGGCCTCCCGCGTCTTTCTGCGGACCAGAACGACGGGAATATCATCGGGCTTCACAGGTAAGGCACGAATCCACGCCACACTGTGCTGCCGATAATTGACAATGTGGCCCACGTAGGCGAGTTGACCGCTGGGAAACAACGTGTATACTTGAACCAATGGGTGGATTCTGGAAACGAGCATCTCTTCGAAGTCCGTGAGCGCCGCGAGTGGCGCAGGCACGGGGCCGCCCAAGCTCATCTTGTTGGCAGCTGTCAGCACTGTGCTGGTGGCCGCGTTGCTGCATGTCCCGCAGACCTCGGTGAACGCGGGATGCGCCGGGCACTTGCCCCAGCAGCCGCGCCCCCCCGCCAGCCCGCGCCCCGCCGCGTGGACGGGGGGGGATCGGAAGACAGCCATTTCAAACAAGAAGGTGTCTGGGGACCCAAGGGGGTCACTCGTCGCCGCGGCTGCGCGCAGACGGGAAAACTGGCGAGCAAGGAAACTGGGAAAGGTTAGGGCTTCCCAGGGAAATCCCGATGTGTAAACGGGCCCTCCTCCGAAAGCGGGGGGGGCGACTGCGGGTCGGGGAAGCATCCGCTCGCGCCCCGCGGTCTCTGAGGCGTGGACGTAGGATCCGTCGCCATCGTCGGCAGGGAAGAAGGAGGGGCCGCCGGCTGGCGAGCCGAGTACTTTGGATGATTTTGTCGACCATCCGTATCCAGTAACAATGTCGGGCACCTGGAACCATCTTTCATTGCAAGAAGAGCACGTGAGCACGGGGGCATCGTCGAAGAAGCCATACAGCTCGCGCAGCCAGGAGGAGCACTCGGCGTCCTCCAAGCAAGCGAATGCTGGCGGCAACTGGTTGTCTTGCGCCCACGCCCAAGTGCGCTGGACTTCGGCCTGCCGCTGGGCGCCAGCGATGGCTTGCGCGACCTTCTTCATCGCCACCTTCTCCCGATAGCGCTCCTGATTGCGGTCCCGCTCGGGCTGGGGGTCCTGGGTGGGGGGCGTCTCCGATGGGGGGCGACGAGAAGCGGAATGAGCTCTAGGACCACGCGGAGAATCCAGAACTCCAGCCTGGAGTGTCCGTGGATGCCCGCGGGGTCGAAGAACTCGCCCTCCTGTCGTGGCCCCCCTGGAGAAGCGCCGCTCCTGTTTGTAGCGCGCCTTCCTGGCGTCCTTCTCCGCGTTCGCGTTATCGAGATACTGCTGCCGGCGGGCATCGGAGTCGTAGTTGTCGAGGTGCTGCTGGCGGCGGGCATCGGAGTCGTAGTTGTCGAGGTGCTGCTGGCGGCGGGCATCGGAGTCGTAGTTGTCGAGGTGCTGCTGGCGGCGGGCATCGGAGTCGTAGTTGTCGAGGTGCTGCTGCCGGCGTGCATCTGGGTCGTAGGATTCCGCCCTCGCTTCCTGCTCGTTCTCGAGATAATGCTGGCGACGGGCATCGGAGTCGTAGTTGTCGAGGTGCTGCTGGCGGCGGGCATCGGAGTCGTAGTTGTCGAGGTGCTGCTGGCGGCGGGCATCGGAGTCGTAGTTGTCGAGGTGCTGCTGGCGGCGGGCATCGGAGTCGTAGTTGTCGAGGTGCTGCTGCCGGCGTGCAACTGGGTCGTAGGATTCCGCCCTCGCTTCCTGCTCGTTCTCGAGATAATGCTGCCTGCGAGCGTCGGGGTCGTAGGTATCGCGGTGGCGCTGGCTCCGGGCAGCCGAGTCGTAGCGGCCTCGCTTCGCGGCATTCTCTGCGGCCGCCCGCGCCAGGTAGCCCGCCCGACGACGAGCATTGCGTTCGTCGTGCTTAGACAAAGCGCCGCCGCGAACCATGCGTTCTGGCTGCGCGTCCAGCGCGGCCGCCTGCCCTGCGACGTCCGGGGCAGCTTCGCCATCTTCGCCCCTGGCCGGAGGCGCGGCGTGAGCCGCGTCAGGGCCGCCCCCGCGCGAAGAGACCACATCAAGTTCAGAAGCGCCATCCCGAGGGGCCGCCGCCACGGGTCCACGAGAATGCACCGCCGAGGAATCCACGCGAACGGCGCCGCCGGCCCCCGCCCTGGCTGAGGCAGCGAACATACTGCCCAGATTACGCGAGCCGGCGGCGGATGCTGCGAAAGCCTTTGCTTTTGCTTTTGCCCTCGTTTCCCGGCAATGTTCTGCATTGCTCCCTGGCCCCCGATGGCCTCGGCCAGCGGGTCGCCGGGATTGTTGCCCAAGCTCGGCTGCTGGCCTTGCCTCGAGATCCGAACCCACAGCGCCGCCGCCGCCCTCGCACCCGGCAGCCGGTGCGTCCTCAGACTCGTTGGGGGCCGCCGCCGTGGCCGAGGCAGCGAACAGACTGCCCAGATCACGCGATCCGCGTGCAGATGTCGCCAAAGCCTTTGCTTTTGCCTTGGCCCTCGTGTCCCGACAATGTGCAGCATTACTTTCCGGCCCCCGCTTGCCAACCATGTGGGCGTGTACCGCGGAATAGAAAGCGAGGAAGAATGTAAGCATCATGTCTCCTGGGTGCGGCCTGAGCCAAAACCGCTACGGAAGAGTAGACCCAGCAACCCTTCAGAACGTCAGTGATTGAGCGAATGAGCTCTACCAATCCCGTTGTTCCACTTCGGGGAGGGGTGTGCCCTTCCCCCCATCTGGGCCTCTAGGTCCACAGGGGGGGCCGCAAAGGGTTAGAGCGGCGAAGATGGGCCAATATGGCCCTGAACGTGTCTCTGCCAGCTGAAGGTGCCCTCCGAAATCTCACCACACCTCTTGGTTTTCCTCGTCCTGCTCCCTCCTCCCCCTCCTCCTCCTCCTCCTCCTCCTCCCCCTCCTCCCCCTCCTCGTCCTCCTGCTCCTCCTCATCTTTCTCCACATTCTCCTTACATCCTTTTTTCTTCCGCGCCTCCTCGTCCCCTGTTTACTCCTCCTGCCTCGCCCTCCTTTCCCAAGATAACGGCAACGCAATCCTTTGTTCCACTTTATGCTCCCCGACTTCTCTGATCAAGGCAACTCGACAGGGCAAAGTTGCTAGACGGGCTGGTGTGGATGCGCGGGGCGTGAAGAGGTCCTTGCGGGCTCAGACGGCATGAAAAAATCCGCCACCGCGCTTGTGCGGCATTGGTTTGTTCAGTGAACGTGGTTTGGGTCACGGGTGGGTCGCGGGCTCTCCACCTCCACCTGGAAGGAATGCAAAAGCAGCCCGCCGCAGGCGCCAAAAAAATTGGTTTGCACGCTGAACGTGGTTTGGGTCGCGGGTGGACCGCGTGTTCTCCACCGGGAAGGAATGCAAAAGATGCCCGCCGCAAGCGCCGGAACAAAAAGGTTTGTACCCTGAACGTGGTCGCGGGTGGCCCGCGGGCTCTCCCCCTGAAGCGAATGCAAAATATGCCCGCCGCAGGCGCCGAAAAATGTGGTTTGTACCCTGAACATGGTTTGGGTCGCGGGTTAGTCGCGAGTTGGTCACGGGATGTGTCGCGGGCTCTCCACTTGGAAGGAATTCAAAAAAGCCCGCCGCAGGCGCCGAAAACTGTGGTTTGTACCTTGTTTTCTTTCTACACGATCCATAACGGCACTGTGAGGATTCGTCATGCCCAGCGCCTTCCTATGCCGAGGAGCCACATCCAGGGCCTTGAGCACCGCATAGCGAGCTGTGGCTTCAGACTGTCCATAGCGTGCGCTGGCTGTACAACTTTGTGTGCAACGGCGTTCTTGCTCCAGACAAGCATGTCGACACAAACAGTCAAGGCCAGCACGCTTACCCTCTGGCGACGCCCTGTGGCAACTGCCAAGGCGATGAAGCTTTCATCGAAGCACATCTGGTCAAAGGCGGACACCAAAATTAAGAAATGCAGCATTAGATGACGATAGGGGCCGCTATCGCCAACCCCATGGCGACCGCTCCGAAAGAGTAACTTCGGACCCTCGCAGGAGTGGGATGGCACACGGGATGAAGAAATCGGCTTCTACATTCAAATAGGAGCAGATGCCGTCGGTGAGAGTACGTCTGACTGACTGGTTAAGACACACACTGGGCGTCGGTCAGAGGACGTCGACTCCGAAAATCTGTCGGCTGCCGACAGCTCAAACGCTGTGGGCAACTGCTTGGGATAATTCAACCATCCTGATCAAACCTTTACTCCGCACGAATTAAATGCCAAACGGCAGAAAATTGTGGTTTGTACCTTGAACGTGGTTTGGGTCGAAGGTGGGTCGCGCGGGTGGGTCGCGGGTGGGTCGCGGGTGGGTCGCGTAGGTCGGGTGGGTCGCGGGGTGGGCCGCGGGGGGGTCGCGGGGTGGGTCGCGGGTTGGGTCGCGGGGTGGGTCGCGGGGTGGGTCGCGGGGTGGGTGGGTCGCGGGTGGGTCGCGGCCCGCCGCAGGCGCCGAAACATGTGGTTTGTACCCTGAACATGGTTTGGGTCGCGGGTTGGTCGCGAGTTGGTCACGGGATGTGTCGCGGGCTCTCCACTTGGAAGGAATGCAAAAAAGCCCGCCGCAGGCGCCGAAAATTTTGGTTTGTACCTTGAACGTGGTTTGGGTCGAAGGTGGGTCGCGGGTGGGTCGCGCGGTAGGTCGCGGTGGGTCGCGGGTGGGTCGCGGGTGGGTCGCGGGTGGGTCGCGGGTGGGTCGCGGGGTGGGCCGCGGGGGGGTCGCGGGGTGGGTCGCGGGTGGGTCGCGGGGTGGGTCGCGGGGTGGGTCGCGGGTGGGTCGCGGCCCGCCGCAGGCGCCGAAAAATGTGGTTTGTACCCTGAACATGGTTTGGGTCGCGGGTTGGTCGCGAGTTGGTCACGGGATGTGTCGCGGGCTCTCCACTTGGAAGGAATGCAAAAAAGCCCGCCGCAGGCGCCGAAAATTTGGTTTGTACCTTGAACGTGGTTTGGGTCGAAGGTGGGTCGCGGGTGGGTCGCGCGGTAGGTCGCGGGTGGGTCGCGGGTGGGTCGCGGGTGGGTCGCGGGTGGGTCGCGGGTGGGTCGCGGGGTGGGCCGCGGGGGGGTCGCGGGGTGGGTCGCGGGTTGGGTCGCGGGGTGGGTCGCGGGGTGGGTCGCGGGGTGGGTCGCGGGGTGGGTCGCGGGGTGGGTCGCGGGTGGGTCGCGGGTGGGTCGCGGGTGGGTCGCGGGGTGGGTCGCGGGGTGGGTCGCGGGTGGGTCGCGGGGCGGGTTGCGGGTGGGACGACGACAACAAACAACAACAACAAACAACAACAACAACAACAAGAATCCGCACCGCAGAATTCCACATCAGCCACGCACCCAGGGACAGTGAATGACCGTTCGGCCCCCTCACTCTGATATACATGCATGTATACATGCATACATGCACATAACTACATACATGCATACATGCATGCACGCATATATACAGACATTCATACATACATGCATACCTACATGTATACATACACACATGCATACATGCATACACACATACATACATACGTACAAGCATGCATACATACAAATATATACATGCATGGATGCATACATACATATAGATATACATGCACATACATACATACATACATACATACATACATACATACATACATACATACATACATACAGACAGACAGACAGACAGACAGACAGACAGACATGCATACATACATACATACATACATACATACACACACGTATACATACACAGACACCTAGGCATACACCTATACATAAGCATATACACATGTAATATAACCACGCGCGCGCTTCGCGCGCGCTTAGGTTCTCGTCAGTTCGAAAGGGATGGCTGGTTGGGCCGTCACGAACCTCTCCAGGACCATGTTAGGGCATCTTTGGGCCCTCTTGGGCCTTCTGAAATGGGCGTCCTTTGAATACAATTGGAGTGCTATTGGCGCCCCTTTGGGCAATATCTGTCCTTTGTGTCGTGGGGAACCGTCCCGGAAAGCCCAATCGCGCAACAACTCTTGGTGATGGTGCTGGGTCGCTGTCGAACAGCTCGAAGGCCAAACATGACGCCAGGGACGAGGAGGAAGATCAGGAAGAGGTCGGTCGGTCGGTCGGTCGAGAACCTCGGGTGACTCAAGCAGCTGAGCTGTGGAGCTGGTGCAGGCATCAAAGTTAGCCTGCAACCTACCGGAAGGCCGACTGCAAGAATCGGCCGCGAGAGAACGGGCACGCGATGCAGGATCGGGGGGAGACCTGATCGGCCCCCGTGCTAAGGCGCCAGGCGTGGTCAGTGGCCTCTACCTCCCTTGGAGGCCAAAGCCAGAGAGAAAGAGAGCGACAGAGAGAGGAGGAGGCGATGGAGGAGGACAAGGAGGAGGAGGAGGACATCTTGGGGCCATCGAGGAGAAGAGTGCGTGGTCGGTGCCGTCACAGCTCTACACACTTGCGGCCCCGCCCTGTCAGTGAGCACGACTGACAATCGCAATGTCAAAAGCGTACCAATACTACCCCAAAAGACGCACGAAGGGACACTGAGGAGAGAGTGGGTAACGCAACGGGAAGGAAAAAGTCTGGGCAAAATCGACAGAGTCCTGCCGCAGCCGTACGGACGCGGACCCATCGCCCGTGCCCGCAGCTGGAGACACAGTCGGGAAACGCATGTGCGTTCGCGAGCGGTCCCCGAAGCAGCATGCTGGCCTAGCGGGACACCGGGAAGAGCAAGGTGCCACCACAGCCCTCCAGAGGAGTAGGCCGTGGCACCACTTGCTCGGAGAACGTTGTGCAATGTGGGGTTCGCGGCACCACAACTCGGAGAAAGTCCCAGACTGATTTTTTCAGGACGGCTTCCCTTGAAGTCCCGACCCTCTGGTGCGTCATCCTGAAATCGTTCTTGGACGGTCCCGGGGCCCGGCGAGAGCCCCCAGGGGCCGAAAATATCGATAAATTTGCCGCCCTGACTTTTTTGACAAGCGATCATTCTGGGCTGGTACCACCTGAAGCACCATCTAGGGCACGTGCCCGTGTCTGGAAGGCCGTGGCACCCGCGTGCTCGGGAAGGCTGTCGCCCGGGTCCCCCGGGCGACGAGGCGGAGCTGCCGTTCCTCTCGTGGCGCCTGGTTTCGGGCCACCTCGGGGCCATGTGCTGCCTGGCGGAAGGGGACGAGGAGAGAGCGAGCACGCCAACGAAACTCCATGGCAACCATCAGGGGAATGAATGGCTTTCACCTCTCACCCCCGTGCCCAAGACGGGCCAGGGCCTTGAGGCAAACGACTGCCTCCAAACTCTTCCAAAACGCTTACGTTTGAACCACCATGTGGCAAAACAAGTGGATCTTCAATAAGTTCACTTCTTCAGACGTCTTGGGGGTTCTCCAAGGGCGCCCCCCAAAGATGGCGTGCAACAGCTGTTTCAGCATTTCATGGTTTCAATGGCGACTCACGCGAGAGCGTCATTTTCGAAGATCCGGAGGTTTCGCAACCGATTTCCACATGTTCATGTTATGAGGATGTCTCGAACGAAGGCTGTATCCTCAGCATACACGGTCATCCATTCCCATCAGCATCGAGAGCGCCCCAGATCGGCGGCACTGGCCGGAGGCCACTACAATCAATAGTTTTCGCCTCTCACCCCCCGTGCTTGGCTGGCCTCCGTCCTCGGGGATCGAGGAGGAACATCGCGGCAGCGGGACTGGCTTCCTAGCAGTACGAAGGCCGCCTCAGGGCCGCCCTGAGGCCGTTGAGAGCCGCACTCAGGGTCGCCGAAGGCCGCCTTCTTGCGGGCCGCCTAGGGGCCGCCTTCGGGAGAGCCGAAGGTCGCCCAGCGGCTTCACAGTTGCCACCAAGCCAGGGAGCAACACGGCAGCAGCACACACGGGCCCACGCACCTAAACGCGAAAGGTTGACGGGTGCCGTCAGCCCCGCGGCTGCAGTCCCACCACGGCCCCTGCTGAGGTGCTGCTCTTCCGAGCAACTACGCACGGAACTCTTGGAGCTACTGAGCGGTCTTGGCGCGTCCTGGGCCGTCTGAAAGCGTGTAAAGCGGCTTGGGCGCCATATTGGGCCATCTAGGGCATGTCTTGGCCATATTGGTGGTCTCCTGGCGCCGTTCGGATGTGGAAATTGTGTTTCGACGACTCCTCAAGCCGATTAACCTTCCGAAGTTCCGAAAAAGCGCCCTGGACTCCAGAGGGCTAAATTGGGTACTCGGGGGGGTACCATGTTTCTCCTTGCATGCTGGCAGAGAGGCAGGGGGGAGAGGCAAAAATGCCAATGACCTTCAAAAACCTATGTAAAATCAAGAATGTGTTGCCCCTCGGAACCCTTTTGGGTTGCCACGTGGAACGCTCCTGAAGTGTCTCGAAGGCGTCGTGGGCCGTCTGGAAGCGCTTCTGCGGGCTTCCTGTGAGGCCTCTTGGAGACCTGTTTGGCCTCCTGGGGGTCCCGGTGCGCGGAGAGGTCTAAATCGTAGGTCGTGCTCACCCTCTGGAACCGATCTTGGGCGGCTCCCAAAGTGTCCTCGGACCGTCTTGGAGGTCTCTTGGGCCGTTTGGGGGGCCCCTTGGGCCATCTGGGCACCCACTTGGGAGCCTCTCAGGCCGTCTCGGGGCGTTTCTCGGGGCCTCTGAGGTAGTTTTGGAGCGCTGGGCAGCAAAAAGTGCAGACTAAAAGATGGACACTCAATGAATACTATCTCTTGGGGGCATCTGGGGGGGCCTCTTGGAAGCCTCTTGGAACGACTTGAAAGCGTTTTGGGCCGTCTGGAAGCTCTTGTGGAGCGTCTTGGGAGCATTTTGGGGCCACCTCGAGGCCATCAAGGACGCCTGGGAGTATTAGTTCGGCAACTCGGGACCCCCAAGGGCCGTCTGCGGCGTAGACGTGAATCGCCCGAACCTCGATTCGCCCAGCTCGATTCGCCCGTCTCGATTCGCCGAATCTCGATGCGCCCGACTCGATTCGACCGGCTCGATTCGCCCGGCTCGATTCGCCTGAATCTCGATTCGCCCGGCTTGATTCGCCCGGCTCGATTCGACCGAGGCTCGATTCACCCAGCTTGACTCGCCCGGCTCGACTCGTCCCAGCTCGAATCGCCCCGCTCGCTTTGCCCGAGTCTCGGTTCGCCCGTCTCGATTCGCCTGGGCTCGGTTCGCCCAGCTCGATTCGCCTGGGGCTCGCTTCGCCCGAAGTTCCACTCGCTCGGGGCTCGATTGCCCCGGCTCGATTCGCCTGGCGCACGAACCGCCTAGCTCGCTTCGCCCGAGTCTCGGTTCGCCCGAGTGTTGATTCGCCCAGCTCCACCCGCCCGACCCGACCCGCCCGCTAGTGTCGGCCCGCCCGACCCGACCCGCCCGTTAGGGTCCGCCCACCCGACCCGACCCGCCCGTTGGTGTTTGCATGTGCTGCCTCGATGATGCGTCCTACTTGAATGTCCCGCCCGCCCGACCCGACCCGACCGTTAGAGTCCGCCCGCCCGATCCGACCCGCTCGTTAGGGTTCGCCCACCCGACCTGACCTGCCCGTTAGGGTTCGCGCGTGTTGCCTGCATGATGTGTCCTACCTTAGTGTCCCGCACGCCCGACCCCGACCCGCCCAAGAAAGTCAGCCCGCCCGACCCGACCCGACCCGCCCGTCAGGGTCCGCCCACCCGACCCGACCCGCTCGTTAGCGTCCGGCCACCCGACCCGCCCGATAGGGTTCGCGCGTGTTGCCTGCATGATGTGTCCTACTTGAGTGTCCCGCCCGCCCGACCCGACCCGCCCAGCAAGGTCAGTCCGCCCACCCGACCCGACCCGCTCGTTAGGGTCCGGCCACCCGACCCGACCCGCCCGATAGGGTTCGTTGCCTGCATGATGTGCCCTACTTTAGTGTCCCGCCCGCCCGACCCGACCCGCCCAGCAAGGTCTGCCCACCCGATCCGACCCGACCCGCCCGTCAGGATCCGCCCACCCGACCCGACCCGCCCGTTAGGGTTCGCGCGTGCTGCCTCGATGATGCGTCATACTTTAGTGTCCCGCCCGCTCGACCCGACCCGCCCGGTAAGGTCCGCCCGCCCGACCCGACCGCCCGCTTGCTCCCCCTGCTCCCCCTCTGGATCCTTCACGTGCCTGGCGAAGCGAGCCCAGGCGAAACGGGCCCCGGCGAAACGAGCCTCCGGCGAAACGAGCCCCGGCGAAACGGGCCCCATGCGAAAGGAGAGACCCCGGCGGAAGCGAGACTCCGGCGGAAGCGACTCCGGCGAAGCGAGCCCCGGCGAAGCGAGACTCCGGCGAGCCGAGCCCCCTCGAAAACGGAGCCTCGGCGAACCGAGCTGGGCGAGCCGCGTCGGGCGAAGCGAGCCCCGGCGAAGCGAGCCCCGGCGAAGCGAGCCCCGGCGAGCCGAGGCCCCAGCGAGCCGAGGCTCCGGCGAGCCGAGGCTCCGGCGAATCGTCCTGCCCCTCCTCCCCCTCCTCCTCCTCCTCCTCCTCCTCCTCCTCCTCCTCCTCCTCCTCCTCCTCCTCCTCCTCCTCCTCCTCTCCCCTCTTCCGCCCCAGCAGTGCCCCGGCGGAACCCCTGCTGGGCCCGCCGCGGGCAGGTCGGAGATGCGAGGGCTGCTGAAGAGCGAGCAGTCCGCGATCGCCGCGCTCGACGAGCAGGCCACGGGGGGTGGCTGCGCGGGTCGGGCTCGAGGGCCCTGACGTCGTGATTTTTGTCACAACGTCGACCCCCAAAAGATTAGACCCCTTCCCCGGGGCCGGCTTCTCGTCCTGCATCGTTTCTCTGACGGCCCCGGGGCCTGATGAGGCCGAAGACTGCGAAAAACTTCCCGTCGCGGCGCTTTCACAGAGCGAGGGGGTCTGAGTCTGGGGCACCTTTTGGGAACGTTTCAAAACCGTGTTGGGACGGGCACAGGCCCCTGGTCGCCTTGGCGCGTCCTCCTGTGCCGTGGGGCCCCATGGAGGCCCAGAAGGCTTCTCTCGGGTCTCCCTCGGGCGTTCTGGCTGGCATGGCGTATGAGCACTGAGAAGGCGATGTCTTCAAAGAAAACCTATGTTTTTTTCAAGGTTTGAAAATTTTGCACCTGTCGGGGCTCTCCAGCAGCTCTGGGAGCTCAGAGGTCTCAGGAGCAAGGCACCCTAAGAAGATACGAAGAGCGTCTTGGGGAAGGGGCGCAGGACAGGCCCCGAAAGCACCCGAAGAAACAACAAAAAACAAGAGCGCCGTCAGAGAGGCTCCGAAGGGACTCTCGAGAAAGTGCCCAAGACAGCTCAAAGGGGCCCTGGAACGGAGAATTGGAGTGCCCTGAGAGTCGTCGCAAGTGCTTCCGAAAATGGCCCAATAGCGCCTCAAAAGAGGCTCTGAAGGGTTCCTCAAGTGCCGAAGGGATTTTGAAAGGGCCTCAGGTGAAGACCCTAGAGGACCCCCAGAAGCGCCCTGAGAAGGCGTCTGAAGAAGGCCGAGGAGGCCCCAGGAAGATGCTCGAAAGTGGCACAAAGATGGCGCCAAGATGAACTCTTCAAGGTCGGCGGCGAGCGAGGGGGGGAGTGAGAAGGAGAAGGCCTTCTTAGAAGGTTCGGAAGTCCCCCGGCCTTCTGGGAAGTTCTCTAACCCTTCCGAAGACAAAAAACCTCTAAGAAGGCGCTAGAAGCGGTTCTGAGAAGTCCCGCCGCCTTATGAGAAGGTTTTCTCCTTCTCACTTCCCCCCCCTCGCTCGCCGTGGCGCCAAGATGTGCTCCCCAAGAGGACTTGAGGAGGTACACAGAAGAGCGTCCAGACGGCCCGAGGAGCAACTCCGCGGAGGCCCCACAAGCACAATCTGGGGGGACACGATTTCAACGACAGATGTTCCCAGCACTGTACACCCTGCGAAATCCTTAAGAAATCATGGGCTACGAAATTCATAGTCTCAGAACTTGAATAAAAAAACACAACATTTCTATTAATATATTAAGATTTACATTGTAACGTTAAGAAAAATCGAGACTCTGGCCGAAAACTTAAGGTTTCTTAAGCATCGCCTAAGGTGTAGGCGGGGCAAACCGGAACGCCGGGGACGTCCCCGCGGCCGCCCCTGGCGCTCCGCGTGCACGGGCGGAGTCCTGCGCACCCCGTCCTTGGCGCCAGGCCACGCCAGCCACGCCCGGCGAGCGTGTGGTTCCGGAGGCCAACCAACATACACCATGCGAAATGCTTAAGAAATCATGGGTTAAGAAATTCATAGTCTCAGAAATTGAATGAAACACAGAACTTCTATCAAAATCTCGGGATTTACATTGAAAAATTAAGAAGAATCGAGACTCTGGACGAAAACTTAGGTTTTCTTAAGCATCGCCTAGGGCGTAAGGCCACTCAGCCTCACCAAAAACAGCGGGTAACACGTTTGACCCCCGAAACCGTGTGAGAGAAAAAACACCTGCGCACTTGGGGTTTCAGGGGCCAACAGCACGCCGTTCTCAACCTCACAAGAAAACGGGTGGCACGTGTCGCCCCCGAAACCGTATGAGACAAAACAGCTGTAAATTTGGGAGTCTGGGAGCCAACATAAGGCAGTTCAGCTTCATACAGAACGACGGGTGACTCGTGTCACCCCCGAAACCGCGTGATAAAAAACAAGTGTATTTGTTTGCTTCCAGGGGCTAACACAAGGTCATCCAGCCGCGAAAAAAAACAACGAGCAACACGTGCCACCCCCGATACCGCGTGAGAATATCAAATTGCAACTTTACGATTCTGGGAGCCAACCAGACGCCATTCAGCCTCACAAAAACAACAGGTGACACGCGTCATCCCCGAAATCGTGTGAGAAAAACCATTTGTAAATTTGGGATGGTGGAAGCCAACATTAAGCCATGCGGCCTCACAAAACAACAGGTGACACGCGTCACCCCCGAAATCGTGTGAGAAAAACCATTTGTAAATTTGGGATTGTGGAAGCCAACATTAAGCCATGCGGCCTCACAAAACAACAGGTGACACGCGTCACCCCCGAAACCGCACGAGAAAAACCATCCAACATAAGGCCAGTCAACTTCAGAAAAAAACAACGGGTGACACGTGTCAACGCCGAAGCCGCGCGAGCAAAACCAATTGTAAATTTGGGATTCTGGGAGCCAATATAAAGCCATTCAACTTGACAAGACATAACGGGTGACACGTGTCACCCCCGAAACCATGTGACAAAAAAACAAATATAGATAGTGGGTTCTGGGAGCAACATAAGGCCATTCAGCCGCACAAAAACAACTGGTGACACGTGTCACCCCCGAAACCGCACGAGAAAAAATCATTTGTAATTTCGGGGTTCTGGGAGCCAACATCACGCCATTCAACCTCAATAAATCAACGGGTGACACGTGTCATCCCCGAAACTGTAAGAAAAACAACTTATCAATTTGGGATCCTGGGAGCCAACATAACGCAGTTCAACCTCACAAAAACAATCGGCGACACGTGTCACCCCCGAAAGCATGTGAAAACAAAAAATGCAAATTTGGGATCCTGGGAGCCACCATAAGGCCATCCAGCCTCTCAAAAACAATGGGTGACAATGTCACCCCTGAAAACTTGGGAGAAAAAACAATTCTAAATATGAGATTGGTGGGGAAAAACAAAACGCCATTCAGCCCCACAAAAACAACGAACGACACGCCCACCCCAGAAACCGTGGGAGACGACCCAGTTGTTGAGATCCTGGAAGCCAACATAAGGCCGTTAAACCTCGCGAAAAACAATCGGTGACACGTGTCACCCCCGAAACCGTGCGAGAAAAACCAATTGTAACTCTGGGATTGTGGGAGCCAACATAAGGCCATGTAGCCTCGGAAAGAACAACGGGTGACGCGTGTCACCCCCGAAACCGCGCGAGAAAAACATGCGTGAATGCAAGGTTCTGGGAGCCAGCATAAGGCCATTCAATTTCACAAGAACGAAACAACAAACAAAACAAGCGGGTGACACGTCTCCCCCGAAACCGCGCGGGAAAAAATATAACTTTGGGACTCCACGGGCCAACATGAGGTCATTCAGCCGCGCAAAATCAACGAGCGTCACGCGCCACCCCCGAAAACGCGTGAGACAAAAACAATTGTAACTTTGGGATTCTGGCGGCCAACATGAGGCCATTCAACCTCACACAAAAAACAAAAACAAATCGGTGACACGTGTCGTCTCTAAAACCGCGTGGGAAAAAAACAAGTTGCAAATCTGAGAGTCTGGGAGCCAACATGAAGCCAGTCAACCTCACAAGAGTAACGGACAACACGAGCCACCGACGAACTGATAAAACAATTGTACATTCGGGGTTGTGGGATCCAACACACGGCCACTCAACTTTACAACAAAAAACGGGGAAACAAAAACGGGTGACACGTGCCACCCCCGAAACCGTGCGAGAAAAACGAACTGTAAATTTGGGATTCTGGGAGCCAGCATAAGACCAATCAGCCTCCCACCGCGCGCGAGAACTGGACGTCACCGCGCGCGCGCGCAGACGCGTGCGTACGTACGCACAGTGTCCCAGTAAGACGAAAACTACCTACTCGTCGACCGAAGTAGCCTGCACATCTGCACACATACAGTTCATGCGCATATACTCATGCATGCGCGTGCGTGCGCGTGTAAAGGAATATGTATACAAGCATACATGTGTGCATTTATCTATCGCATCGTTCGGCCCCCGTGGAATTATTCTCCAGGGGGGACAATTAAAACATACTTATTCGGCGGCGAATTAATGGTAGTCGGGATCTGGGGGAGGGGTCATTATTCGTTTAAGAAGTTTTGGGCATTACCTCGAGCGGAGCACCGTGTGGCGGCGCGAATGCGGCCTCAAGAAGGGCGCCAGAGCGCTCCAACATGGCCGCAATACTGCGTCAAGGTGAGCTCGAGAGGAGCCTGGAGATCCGAGGATCTGATTTTTCCAATGCGCGGTGTTTCCCGGATGTTGGCCTCGGGGGCACGTGGGCGGGCCCGGGGACCATCAAAACTGGATCCGGGGCGAAAAACAACCCAACCCTGAGCATTGAATCCCCCCAGTTTGATGGGAAAGTAGGGTAAATCAGGGAACCGCACATAGGGTAAGTAGGGTAATTTAGCTACAGACCACATAGGGGAAGTAGGGTAAATCTACTAGGGGAAGCAGGGTAATTCTACTAGGGGAAGTAGGGTAATTCGCAACGACAAGCACCTAGGGTAAGTAGGGTAAGTAGGGTAAGTAGGGTAAGGAGGGTAAGGGGGGTAAGTCGACCACGCCAGCATCGTCGTCGTCGTCGGTGGGGGGAGGGGCGGAGAGGGGTGGGGTGGGCGCGCGCGCGCGCCCTCTTTTAAGGGCACGCGCGCGTGCGTTATGGGGCGGGGGGGGAAGGATTCGCGAGCGCGTTTATGGCCGCCGCCAGGGGCCCGCCCTAGTGGCGGGAGAGGGAGAGAGAAAAGTGCCTCCACATGGTCGAAGGGCCTCATGATGGTCATTAGGCCCTCGGGCCGATGCTTCCTGCCCGCCGCGCGCGGCCGCGCGCGCACGCCCGCCGATTGGCGGGGCGCGCGCGCGCGGGCCGCCCCCCCCCCCAAAAAAAAAAAAAAAAAAAAAAAAAAAAAAAACGCGCGCGCGGCCGCGCGCGAACGCCCGCCGATAGGCGGGCGCGCGCGCGCGGCCGAAAAAAAAACGGGAAGCGCGCTAAGACAGGCAACACGCGCGCCCGCGGGGGCGGCGGATGTGGCGTCAGCCCAGAAATATAAGGGAGGAAGGGAGGGCGTCGCCGTCGGCGGCGGGGGGGGGGCGAGGGCGGGGGAGGGGGGGGGATTGGGGATTGGGGGAGGGAGGGGGGAGAGGGAGGCGGGGAAACAAACTCTCCAGCTTTCCTAAGCTCTAGAGCGTGGGAAAGCTGGGGAGTTTGTTTCGACTGGGAAGGCTGGAAACTTGAGAATCCCTCGGCCCTGCCACGCGTTCGGTACCAGGACAAGCTGGAACGGTGAGAATCGGATGGCCCTGCCACGCGCTCTTGAAGCTGATGGTCTTATAACATAGGTTGCGTAACATATATCATGTCAACGCCATCACATAGTTACTACATCTATATTACATATGGTTGCACAACTTATACTCACAATACTGATTACAGTGCGTAATGCCTTAAATATTTCACATCACCGTATCTACACGCAGTATATATACCACCGAGCGCACAGCATATATTGCACCACATGTTTTGCGGCGCATAGTGCACCAGGTAGGCACACACATACTATCTGTATATATATATGTGTATGTTTTTATCCAATTATTTATTTATTTATTTATATACACACACACTTA
Organism: Prorocentrum cordatum; assembly: GCA_963575745.1. Lineage (NCBI taxonomy): Eukaryota > Dinophyceae > Prorocentrales > Prorocentraceae > Prorocentrum > Prorocentrum cordatum. The sequence goes on from CAUYUJ010017932.1 coordinate 67,379, forward strand.
CATAGCGAGGGCGGCGGAGACAGCGCAGCTGTAAATGCCTCGCGGGGGGTGGCGGCAGCGAGCACGCGGGCCCCCCGAGGCCCCAAGACATTGTGTATTGTGTGTTTGTTGTTGCTGCTTGCTGCAGTGTCGGTGCACATGCAACCTGATCAAGCACCATCGCATGGCGAAGTCCAGCCCCCACCTGTATTTCTCTGCAGATGCATCCTGCATGCGCGGCAGCGAAGAACCAGCCGAGCAGGAGTGGACGACTGTTTTCATCTTACCAACAAAATCCTCGTCCACGAACGTGTTCGTACGGCTCGGATTTAGAAACATTGACCGACGGCTCCAGTGCCAGAGCCAGTGAAATTTCGCAGGGTTGTTCCAGGGCGCCTCACCATTGCTATCAGCGCCAGATGCAAGTTTTTGATACCGTGGCAAGAAGTCGTCAACGTGATTCATGATTCTCTTGCTGACTTCCACAGGTAAGAACAGCTCCTCTTTGTAGTCATGCAGGAGATCCTGCACTTTGATCATCGCTAGGGCGGCGCCGTCCACGCGCTCGAAATCTCTGTGCATTCGTCCTAACTTGCGCCACGCTTCCCGCAGCGCAGGCAAGAAGTCGTTTGCCTCGGCCGCCTTGCCTTTGAGCGCTGGAAACTTAGCGCGTTCTTTATTTTTTTCGGTAAAGAAGTTCAGTCCGAAATTCGTGCATTGGCAAGAAGAGCCCATCGCCGTGTAGTATTCAGTAACGAACTTAAATATATCAGCGCAGTTGTCAGCGGGAGAACCCCCCATCATCACGTATACCAGAATATGCAACGTGCTCCCCTGGAAGTATTGCGATGCCCCGAGGTGCCAGACATGCAATTCATCTGGTTCCAAGCAATGGTGGCTGACACCAGGCAACTTGAACACCCAATGCATAAATCTGTCTTTATAGAGGTCTCGCCATTGCTGTTCGTCGTACAACAATGGTTTCCACCGAGCCTCAGCGCTGAAGTTATTGTAGAGAAGCGTGCGATCCTCATTAATCTCGATGCAGGGCAAAAGTCACACATATGATTTGAATTGTAGTGTCTTAGCTTTAAGGCTTTCGCAAAATGGTCTAAATCACCTTTGACAGAATGGATAGCCGCAAACAAGCCGTCAGCAAGTTTAGTGCTTGCCATTGCGCGCTCGGACACCTTATCAGCAGGCCACGCGTTGCCGTGCCAATCAGCAGGGGGCCATGCGCCTCTGTACAACCAATACAATGACCACGAAACGATCGTCCAAATCTCACCCATGGTATCCTCCGTGCAGATAATGGGGAAAACGCCAAACATCAACAACTTCACGTCGATCGTTTTCCCTTGCACCCATGCGCTCTGAATGCTGTATGCGTCGTACGATTTGGCATTTGCTTTCCCCACTGACAGCGCGGGGACAGCGCCCCCATGCAACGATAGTGGAATAGCATGCGCCTTCCAGTCCTCCTTAGCCTGGACTGGGTGGTTCACCAAGCGAGGGTCCTTCCGATGCAAGGCCTCGTTCCAGAATTTCGCCCTGTCGTGCCGCGTCGGGCATTTTCCCAAGAAAAGCTGGTCAAAACGAGGCTTGTCGGTATGATAATAATGTGAAAACATCACATGAGGCAACAAAATAGGGAAATCATATTCGTCGGAAGCACTATCGCCAGTCTTTCCTTTCGTTGTAAGGAACGGCACACTGTGGCGGAAAGCTGGCGGCGACTGCGGGCAAACGAGATAAGTCACAAGATTGCTGTGTACGTTTCCTGGGCACTTTCCAAAACCACCAAGCTTGGCCAATCGATACAGAGACACGCTAGCTCGATCCTCACTCACCCCAAGACTGCGCAGAAGATCAACCTGGTCTTGATAAGCCGTATTGCATATTTGCTGGACTTCGGCTGCCGACAATTGCCCCCGCGCCCATTTCTGAATACAATGGAACGCTAAACGTGAATCGAATGACCCTGGCATGTCTGCGCATTTGTCGCCACCGCCACGCGACGCAGGCACGTCGGCACGAAGGCGAGCACGCTCATGACGGCCACCATGGCCAACATCGGTGGGCGCAGCCCGCTTCATTATAGCAGGTACATGTGGGATCGGATCAAAAAGAAGTGTTTGAGCCAAAATGGCTACGGAACAACGCATCGATTCTGGTGCATATACATGTGTTCATTGACCGCCGTCGGTTATGCCCCAAGATGACAAAACTATTGGATCGCATATTGTGCCTCCTGTGGTTTCGTCGGTCGGCCTCGGACTTCTCCGCTACTTTCCTCCCCTCAGTTTGCCTCTTCTCCTTCTTCTCCCTCATAGCGTTGAGTTCCAGCTCTGATCCCTTGACCCCGGGGCGATCCCTCGACCTTTGGCTTACGCGTAACGGCCGCCACGCAGTAGGAGGAAGAAGGGAGAGAATAGCGCAACGGCCGCCACCCAGTAGGAGGAGGAGGAGGAGGAGAATAGCGCAACGGCCGCCACCCAGTAGGAGGAGGAGGAGGAGGAGGAGGAGGAGGAGGAGGAGGAGGAGAATAGCGCAACGGCCGCCGCCCAGAAGAGGAGGAGGAGAATAGCGTAACGGCCGCCACCCAGAAGAGGAGGAGGAGAATAGCGTAACGGCCGCCACCCAGTAGGAGGAGGAGGAGGAGGAGGAAGAGGAATAGGGACGACCCCTGAAACGGGCCGGGGAGGAGAAGGAGGAGGAGTAGGAGGTGGAGGAGGAGGAGGAGAATAGCGTAACGGCCGCCACCCAGGGAGGACGATGGGGGAGAATGGCGTAACGGCCGCCACCCAGAGAGGACTTTCCACGAACCTCCCCCGCCTCCATAGCATGTATACACGCGCGCACTCACACGTCAACGCACATTTACACGCGCACACACACACACGCACACACACACACACACACACACGCGCACGCGCACGCACACGCACACGCACACGCACACGCACACGCACACGCACACGCACACGCACACACACACACACGCACACGCACACGCACACGCACACGCACACGCACACGCACACGCACACGCACACACACACACACGCACGCACGCACACACACACACGCACACACACATTCATTGTAAAACCTCCATGCTCCTCCTCCGCCTCCAGAGCGAGGGGGAAGGGGATGAACAATAGGAAAAGGAGGAGCAATGACAATGCATGGAATGGAAGGATAAAGGAAGAGGAGGAGGAGGAAGGAGGGGAGGAGGAAGGAGCAGGAGGAGGAGGGCGAGGCGAGCAGGAAGAGGAGGAGGAGGGGGAGGAGGAGGAAGAGGCAAACCACATCGATCGAGCCTGTGGCTGCGGGCTCCCGCACTGCTCGGCCCGCTGGGCCAACGGCGCGCCACCGCGGCGCGATGCTGGGGGGGGGGGGGGGGGGGGGGGGGGGGCTCTGCCCCGAAACACGGAAACGGCGCGGCCTGAGCAGGCACGCCATATCACCTCTTGCTGAGCTGCCTCTCCTTCGTCTTGGCCATGCCCTGCAGCTCCGACGCGACGCCCTCCAGCGTTGCATAGATGTCCGCCGTCGGGCCCAGCACGTTCTTGATGTCGGACATTGCCACCTGGCAGCGTGGCATGGTGAGCAACTCCTGCATCGAGTCGATCTTCAACTGCACTCCCTTCACGGTTGTGTCCGTCTCCTTCAAGAGTTTGTTCACCGTGCCTGCGGGGTCGAGCTTGACCTTCATGGAGTTGCCCTTCTCGAGGACCTCTTGATTAAAAAAATGCTAGCGAAATATAGTTGTGAGCGTTTTTTTTTTATATGTTGGGCTAACTCTTCTACGTGGAATCAACGAGCATATTCAATCGAAAACAATACCGACTTCAAAATTTGATCAAAAGTTGACCAAATTTTGATCAAATGTTAATGGTTTTTTGAAATCTGTATTGTTTTCAATTCTTTTTATGTTGTGATGTGCAACTCCGAAGATACGTGTCAACCTTGTTTGTCATCTCGCATGTTGAGCCCCCGAAGACCGCGCGCAAGGCCCGCGCGTGTGACTGCGTTGAGCGCACCATGGCCGAGCACTTGTCGTAGCCAGTCTGGAGGTAGCTGAAGGCCGTATCTGTCGCCGACTTGCTGGCCTTGGAGCTCGCAGCCTCGCCGCCGCCTCGCGAAGACCGAGGTGTCTCGACGGCGCCCTCGTGAGGAGGAATGCTGTAAGGAGGAGTATGATACACCTCCTCCTCCTCATCCGCCTCCTCCTTCTCCGCTTCCTTGTCCTTCTCTTCCTCCGCATCCCTCCTATCTCGTCTATCCTCCTCGAGCCTCCAACTCCTCCTCCTCCTCGTCCTCCTCGAGCTTCCAACTCCTCCTCCTCCTCCTCCAGGGGTCCTTCCTTTTCCTCCTCCTCCTCCTCCTCCTCCTCCTCCTATCGGCCTCCGTCGCCCACTTCTGCCAGTCGAGCTGCAGGCCTGCCTGGGCGTCTGCTCCCGACTTGCCGTCGCCAACCTGCTCGACCTTCGAGTTGACCGTGTCCTCCCTGTTGATCTTCCTCACCAACCCCTTGGACCTCTCGTAGAAGAGGCCGTCGTCGTCCTCGACCAGGTCGTTCCTGGCCACCGCGGCGTTGCACAACTCGAGGCCCCACTCCTTCACCCACCACGACAAGCTGTGGTGAATCTGCTTGCACGTCTCATCCTCTGTTTTCCGCAACGACGTGAACCTCGACATCCAACTCGTCGCCTCGCTCATGTCGAACACAGCCGCGTAGCCAACGTCCTTCGGCACGAGCGAGTTGACCAAGTGCTTCCGCTCCTCGCGGTTCATGTTCTTGAACTCCCTATCCACCTCGGGTTGCTTCGCCATGAACTTCTTGGCCACGTAGATCTGCTTGGGGCTGTACTGCGTCGAGTCCTGCTTCGGGAGCGGGTTGCCGTCCTTGTCGTAGCCCGGCGTGGGAAGATCAGCCCGCGGTGCCTTCTGGAGAGGCTCATCGCTGCCATCTTGAGAGCCAAGATCTTGGCTGCCATCTGCATCCGAGAGCTCTTCGTCGAACTTCCGCCAATCTACCGCAGCTGGCCTGCGAGGAACTTCAGCAGCAGCAGCAGCTGGGCGCTTCTTCGGAGGCATTCTCCGAAGCCGGTAAAACTAAGCACTGAAGGCGGTATGAACTGGGGAGGCCGTGGAAACGGTCTGAGCCAAAATGGCTACGGAGTGTTGAACGCCATGTTGTTTGGGTGGCTTGTCGAAGTATTCTACACAGTGTCTTCTTTTGGAAACTTGCATTATGCAACGTGCTGTTTGGATAGTTTCGAGGGGTGCTGATTTCCACCAAGAACTGAAACGCCTATAGGATCCTGCGTTTTGGGCCCCCATGGGTCATACTTTGTGGCTCGGAGGCGGGGGGGAGGCGGAGGGGGAGGAGAGGGAGACGCAAGAAGTTTGCGTGACTCCATCCGCTTACACGGGCACCTGTGTGTTAGGGGCTGACGTGCCCACCTATGTGGTGTGAGCTATGTTGTGCAAGCAATGCGGTGCAATATATGTGGTAGCAGCTATAGAACGAACTCATATGTGTGGTGTGAGCTATGTGTATAAGCTGTGTGGTGCAATGGATTAGGAGGAGGATAACGTCACGACCGCCGTCCATTGGGGATATACCAGGAGACATCGCATCACAAACGCGGAACGGCGAGTGGGCGATCAGACCTATGATTAAGGCGATTAGTTTATCTCGGCGCCCGGTTGACACCGTTCTCATCTCGTGCTGAGTGATTATAATCTAATGGCAAGGTGGATATGTAATTCAGCTAGCTGTCCGCGCCGAACATTTGCTCATAGACTCGATCCCATTTTTTGCCCGCCAACTGCCCTGCAATCCGTGCTCTCTCACGTGCAAACGTCTCATCTTTCCCTGTTTTTCCATTTTGCCTTCTCCTTGCTGCGCGCGTCGCTGTATGCTGCATTTCTGGCGCACTCATGATCACCCCATGGTATCTTCACTGAAGATTTAGACGGCTTACCCGCTGTGTGAACTCCTTTCTTCACGGTGGCAACGTGTCCCGATGGTTTCTTTGATGCCGTGTTTTTTTTTGCTGGCCTTCGCCCCGCGGATTGCATCGTAGCGTTTTTCTGGTTCGGCACTGGCACGCCCACCGTATCAGGCGCAAAAACACTTGGCAACCCAACGTCGTCCCCTTTGCTACTCGATGGCGTGTTTTTCCGATGATCCGAATGCTGCTCTGGTTGGAAGCATGCAGGGAGCTCCGCCCACTCTTCCTCAGAGGCATATTCTTTTCCTGCTGCAGATGGCGTACTCTCTACACAGTGTTCGGGATCACCTGCTGTCAAGCATGCCAACGTGTCTTTGACCTGGGCCCACTCTGTGGCTGAAAGTCGACGTCGAAGCGCACCAGTCTTCGGGTACCGTCTGTGCCACTTCTGCTCCATAGCTTGTTGATTCCTACCTTCTGCGTCTAATGTTCGCAAAACTTTCATCAGCCATCAAGTTGTTTGTCGCTTTGTGTGCAATGCCAACTGCGCTTTGATCCGATGCAAGCAAGTGGGGACGATCTGTCAGTATTTGCCGCCAAGCTGTCTCCACACGCGCACCATGAAGAACACCATCGGAATTCTCTTGCAATAATGATTTGGCCAATTTCAAGTTACGTACGAGGTTTGCCTCGGGGAACACATTGGGAACGGTCCTCGGACTCACTGTGCGTTGCGATGTTTCTGCAACCGCAACGGAACCCCCCCAACAGATTTGTGACACACCAACCACTGAAACAGTAATATACATTTGTGTAGTATGGTTTCCTATGTTGGTTAACAAAGCGTTCAGAAACAATACACCACGTAGTGGGTTCGAAGGTCGTCCCGTTGTGCTCCCCGAGCATGGAGCTGAAACCATATGTGCTTTGTCAACGAAAGGTCCGAACATACATCCCAAGGATCCGCAATCGCCGCTCTCTTTGACACAAAGTTCCATGTGTTTGGTGTACTGCAGGGCCGAAGCATTCGGATTCGGAACTCGCCTCTTGCGAGGCTCCACACTATGGGCTGGGCTACTCATTCCCAGCCAGAACACATACCATATCGAAACTGAAATGGTGAACATACGCGCTGCACGAGCCGAAACGCTGCAGCGAGAGTTGAGCATGCGGTGTTCACCCGAATGCCTTGGACACTGTCCTGGGACTCTTACTCTTACTCTTACTCCTCCTCCTTCTCCCCCTCCTCGCTCCTGATCCTCATTCCTCCTCGTTCTTCCTCCCAGCGCGGCCCCAACCGATGGGAATCTCAACCAGAACTGAACTGACAGGATCGTTGCTTTGCCACACGTGTGCATGGTCCGAAGCCATCTCGCTCAGAGGGGGGGCCGCTTAGGTCCCCGATGAGAGGAGGGGTCGATTAGGTCCCCGCTGAGAGGGCCCAGGAGAGGAGGACGAGGAGGAGGGAGGAGGAGGAGGAGGAGGAGGAAAGCGTAACGGCCGCCACCCAGTAGGAGGAAGAAGGGAGATAATAGCGTAACGGCCGCCATCCAGTAGGAGGAGGAGGAGGGGGAGGAGGAGGTGGAGAATAGCGTAACGGCCGCCACCCAGAGGAGGAGGATGAGGAGGAGGAGAAGGAGGAGGAGGATAATAGCGTAACGGTCGCCACCCGATAGGAGGAAGAAGGGAGAGAATAGCGTAACGGCCGCCACCCAGTAGGAGGAGGAGGAGGAGGTGGAGAATAGCGTTACGGCCGCCACCCAGAGGAGGAGGATGAGGAGGAGGAGAAGGAGGAGGAGGATAATAGCGTAACGGCCGCCACCCAGTAGGAGGAAGAAGGGAGAGAATAGCGTAACGGCCGCCACCCAGTAGGAGGAGGAGAAGGTGGAGCCCCAGCCGAAAGGGCTCAGGGGCGGGAGCAAAGCAAGTTCCGAGGAATCCTTGAGCTTTACCCCGATTCTCAGAGGAACGACTGGAGGAGGAGGAGGAGGAGGAGGAGGAGGAGGAGGAGAATAGCGTAACGGCCGCCACCCAGAGAGGAGGAGGAGGAGGATTATAGCATAACGGCCGCCACCGATGGGAGGACCCCCCACGGACCTCCCCCGCCTCCAATCCATATCTACACACACACACACGCACACGCACACGCACACACACACGCACACACGCACTGTTAATCCTCCGTGCTCCTCCGCCGCCTCCGAGTTGTCCGTCTCCTACTTTTCTCCTCCTTCCCTCCTTCTCCTCCTTCCTCGTTTTTCTCTTTCCCCCCCCTGCATGCAAGGGCGGTGCACGGGAGGTGGGTGGCCTTCGCGCCATATATACGCGTCGAGGGCGGGTCCCGCTCCCGTGCTCCCTCTCAGTGCCCTCCCTCCCTCCCCCTCCCTCTCCATCTGCCCCCCCTCTCTCCCCGTCGCCCCTCCACCGCCCTCCCCAGGAACCTCCCCTCGAGATCCCCCCTCGCGCCCGCGGAGGGGGGGGAAGGAGGAGGAGGAGGAGGAGGAAGAGGAGGAGTAAAGCGTAACGGCCGCCACCCAGTAGGGGGAGAATGGGCGAGAATAGCGTAACGGCCGCCACCCAGGGAGGACCCTCCACGAACCTCCCCCGCCTCCAAACCATTTATACACACGCGCACACGCACACCCACACATTCACGCACACGCACACACACACACGCACTGTAAATCCTCCGTGCTCCTCCACCGCCTCCGAGTTTCCCGCCTCCTCCTTCTCTCCTCCTCCTCTTTCTCCTCCTTCTCTTCCTCCTCTTCCTCTTCCTCTCTTTCCTCGGTTCGCACGGCGCGCAAGCTTAGGGTAAGAATTCTTAGGGTAAGTAGGGTAAGAAACCTAGGGGAGGTAGGGTAATTTTACTAGGGGAAGTAGAGTGACTTTCAAGTGGTGGCCCTAGGGTAAGTAGGGTAAGAAAATAGGGTGGAAACTTAGGGTAAGCCCTAACCCTAAGAGTTGGGGGAAATGGATGGTCAGGGAAGGGGAAGGGGTCGGGACCTCTGGGGCCGCGGATTGAAAAGATCACATCGGCGGATGTCTGGGAGGGCCAAAGGAGGTCCCCCAGGAGCGGCCCCGCGGCCCCCCCTTCGATTCCAGGAGGGGCCAAGATGGCCCAAGCAAATGCCGACAGGGGCGCAGGAAGGCTCCCGAAGGGCCTCGCGATGGCCCGAGGGAGCCTCAGGGGGCCTCAGAAGAGCCGCAGATGGCGCACGCGCTGGCACGCGCCGTGGGCTCCGGCTCGAGGAGCCCAGAGAGCCTGGCCAACACCGCAGGGCTGCGCACGCCGCCCATGGCCGCCAGCGCACGGGCGCAGCTGCCTTCGCAGGAGAAGAACCTCCGGACCCTGGCGGCGGCGGGCTCCAGCTCCGTATCCTCCAGCCAGCCGACCGCCAGCCTCATCGAGCCCAGGCCCCCAGCGGCCTCGAGAAGCACCACCCCGAGGCTCCAGCAATCCGCCGGCTTGGCGGCGTACGACGCATCCAGCGCCATCTCCGGGGCGATGCACGGCAGCTCCCCGCACGCCGTGGTCGACGGCGTCGACCCCGCGCAGCACGTCGCCGCGAAGAAGTCCACCAAGCGGCAGAAGGGCGTTTCCGACTGGTCATCTACCATGATGTGATCCAGAGACACTTGCCTGTGCACGATGTCACGCGAATGGCAGAAGGCCAGCGCTTCTGCTATCTGCGCGGTGCAGTCCACAGCTTCCTGCGAGTCGGCGCGGTACCCTGGCTGGTTCATGAGGTGCTGGCTCAGATTCTTCGTGCCCCCGACTTCGAGGGCCAAGTAGACCCGCGAGAAGCTATGGAGCACGGAAGTGCACTGGACGATGTGCGGGTGTCGGAGAACGTCCCTCAGGAAACTCAGCTCGCGATAAATGTTCTCCACGTCCCCGGCAGTTACATAGTTTGACTTGTCATAGACTTTGAGGGCGACTTTCTCGGTCGCACTGCGACGCGCCAGGAACACGTTGCTGTTCCTTGGGTTCAAATTGCGCACCAGCTGGAGATCTCCCACACGGGTAGCCGTCTCCACAAGACTATGATCGACCGGGGGGAACCCGCGCATCATAACTTTCGGAATGCTCTCCCAAAGCAGCTCGTGTTGGTACTTCAGCGTAGCCTCTGCCTTCTCGTCAGCACCTTCGACCATGCACTGTACACGCCAGGCAATTGCTTCAAGCCATGCCCACTGTAGGTTGAGCTCCGCGCACAGACCATCTGGATCGTCGCTGGGGTCGAGTATCACCATGTCGGCGCCCAAGGGGAGGAGCACGTCGTGGCGTGCCATGAGCATCTCCACGTACTCCCGGTTCATGTTGCCAGGGATCTCGAGCAGCTGCAGCAGGGCCACACGAAAGTTGTTGTTCGGCTCGATCTGCCTCCACAGGTCGGCATGGGCGGCGTCCGGCGCAACCCTAAACCCTAAACCCTAAACCCTAAATCCGGCTATCGGCGATCGGCTCATGGGCGGCGTCCGGCGCAACAAGCCTGCCTGGCTTGTGCGGCGAGCCCCACGGCACCAGGGTCGCGAACGCGAAGTCCTCGGGGAGCTGCGAAGCCATGCGGGTAACATAACTCTCCACGATGCTTCGGCTGGACGCGGGCGGCAGCCAGCCCGCTCTGGTGCTGCTCATGGCTCAACGCCTGACTTGCACTACGAAGTGGCGCAGCTCAACGCTACACAGCGCATGGCCTTCAGCTGGAGCACCCTAGCGCCAGAATGGCTCGGAAATGCAGCCAGCACTGAGGTGGGAGCACGTTCATGAATAAATTGCCAAGAAAACTCAAGCGAAATCGCCGCTGTACCGTGCTGGATCAGGCGGTCTAGGGCCCCCCGTCCCCATGGAGGACTCTTGTGTGGTCAATGTTTACTTTTATTTGAACCTTCTAAGGAAAACAGCTCGGGAACAATGTTGAACATGGGCAGACGTCACATTCAAAGCCGTATTGAAGGATACTTTCACCTGAAAGGATGCTGCTGTTAGTGTTGCGTGCGCCGCGGGCATGTGCATACGAATGGCGCTCGACAGACGCATTTCACTTGTCGTGGAAAGGACAAGGTGGTCAAAGCGCGCACACTGAATCGGCAACGACGTGTGATAACTGCAACGTCGATATGAAGACGAGTGGGCATGCACGATGTGCAAACAACTGGTATGCTTGCCCAAATCAAGCACGCATCGCCCGTGATTTGCGCAAGTCATATCTCCAGCGTGACATGCAATGTCAGCACTCACTTGCAAATCAGGATCCGAAGAGTTCACGCCAACGTCATCGCGCGTACGTGCCGAAATCCGCCGGCCCCCTTGTGGGGCCACCAGGCTGTAGGCCGGGAATTCGCAGTTTCCTGTACCAGTTGCAGCTTCCAGTTTCCACTGTTACAGTTCTGCTTCGTGCTGCTTACTGTTTCTTGTTGACTTCTTGCTGCTTACTGTTCCTTGTTGATGGACCGCGCGAGGAAGGGAGGCCCAAAACGGGCATTTTTACCACGGAAAAATCGTATGCTCTGAATTGCTGGGGGGGGGTAAAAATTAACACCCCTCACGCAGATCGGCGGGGTCAGAGTCCAAAAACACATGGGATTTGCCACATTTCCAAAATTCGCTGGCACCCCTCACGCAGAACGGCAGGGTCAGGGTCCAAAAACACATGGGATTTGCCACATTCCTGAAATTCGGTGGCACCCCTCACGCAGATCGGCGGGGTCAGGGTCCCAAAACACATGCGATTTGCAAAATTTCTGAAATTCGGTGCACGCAGATCGGCAGGGTCAGGGTCCAAAAACAAAAGGGGATTTGCCACTCTTATGAAATTCGGTGGCACCCCTCACGTATATCGGCGGGATCAGGGTGCAAAAACACACGGGATTTGCCACACTTATGAAATTCGGTGGAGCCCCTCACGCAGATCGGCGGGGTCAGGGTGCAAAAACACATGGGGTGTGCAACATTTCTGAAATTCGGTGGCACCCCTCACGCCAAAAACACATGGGATTTGCCACATTTCTGAAATTCGGCGGCACCCCTCATTCAGATCCGCAGGGTCAGGGTCCAGAAACGCAAGGGATTTGCCACATTTCTGAATTCGGCGGCACCCCTCACGCAGATCCGTAGGGTCAAGGTCGAAAAACAAACAGGTCCCGACACTGCTTCACGGCGAAGCCAAAGCCTCATGACTTCGTTCTTCCATGGCCCATTCTCCGAGAGAGGGGGCCGGCGGCAGGGGGCGAAGCCCTTACGGATATATATATATATATATATATATATATATATACACACACACTGATTTTCCGGTGCGAAGATGAACGGGTGGCAAACCAGCATAACATAGGCACCATTGATCCGATTCGGATGTTCGCAGGAATTCGCAATTTCTGGAACATTAACCATAAAAGTTCCCCCGGGGAACGACGGCTTCCACAGGAACACCGATGGACCACGATAGTGGCGGTAATTGGCAGATCGGTCCGGTAACCATCTTTGTCGAATTGATTTGTTTTCGTTTGTTTCCCGTTAGTGTTTTCGTTCATCAATACTGGTCCTGCTGTATACGTACGGCGCGTTGTCACTCATGCGAGGGACAAAAACAAACGCGACTGCAAAATCCGTAATGTTGCCTGCAATATTTGTTCCCTATCATTCGCTTTCTGAGAAAGACTCTTGCATTATTTTGGATATACCCTCCCGCGCCGTTGAACTTTACATGCAATCACAAAATAGAGCAACAAGTGCAACATGCTCAAGAGAGAATTCGGCATAATTTTACAATCACAAACACATTAGGCAAAATAAACGATGAAATGCAATTCGTACCCAAGAAACACACAACACAATTTGACAACATCGGCGATCTGCGCCATCCGGCCTACTATCCGAAACGGCAGAAATGTCAACACTAAAATGAAGCGCGGCTAACCTGAAACATTGTCGGGCAAAGCTCCCGCAACAATTTGGAATTTTGAAGAAAGAAGCAGCAACAACATGTCCGAACATAAAACGTATGCACCCCTCACACGTTTCGTGGCCCCATAGGGAGCTCCACCGAAGGCCCCAGTGGCTGCGCCCGCATGCGGTTCCACCCCCCATTCTGGCACACCCCTCACACGTTTCGTGGCCCCATAGGGAGCTCCACCGAAGGCCCCAGTGGCTGCGCCCGCATGCGGTTCCACCCCCCATTCTGGCACACCCCTCACACGTTTCGTGGCCCCATAGGGAGCTCCACCGAAGGCCCCAGTGGCTGCGCCCGCATGCGGTTCCACCCCCATTCTGGCACACCCCTCACACGTTTCGTGGCCCCATAGGGAGCTCCACCGAAGGCCCCAGTGGCTGCGCCCGCATGCGGTTCCACCCCCCATTCTGGCACACCCCTCACACGTTTCGTGGCCCCATAGGGAGCTCCACCGAAGGCCCCAGTGGCTGCGCCCGCATGCGGTTCCACCCCCCATTCTGGCACACCCCTCACACGTTTCGTGGCCCCATAGGGAGCTCCACCGAAGGCCCCAGTGGCTGCGCCCGCATGCGGTTCCACCCCCCATTCTGGCACACCCCTCACACGTTTCGTGGCCCCATAGGGAGCTCCACCGAAGGCCCCAGTGGCTGCGCCCGCATGCGGTTCCACCCCCCATTCTGGCACACCCCTCACACGTTTCGTGGCCCCATAGGGAGCTCCACCGAAGGCCCCAGTGGCTGCGCCCGCATGCGGTTCCACCCCCCATTTCGGCACACCCCTCACACGCTTCGTGGGTGGCTCCATGGGGAGCTCCACCGAACGCCCCAGTGGCGGCGCTCGCATGTGGTTCCCCCGTCATTTCGGCACACCCCTCGCACGGTTCGTGGCCCCATAGAGAGCTCCACCGAAGGCCCCAGTGGCTGCGCTCGCATGCGGTTCCACACTCTTTTTCGGCACGGCCTTCACACGTCTCGTGGCCCCATAGGGAGCTCCACCGAACGCGGTTTCACCCCCCATTTCGGCACACCCCTCACACGTTTCGTGGCTCCATAGGGAGCGTCACCGAAGGCCCCAGTGGCTGCGCTGGCATGCGGTTCCACACCCCATTCTGGCACACCCCTCGCACGTTTCGTGGCCCCATATGGGGGCCCCACCAAAAGGTCCCAATGGCACTGCCCGCTTGCGTCCGCCACCACCCAGCACAGCCCTTGTTCCCTGCGCTTCACCCACCCAGAACAGCGCTTCGTAGCCCTATAGGGAGCTCCACCAAAGGTCCCAGCGGCACCGCCCGCATGCGTCCGCCACCACCCTGCGCAGCCCTTGCTCCCTGCCTGCGTTTCACCCACCCAGTACAGCGTTTCGTGGCCCCATAGGGAGCTCCACCGAAGGTCCCAGTGGCACCGCTCGCATGCGTCCGCCACCACGCAGCACAGCCCTTGCTGACCGCGTCTCGCCCACCCAGTACAGCGTTTCGTGGCCCCATAGGGAGCTCCACCGAAGGTCCCAGTGGCACCGCCCGCATGCGTCCGCCACCACCCAGCACAATTGCGGCATTCACAACTGCATATGGTTGGGTCCTTCGCCAGGCTAATTTTTTACCACGTCTATTAATACATTCATTAATTCCTGCAAACAGGCAGGCAATCTCCCACGCTGAACCATAGTTTCCTGTATTCCCCCCACAATACTGCAAACTGCGGTTCAACTTCGTGTATCAATGTTTCGCTTCTTGTTTGTCCTGTTTCCTTTTGAGTGTCCTTCCCCAAGCGCGATAATAGAATACGCGGTGCTGGCTGCAAAGGGGGGAAAAACAATTCTTCTCGCCCCTGGCCTGGTGAAATTATTACCACGCGAAAGTACGTTTGAATACGATAGTCCCGCGACTCTGAAACGCACAGAGAATCGCAAAAAATGAATAAGAAACAAAGAGAAACGGCAACCACACACTCGTGTTGTGTTTTTGTGATGGTTTGCGATCCCACCGGGATGGAATTACACATCAAAACAACAAATGATTCCGCAATTGTTTCGTGATTTGCGGAGTGGGTAATTGTCGCGCATTGCCCACAATTCACGAGCGCAAGCCCTTCCCAAGAGCACGGGAGGGGGGACCAACCACCAAAAAGCAAACGTGACGCCGAAGCGACGGGGACATAAAAAATAAGCAAACCAACAACAACACATACTTGACAACAACGGGAAACACAAATAAAGACCGCAATCTCTAGTCACAACGGGAACCATCCGCGAGATAATGGGGACAACTATTTTTAAAATGAAATAAAACATTGTTTTTGCTCTCTCTCATATACATATATATATATATATATACACATGTACATGTGTACGGAAATCTATTCCAATTTGCGTGGCGCAACGGCACCGCGCAACGACACCGTGCAAACGCACAAAATCTTACCATGGTGTGGGCGAGATCAAAGAAGCCCCCACTCTGTGCAGACATTTGCCACTGTGCCCTGCCGCACAAGTTGCAAGCCCCTTCGAGTTCTCTGTGCCACATGTTGTGGTATCCTGTAAGGGACGCGCATCCTGGAATTCTGGGCTTCTTGCGCGCTCCTGGGCGTCCCTCCCGTGACTTCCCAGACAGAGAACACGAACGCTATGTTCGGAACATGCATGTTCAACATGGCCTTCCTGGAGCCCTCTGGGGCGCCTCCTGGGCCGTCTTGGAGGTCCTGGGGCCATCTTGGCGCGGAAGGCTGAAACGATCGGTTCGTTCTTTGCCTCTGGGGTTTGTCGTGAGGGCCTCGTGCGATTTTCTTGTGGGATCTGGGGCCGCTTTTGGGCGATCTTGAACGCATCTTGGGTCGCCCTGGACGCCTTAAACATAACAAATGCGGTATTGCTCGAAGCTGACAGCAACCACCCCAAGATCCGCCCAGTGGCTCCCGAAGTGGCGGGATAGGTCGAGGGTCGCTCAATTCTTCTTACCTGTAGGACACCTATGTGGTGCGAAATGTTGAAGAGGTATCCCCGATAATACAGACGGTGTACAGAAACAACTAATTACGGGCATGCTGTATGGATGCTAACATTGAAAACAATAGACGCCGCAGTCCTGAAGCGCAGCATCCTGCATGTGCCTGCTGTCGCCAACGCACTTTTTTCCTCCTGCCTTCGCTGAACCGCCTTCCGAAAGCGGGCGCGCGAAGGTATGCGTACAAAGCCGCACTGCACAACTTAGGTGCTCCCGTGCAACAGTGAACGCGAAAATGCTGAAATGCCTTCCCTCGTCGTAGCTCCCAGTGAATCGTCATCCGCTCTGTCATCGTTGTCTTACCCTCTTGCCTAGTCAGCTCTGGGGCAATCCGCCGATTGGGGTAAGGGTGCGCGCCTTACCCGGGTCCAAATTCATCGGGCCTTCCCCTCCGTCCCAGAGACAGTGCCTTTCATTCTACATATGTGGCTGTAGGTGTCCACGCGCACACATCACAAAACAACTCTTCAGGGCCGGACCATATCGGAAGATGTAGCCCGTGCGGTGCAGACGAACAGACCCCTGCGGAGGCACCTGCCCCGCCCAACCTTTGCGCATAGCGCAGGCACAGGGCTCACTCATATCATTTTCAACTTGTGAGCGGGTCCGTTACCGACTTTTTTCGTCGGCGGCAAGGCGGAGGCGGGGCGCGCCAACGTCGGGCTAATCGGGAGCACCGATCGGCAAATTGTCCCGCTTGTAAGAGAACGAGAGGGAGGAGCGGGCGGGCGCGCGGGGCGCTCAAACGCAGAAAAAATCCGCGGTGAGCGGGCCGGAACGGCCAGCCGGGGTAGCGGGGGTCCGCGGCAGCAGCCAGGGCCAGGGCGCACCCGCGGGCGCTGCCATGGCGCAGTAGCGGTGAAGAGCAAGTGCCTATACCGAACCTACATTTTCGGTGAAGTTAGCAGATGGCGCTCGCTTGCTCGGCGCAGCGAGGCGGACGACATTGCGATGTGTCGCTTGTCGACGGTGCAAGGTGATGCTGTGTGCGTGCTGTCGTTTCGCTCCCGTGCTGAATGGTTCGACACATGACGAGCCCACGGCCATCTCGCTCGTCTTTTTCCTTTGCCCCAACAGGTGTGCGTTCGGAACGTGGCGCGTTGATGGCACATTCTCGCTCCGCGGCGCTCGGATCATCGCGTGTGATCGATCCGCCTCACTGGTACTTCTTCCTCTATCTTCCTCTACCTCCCCCCTCACCAGTCTCCTGACGCTTCGCCCCTCTCCCACCCCCCAGCCCGCACCCGACCGACGCCACGCGCGAGTGGCCGTTGGCCGGAGCGCTCCGCGGCGTGCCAGACGAGCGCTCCGCGGCGGGCGACGTGGAGCTCTGTCACCCCTCCGAGCGACTCCAGGAGGAGGAGGAGGAGGAGGAGGAGGAGGAGGAGGAGGAGGAGGATGAGGAGGGGACTGGGCAGCCTCCTGCTCGGCCTCGGAGCGGTCCTGGCGAGGCTCTCTGGCCCAGACCCCCCCCCTCGAGCAATGCACGAAAACCACGACGGGAGGTCTTTGCTGCCACTTTCGGCCTCCGGGGGCCCTTGCCGGGCCTCGGTACCGTCCGAAAACGACTCGGGATGAAAAACCGAGTCCCGGGGAATAGTCGGCGGTGGACAAACCTCCCTTGAGTAAACCTCCCCTCAGTGAAAACGGCCTGGGACCGAAACCGACGGATCTGGACCCGCAAAAGTAACGGCCGCGACGCCCTCTCGCGAACCGAAAACGGCCAATTCCTTATTCGACGTGTCAGGGTAGGAGGTCTATCCACCTCCGAAATAGGTCAAAACCTCAGGGGGTCGACGTCATGAACAGATCACGACGTCGGGGGTCCGGGGAGCGGGGGTCCAGCCGATTATCGGAGAGACATAGGACTCGGTTTCGAGGGACCCGAGATGGCCTGACGGGGCCGCCAAACAATGAAGAACCCGATCTGAAACTTGACGCGAACTCCGGCCGCAGACGTCCCGCGAAAACTGGACCGTCAAAGTTCAGGACGGGCCCGCCAAAAGAGCGTCGGCAAACCCGAACTCTGGCGAACTCGAGTCTTCTGTTTCTCGGGTCGGGCGAAAGGGGGGGATAGCAAATGGGGGGCTTGAGAATCAGCTCACGTAGCTGAATTTCGCGGCGCCACCTGGCGCCGGAGGCGGCCATGTATCGAGGAATGGGCCCCTCGGTGGGGCCGACACCAGCTGCATGCAGCAAATTTCGTCCCCCCCCTTTCCCAATCCCCCCCCCTTCGTCCGGCCCGAACGATGCCGCCAAACAATGAAGAACCCGATCTGAAATTTGACGCGAACTCCGGCCGCAACAAGTCCCGCGAACCCAGCTGCATGCAACAACTTTCGTAACCCCCCCCCTTTCCCAATCCCCCCCTTTCGTCCGGCCCGAGTTCCGGGCCTGTCCTCCTAGAGGGGAATTTTGGACGAAAAATAGAAAAATACTCTAAACATACCCCCAAATGGTCAACAAATATTCAAAAAATAGTCCCTAGACCATTTCTTGACTATTTTTGGATATTCCTCCTGTGGAAGGACGTGCCCGACTTAACACTAGGGATTCCCGCTCCTGGGGCCCTCAAGAATCCTCAAGAGTCCCGGGGGTCTCCACACGACCCCCTCAACAATCGTGAAGAAAATAGACGATGATTTCCGCAACAACCCTGACAGTGTCCCCCCAATTCTGAAGACTTCTCCAGGGACGCTGGAGATTTCAGGAGCTCCAAGGGTCTCCACTCTGAACGCCCGAAATGGGTACGGAAAGAACGGGTAGAATGCCCAACAACAGTTCTTGTTCATGTTGAACAGGGCTTGCTGTCGGTGTCGCCGCGGCCCGTGTACATTCGAGACAGAAGGCCGCCTGCCCAACAGCGGCCGCTGTTGGTTTGGGACAAGATTTGTTGTTGGGCGTTGTGCCCATTCTTTCCATACCCATTTCGGGCGTCCAAATCCACACGACTCCCTCAACAGTCCTGAAGAAAATGAACGATGATTTCCGCAACAACCCTGACAGTGTCCCCCCAACTCTGAAGATTTCTCCAGGGACGCTGGAGATTTCCTGACGGTGTCCTCTGGAATCCCGAGGAACTCCCGAGGAACCCTAATCGTTCCCAACATAACCGCAATAACTCCCGAAAGGAATCCCATGGGTTCCCGAGGTACCCTGAGGATTTCCTCCAGATCCCCCATAATCTGCGCAGGATTAGGCGGCGCGCCCGGGGGGAAGTGAGAAAGGGCGGGCCTTCTCAGAAGGCTCGAAAGTCCCCCGGCCTTCTGAGAAGTTGAAGCCCTCCCCGAAGACACAAACAACCTCTCAGACGGCGCGAGGGCTTCTGAGAAGCCCCGCCGCCTTCTGAGGAGGCCTTCTCCTTCTCGCTTCCCCCGCCCTCGCTCCCCGCCGAAGGATGGCCCCCAAGCTGGGAAAGGCAGACCAGAAGCATGAACCTCGCCCCCCGTCTCGTCGTTGCCGTCGGCGTCACCACGCAGCGTCGTGGAGAGAAAGCGCAAGATCGGCACAACCTCCTCCTCCTCCTCCTCCTCCTCCTCCTCCTCCTCCTCCTCCTCCTCCCCCTCCTGATCCTCCTGATCCTCCTCCTCCTCCTCCTCCTCCTCCTCCTTCTCCTCCTCCTCCTCCTCCTCCTCCTCCTCCCCCTCCCCCTCCCCCTCCCCCTCCCCCTCCTCCTCCTCCGTAGCACCTCCCAGGCCGGTTCGGCCCGCGGGGGCCCGCGCCCCGATCCTCAGCAGCTGGCAAGCGGGCGCCCGGGGAGGCCGAAGGCAGGGAAGGCAGGAGGCCGCGGTCGTCGAGCGTGGGCTTCTCAGAAGGTGCGGGAGCTTCCGAGAAGCCCCGCCGCCTTCTGAGGAGGCCTTCGCCTTCTCGCTTTCCCCGCCCTCGCTCGCCGCTGGAGCGCGCCGTCCGGAGCGAGTGCCCCACCAGGGGGGCGGAGGAGGAGGAGGCCGAAGGCAGGAGGCCGTGGTCGTCGAGCGCGGGTTTCGGGGAATGGCTACCTACCAGACCACCCCAACCCAACCCGAAGACCCAAATTTGACCCGAATTTCGGGTTGGGGGGGGTACGGATACCATGTGTTTTTTCAACGTTCCCCGACCCCCCCCCCCCACTGGAAATCGAGGATAAATTTGGGCCTTCGGGTTGGGTTGGGGTGGTTTGGTGGGTGGTGAGGGAATGGTCCCGTGCTCCTCAGACGCCACAGACTCTCACAGTGGAGGCCAGTCCACAATGACAAGAACCATTCCAAGACACCCAGCCCTGGGACCCCAGGACGCCCCCTGATTTTTGGTGTGGGAGCGTGGCGCCTTCCACAGCAAAACCATCGAACCCCAACAAACCCAGGGCACCCTGGAGGCGAGCAAAGTGTCTCTTGGCATGAATCTCCACTGTGCAGTCAACCCGCAAAATAAGGATCCACGACAAGGATGCAAGGGCCTTGGAAGGAAGTTCCGGAGCTTTTCGAGCGGGGCGCGGCCAGCGAGTGGCCAGGGATGAGCGGAGGAGGCAGGGCTGCAAGGGTACTCTTGGGAAACTTGCCCATCCTTACCATGCGGGTTGACTGTATTCCTGAAAAGGAGGGGGAGGACAAATTCGAAGCAGGCGGGAGGGAGGAGGAGCACCAACTGCTCGGCGGCGAGCGCGGGGGAGAAGTGCGAAGGGGCGGGCTTTCTCAGACAGCTCGAAGTCCCCCGGCCTTCTGAGAAGTTCTCTAAGCCTTCCCGGACGACACAGAACACTTCTCAGCAGACGCGAGCAATTCTGAGAAGCCCCGCCGCCTTCTGAGAAGGCCTTCTCCTTCTCACTCCCCCCCCTCGCTGGCCCCCGAAGTGCGTCGCTCAGAGCTAGTGCCCCACCGGAGGAGGAGGAGGAGGAGGCGGAGGAGGAGGAGTAGGAGGAGGGGGAGGACAAGCTATGTGCGCTCGCGTCATATCCATCCCTTACCATGGCGCTGATTTTCTGTATCCGCGGACGCGTGTCGTAGCGGACCTGTGGCTCCGCGCGCGCGTGCGTAGTGGGTGGGGGTGCGCGTGCGTGCGTGCGTGTGTGCGTGGTTGTGGTTGTGGTGGTGGTGGTGGTGGTGGTGGTGTTGGGGTGCGTGTGTGTGTGTGTGTGTGTGTGCGTGTGTGCGCGTGTGCTGTGGTGTGACGTGGTGTGGCGTCTTGGTGGTTTGGTGGTGGGCCAGGTGCGTGCGTGCGTGATGGCGGTGGTGGTGGCGGTGGTGGTGGTGGTGGTGGTGGTGGTGTGTGTGTTGTGTGCGTGTGCGTGTGCGTGTGCGTGTGTGCGCGCGCGTGCGTGTGTGATATGTGTGTGTGTGTGTGTGTGTGTGTGTGTGCGTGCGTGCGTGCGTGCGTGCGTGCGTGCGTGCGTGCGTGCGTGCGTGCGTGCGTGTGTGTCTGTGTGCGCGCGCGTGTGATGTGGTGTGACGCGGTGTAGCGTGGTGGTTGTGGGTCGGGTAATTCGTGGGGTGGTGGTGGCGGTGCGCGGTGGTGGTGCGCGTGCGTGCGTGCGTGCGTGCGTGCGTTGGTGGGTGGAAGTGGCGGTGGGCGGGGCAGGGCGCGGTGCGGTGGTGGCGGGCGGATGGGCGCGCGAGAAAGGAGGCACGCGCTGGGGCGAGAACGCCATCCTGAACGACGGAGGCAAAACACCGATCCGAGAATGAGGCCCACGCTGCAGCGGGAGCACGATTCGGAACGAGCGGAAGCCCGAAAATGAGGCCGGCGCCTCAACGGGAGCAACATGTTGAAGAAAAACCCAAGCGAAAACCCAACTCCGGGAACTCCCATGTGTAAAAACAATATGCAGAGGGGGGCCCGCTATCTTCCGCACGCCATCAGGGGATGGAGGAGAGTGTATTCATATAGAGTAATTGTGGAGGAGGAGGGGGAGGAGGAGGAGGAGGAGGAGGGAGGAGGAGGAGAAGGAAAAGGAGGAGGAGGAGGAGGAGGAGGAGGAGGAGGGAGGAGAGGAGGAGGAGGAGGAGGAGGACGGGGAGGGGGGGGAGGAGGAGGGGGAGGAGGAGGAGGTGGATGAGGAGGAGGAGGAGGAGGAGGGGAGGGGAGGAGGGGGCGGAGGAGGACGAGGCGGAGGAGGAGGAGGAGGAGGTGGAGGGAGGAGAGGAGGAGGATGGGGGAGGATGAGGAGGGGGAGGAGGAGGAGGAGGAGGAGTGAGGGAGAGTCGAGCCAGAGGGTATCCAGCCGCGAAAAAACGCGCTACCCGCGCCAGCGGCGCGGGTGGCTGCAACGCGCGCCGCCTCGGGTGGCGGGCGGTGGGGGATGGCCGTCGGGCCTGCCTGCTCCCCCCCGTCCTCAGGACGAGAATGACGCGGTGCGCTTGGCTCAGGGCGCATGAGACGAAACCGGGGTCATGTCGGGCACGTCCCTCTACGAGCGAAATTATGCGAAACTGTTTAAAACATAGTCCAGGGACGATGTTTAAAGCATTTCTGGACCGTTTTTGAACACGCACGCACATATATATATATATATATATATATATATATGTGTATATAACTATATATATACCCTGGCAGAAGTATCAAGACAGGCCTTTTCTTAGGTGTATATATATACACATGTACCTGTCCGTCCTTCTCCTCCTACTCCTTCTCCTTCTCCTCCTCCTTCTCTTCTTCCTCCTACTTCGTCCTCTTCCTCCTCCCCTTCCTCGCCTGTCTCTCTCCTCCGTTTCCTTAGTTCCTTTCCTTCTCCTCCACCACCTCTTCCTCCTTCCTCATTTGCTTCTGCTCCTCCTACGCGTTCTTCTCCTCCTCCTCTTCCCTTTTCTCCTTTTCCTCCCCCTCCTCCTCCTCCTCCTCCTCCTCCTCCTCCTCTTCAATATCCTCTGCCCTTCCCCCTCCTCCCCACCCTCTTCCCTGGTCTGGGCGCCTCCCGATCCGGGCGCCCTCCCCGGTCTGGGTACCTCTGGGAGCCGTAGGCCCCGCGACCCTTGAAGTCGGCCCCAGGAGTCCTCCGAATCCTTCGATCCCTGGGCGCTCCTGACGTCCAGGGTCGAAGATCCTCAATCGCGACCTCGCGACCCATCGGCTTCCGAGACTCTTCGGCCCCGCGACCCGCGGAGTGACGAGGAAGGACGCGCGGCAGAAGCAAGGGGGGGCGGAGGGGAAGCAGGAGGGGGCGGAGGAAGAAGAGGGAGAGGAACCGGAATAGGAGGAAGAGCAGCCAGAGGAGGAGGATCAGAGGAAGGAGGGGGAGGGGGAAGGGCCGCCTAGGAGGGATCAGGCGCTTGAGCAAGGGGATGGGACTTATGTTCCCGGGAGTCTTCCTGGGAACATCTTGCGCGATAGAGGGGGGGGGGGGGGGCGAGAAAGAAGAGGGGGGGAACGAGAAGGAGGATACTATCGGTGAGGTGGAGAAAGGGAAGCACGCGGAATTACATTCCCGGGGAGCTTCCCGAGAACATATTTCGCGACAGCAGGGGGGGGGGAGCCCGAGAAGGAGGAGGAGGAGGAGGACAGGAAGGAGGCGGAGGGCTAGAGCAGGAGGAGGAATCTCGAGAAGGAGGAGGAGAAGGAGGAGGAAGGGGAGGGGGAGGGGCAGGAGGATGAGAAGGACGAGGAGGACAGACACGCAGGACAAGGTGAGCGGCAGGAAGAGGAGGGGAGCAGGACGAGTAAGACATAAGGAGTAGGCGGCGGGGAAGGAGGGTGAGGAGGAGAAGGGAGCGGGATAGAAGGAGGACAGGGGGAGGTGCAGGAGTGGCATGTTGAGCAGCCGCAGCAGGAGGAGGACATGGGAAGAAAATCGAAGAGGCAGGGTTGCGAAGAACAAACGAAACACTCGAACGCAAACAAAGAAATTATGTTCCTGGCAGGCGTTCCGGGAACATACTTCGAGAGACCGGGAGAGAGCTCCACAGGCAGGTGGGTGAGAAGGTGGAGAAGGGGGGCGGGAGGAGGGCGAAGGGGGAGGTGCGGGAGTAGCGTGAAGAGCAGCCGCAGCAGGCGGACGATCAGGGAATGACGATGGATCGGGGCGGCGAAGAACAAAAAACACTCGAGGAATGCTGTTCCTGGCAGTTCCGGGGATATGTTTATATTTCCTGAGGCCGGGAGAGAGCTGGACAACCAGAAGAAATGGGGAGCAGGATGGTGATAAGGCGGACGAGAAGCAGGGTGAGACGCAGTTTTTCAAGCTTCTTGGGGTATGCATTGGTGTATCTCAGAGCCTTTTTTGGCCTCGTGGGCGGCCTGGGCATGTGGGGGGTCTCTGAGTTTTTTTTCCCCCTTCTCTCTCTCTCACTCACTCTCTCTCTCTCTCTCTTCTTCGTCTTCTTCTTCTTCATCTTCTTTCTCCCCGCCTTTCGGGGTCCGTGTCGGAACTCCTTTGGACCGTTTCCGGTGCCTTCTGTGCCGTTTTGGGGCCCTCTGGGGCCGTCGTGGGGGCCGCTTGGGGCTCTCTGGGGCCGTCTTGGTGCGGTGTAGGATGTGTCGCGGGCTGTCTTGGAGCGCTCTGGGGCTGGTTTTGGGCCTCCGTCCGGAGGTCGACAAGATGTTCCGGGGTTGCCGCTGCCGCCTCGGAGGCCCTGGAACGCCGAAGCCAGGTAAAAACGCAAGGAAAGTGAGCTCCAGAGCCCCCATGGGGGGCGCAGGTCCACTCCTGGCGGCTTCGCTCCTGTTCCGCCGGCATATATATATATATATATATATATATATATATATATATATAATATATATTACACATAGATTTTACTTGCAGGGGGATTGTAGTCTCCAAGCTTGTGAACACTCATGAAGACGCACCAGGGCCCATCTTAGGCCTGCGTGCGCCCCACGACTCGCCCATCAGCGCGCCTCGCTGGGAGACGAGCTCTCGGGTGAGAAAGGCCGGGCCTCTGCGCGGCAGTTCTGGCGGCGCGTCGGCGACATCGAGCTCCTGTAACTGTTGGCTCGACATCGGCGTGCAGTGTGCCATGGCCCAGTTGGCGCACTTCGGGCGCCCGCGGTCGGATAGGCGAGCGATGGGCCTCAACCTCTCACGAAAATCAGCGTCGCAGCATGGGCAGGAAGTGCCGCGCACTCACTGCTTAATTAAGAGACGACCAGCGTGCCTGGCCCTCGCATGAGACTCTAAAGCACGCCGCGACGCGAAGGAGCAATCGCAACGAGAACCAGCAAAAGCAAACTGTCTAGAAGAGCCACTGCCCCCAACGCTCTTTTGGTGGTCGGTGGCGTTCTCCAGAAAATGCAACTTGTCAACTGCAGTGGCCCATCTGCCTGACAGGATGAACTGTTTCCACCCATCCGGGTCGCTGTAGAGACGGGCAATGCTGTCCGGGGCAAGGCCGCGCTCACGCAGCAGCTCGCAGTCGCGGGCTAGGCGCGTCTCCCATGGGAGACGCTTCTCACCGCGCCGCAAATGCAGGGGGCCGGGCAGGGCACGAGGCCGCAGCAACAGCATTCGGCGAGTGTGCAGAAGCCGAGCCTTGGCGATCAGGCACTCGATGGAAGGCATGTTCAGAAGACGCCGGACGTCCAAGTCAGTGTGCTCGACGGCCTCGTGGCGCCGCATGTCCCCAACGATGCGACGCAGAGGCCTCATGTAGCACATGTTGTACGCCACCATGTTCCGAGCGCGAGGGGCGGTGATGTGGACATTGAAGAGCAAACGCGTCCTGAAGAGACTTCGGAGGAAGCTCTTCTTGTGCTGCTCTGATGTGTGCGGATTGCCGTACAACTTGTACGCAATGGGGGAGTGCGATTCCATCGCGGATTGAACTCTCAAGGACGCATTGGCATGTGTCTCCGCATTCGCCGCCATCGCGGTGCCTGGGTGCTTGTACGCGTGCACTACATTCAGCATCTTCCTAGAGTCATGGGGTGCTGGAATCTTTAAGGTGCCATCTGCTTGCCGCCATTTCTCCCTGGCGGCCACGGCGCCGTGTCCGCGGAATGCCACAAGTGCCTCGGTTTTGCCGGGCGTCCAATTTACGTCCAGGTGCAGATTATGGAATGCCGCAGTGAGGATCGACAGCAAAGTCTCAATGGCGGCGTTGAGGGCCGTCGCTGGGCTGGACGGCAGAACTACGGCCTCATCGTCCACGACAGCAGCGTCCACAACAGGTGCAGTATCCTCGCGCGACGGGTCAAGCGTAGACAAGAACGCGCCCGAGGGGACGCGAACGTTGAACACAACGCCGGCTTTCTGAAGTTCCCAGCTCGAGAAGTCGAGAGCGATGCTGTGCACGCAATTGAAGGTGAAGGCACCAACTTTGCAGCCTTGGCGGCCCCCAATATTGCTCGTGATGGAGACCTGGCTGTCGTTGACCTTGAACCAGGCGCCTCAGCGCTGGGGCTCGGCGAGCGCAGCGGCGTTCGGGTCCGCGCCCCATTGTTGAAGCAAGCGTCCTCGTTCGGCAACGTATCGGGAAATCCACCGGGCGGACTGCTCAGACACTCCCAACTTCATCAAGTATGGCAGCTCGCCCTCCGGGGGCGCAGGGCCCCATCCGTCCACCAGTTGCCGCGCCACCTTGTCGAACGCCTTCGCGCGATCCACGAAGAGCACGCAGACTGAGAGGTTAAGCGTGGCGGCGGCGGAGGCAGCAGAACGAATCAAGTGCGACGCTAGGTCTGTGCCCTTGCCCTGGACAACGCCGTGCTGCGAAGGAGGCATGCGAAAGACGTAGACGGGGTCGAACATCTCACTGAGGCGCCCAATCAAAGCCTGGCCAGCGTGGTCGGAGACGAGGATGGATCGGGAGTTGACGCGCACCTGCGGGTCGCCCTTCTTCTTATAGGCGTTCGTGAAGGATCCGCCCCGCCAGGGGACTGGCCAAGTTGCGTTGCGGACGACGCGCTGGTTGACGCTGCTGTACAGCACAACTATTGGGGAGCCGCCAGCTTTCAGCAGCTCGCCGAGTCTGTCATCCAAGCCGACGCCTTTGCTGTTCTGGAGCTTGGCAAAAGAAATCTCCGTCTCGACGGGGCCAGCGTCGATGATGATATCCGGTAGTGCGGGGCCCGGCATCGACACCAGGGCAGCGTCCGCCACGATCTCTCCGCGGAAGACGTGGGCGTAGTGCTCCACCCATCTACCTTCAGTCTCAGCTGGCGACGCCGTCAGCGTACCATCAAGCCTATAAACTGAAGAGTTGAACTTGTGAGAGGAGCCGCTCAGAGAGCGGACGGCAGCGAAAGCTGTGCGAGAGTCGTTGGTGGCCATCGCCCGGTCTGCCTTCATGGCCAGGCTGTCGAGATAAGCGACGCGATCGGCCTCCAGGAACGGGCGTGCCTGCTTCTGCAACGTGCGTATGCGCGCCTACAGCTGAGCCTCCCACGATTGACACTGTCGAACCTGGAAAATCGCATCATCGCCGTCACCCTGGACCTGCCAAGGGGACCGACCAGAGAAAACAGACGACGTCGGTGTAGCCCGGGGATTGCTATCCTTGCGGCGGGGTCCAAGATGGGCAACGACAGCGTGTCGCCCAGGAAGCGCTGCTACAGCAGCAGCAGGGACGAGTGGTAGGAAACCCGCGCGTGCGTGTATGGTAACAGAGCACCAAACCGACAGCACAGCCCGACGCACCCACGCATACTCCAGCCAGCCCCCTTGTGGGGCCACCAGGCTGTAGGCCGAAGGTTCGCAGTTTCCTATACCACTTGCAGCTTCCAATTTCCACTGTTACAATTCTGCTTCTTGCTGCTTACTGTTCCTTGTTGATGGACCGCGCGAGGGGGGGAGGCCCAAACGGGCAGGTTTAGCACGCCCTGAGCGTGTGCTCTGAATTGCTGGGGTGGGTAAAAATAAACATCCCTCACGCAGATCGGCGGGGTCAGGGTCCAAAAACACAGGGGATTCGCCACATCTCTAACATTCAGTGGTTCCCTTCACGCAGATCGGCGGGGTCAGGGTCCAAAAACATATGGATTTATTACATTTTTGAAATTAGCTGGCACCCCTCACGCAGATCGGCGGGGTCAATATCCAAAACCATATGGGATTTGCTACATTTCTGAAATTCGTTGGCCCCCCTCATGCAGATCGGCGGGGTCAGGGTGCAAAAACGCATAGGTTTGCCGCACTTCTGAAATTCGTTGGCACCCCTCACGCAAATCGGCGGGGTCAGGGTTCAAAAACACAAGGGATTTGCCACATTTCTGAAATTCGGTGGCACCCCTCACTCAGATCGACGGGGTCAGGGTCCAAAAACATGTGGGATTTGCCACATTTCTGAAATTTGATGGCACACCTCACGCAGATCGGCGGTCAGGCAGGACACAAGAGACTTCCAACATTTTCAAATTCGGGAGGAAGATTTGGACACAGCATACGGGAGCAAATGGAAAATACAACAGCGAGTACAATCATAGACTCGCAATCTCCATTCGTCTTGCCAATTACCCATCGTCTTCGCATGAAGTTCCGACGCTGCTTCACGGTGAAACCAAAGCCTCATGACTTCGCTATTCCATGGCCCATTCTCCGAGGGAGGGGGCCGGCAGCAGGGGGCGAAGCCCTTACGGATTAGTATATAGGTGTTTGCATGCATTTATTTATTCATACATGTATATATATATATATTTATATAACATGTCTTATTTGTCGTCCAAAATCCCCCTGTAGGGAGACATGCACTACCCAAAGCCAGGGCGAGGATAAGATCGGGTGAAGATACACTGGCGGCGAGCGGGGTGGGGAAGTGAGAAGGAGAAGGTCTTCTCACAGGGCAGCGGGCCTTCTCAGAAACCCTCGCGCCCTCTGAGAAAGGTTCGGTGTCTTCGGGAAGGCTTAGAGATCTTCTCCGAAGGCTGGGGGGCTTCCGAGTCTTCTGAAAAGGCCTTCTAATTCTCACTTCTCCCCAAGCTTGCCGCCGAGTAAACCGTGAATCTCTGAGATCCGGCGGCTCTGGAAAATGTATCGGGCGTCGCGGCTTTCTCATAGCGTTCCAGAACGTTTTGAGATCTTTCGGGAACGCTCTGGAACGGATTAATCCTCCTCCTAGCCCCGCCCCAATACAGTCGAAACCGATGCATCCGTGCCTCTTTGGTCCATCCTTGACTACTTTCGATGGCCCGCCGCGCCCGAAAAAGCTTCAAGACGGGTGTCTGAGGGGCTTCCATCCTTATCGCGCATCCTTGCTGCCAATTTTCACTGCACACGTTCCAGGCTTCTGGAGTACCTATCTAGCGACCCCCGCTTCTGCAAATCGTGTGGCACACCAGGAAGCCTCAGATCCAGGACGCCTTGGAACGCATCATTACCATTTGGCGGCGAGCGAGAGGCGGAAGTGAGAAGAAGAAGGCCTTCTCAGAAGGCTCGGACGCCCCCCTGCCTTCTGAGAAGTCTTCTGGGCCTCCCCCGAAGACACAAAACACACTTCTCAGGAGGCGCGAGGGCTTCTGAGAAGTCCCGCCGCCTTCTGAGGAAGCCTTCTCCTTCTCACTCCCCCCATCTCGCTCCAAGCCGAAGGATGGCCTCCTCGCTCGCCGCCGAACCGTGATCTCCCGCTCATCTGATTGGAAGTCCCGAAACGGTGCGGTGACTTTGGCGCGTGCTGGATGGTTCAGTCGTTCGCGCAGCTTGGGCCCCAGTGGTCGTATGTAGCGCGGGGCTCAGGCACGTTTTGTCTGGGCCGTGGCGCACTGCTTCACTCGCGAGATGGTCGCCCGACCTGCGCGCATGACTTTGTCTGCTTCGTTTTTTGGTGCAGTCGTGCGGCGACTCTCGGGTCGGGCGAAAGGGGGGGATAGCAAAGGGGGGGTTTGAGAATCAGCTCACGTAGCTGATTTTCCCGGCGCCTCCCGGCGCCGGAGGCGGCCATGTATCGAGGAATGGACCCCTCAGTGGGGCCGAAACCAACTGCATGTAGCAAATTTCGTAACCCCTCCTTTCCCAATCCCCCCCTTTCGTCCGGCCCGAGACTCGGGGCAGGGCTCGGACGGAGCCCTGCCCCGAGCGCGGAGCGGGGCGCTCCGGGAGCCCTCCGCGGACCCTACCTGGTGGAGGAGGAGGAGGAGGAGGAGGAGGAGGAGGAGGAGGGAGGAGGAGGGAGGAGCAGGGAGGAGGGAGGAGCAGGGAGGAGGAGGAGGAGGGAGGAGGAGGAGGAGGAGGAGGAGGAGGAGGAGGAGGAAGGAGGAGGAGGGAGGAGGAGACCCTGCCCGGTGCAGCACCAACGCCTCGACGGCCCGCCGGGGCGCCGACGCGCCCAGCGGCCGCGGCCACCCACCGCCCCGGGCTCTCTCCACGCATTTATCTCGAGG
>CAUYUJ010017932.1:100000-110379 GCA_963575745.1 Prorocentrum cordatum
CAAGGGGTGGTCTCTTACCGCGGCCGCTATCCGTGACGGTCGTCCAGGGCACAGCAGGCATGGTATATTCTCGACACCATAGGGGGTGCGCAGGGGGTGGTCTCTCACCGCGGCCGCTATCCGTGCGGTCGTCCAGGGCACAGCAGGCATGACATATTTCTCGACACACAGGGGGTGCGCGGGGGTGGTCTGGTCAACGCGGGCCGTCTGCCGTGCCAGGTCGTCCAGGGCACAGCAGGCATGGCATATTCTCGACACCATAGGGGGTGCGCAGGGGGTGGTTTCTCACCGTGGCCGCTATCCGTGACGGTCGTCCAGGGCATAGCAGGCAGGGCATATTCTCGACACCATAAGGGGGTGCGCAGGGGGTGGTCTCTCACCGCGGCCGCTATCCGTGACGGTCGTCCAAGGCACAGCAGGCATGACAGATTCTCGACACCATAAGGGGGTGCGCAGGGGGTGATCTCTCACCGCGGCCGCTATCCATCATGACGGTCGTCCAGGGCACAGCGGTATCGGCGGGGCAACGGCCACCAACATCATTCTCACACGCTTCACTTCAGCTGTAATCTCTCCAGCCATCATATAAGTATGTGGGGTTCCTCGGTAGCGTAATTAGAGCTCCCACGGAGCTCCCACATACGATGTTAGAGCTCCAACCGCAGCTAACAAGCCATGCCTGGACGACTGGGGCGTATAGAGACCGCGGTGAGAGACCACCCCCTGCGCACCCCCTGTGGTGTCGAGAAAGTGCCACGCCTGCTATGCCTGGACGACTGGGGCGTATAGAGACCGCGGTGAGAGACCACCCCCTGCGCACCCCCTGTGGTGTCGAGAAAGTGCCACGCCTGCTATGCTTGGACGGCTGGGGCGTATAGAGACCGCGGTGAGAGACCACCCCCTGCGCACCCCCTGTGGTGTCGAGAAAGTGCCACGCCTGCTATGCCTTGACGACTGGGGCGTATAGAGACCGCGGTGAGAGACCACCCCCTGCGCACCCCCTGTGGTGTCGAGAAAGTGCCACGCCTGCTATGCTTGGACGCTGGGGCGTATAGAGACCGCGGTGAGAGACCACCCCCTGCGCACCCCCTGTGGTGTCGAGAAAGTGCCACGCCTGCTATGCCTGGACGACTGGGGCGTATAGAGACCGCGGTCTCCTGTGGCTGGTGTCCCGCTGGTGTCCCGGTAAGTCTCCTGTGGCTAATATAACATGCTATGTTAGAGCTCCATTGGAGCTCTAACATACGATGCTAGAGCTCCCAGGGAGCTCTAACATACCATGTTAGAGCTCCCACGGAGCTCCAACCCGCCGCCGCCGCCGCCGCCGCCGCCGCCGCCGCCCCTTAACCGTTTCACAATCGATTGCGCAACGGTTAAGACCCCCCCCCTCTCGCCAGGGGGGGGGCTTAACCGTGACACAAATTCGAGATCCCAGGGAGCTCTAACATGCCATGTTGGAGCTCCCTGGGAGCTCTAACATGGCACGTGATACCATGTCTAACATGGCTTGTTAGAGCTCCAACGGAGCTCTAACATAGCATGTTCGAGTATGTTAGAGCTCCCTGGGAGCTCTAACGTGCTACGTTAGAGCTCCTATGCTAGAGCTCCCTGGGAGCTCTAACATACCGAGCTCCAACGGAGCTTCAACATATCATGTTAGGGCTCCGTGGGAGCTCCCTGGGAGCTCTAACATGGTATGTTAGAGCTCCGTGGGAGCTCTAACATAGCATGTTCCAGTATGTTAGAGCTTCCTGGGAGCTCTAACATGGTATGTTAGAGCTCCGTGGGAGCTCTTACATGGCTTGTTAGAGCTCCAAACGGAGCTCGAACATAGCTGTTCGAGTATGTTAGAGCTCCCTGGGAGCTCTAACATGGTATGTTAGAGCTCCGTGGGAGCTCTAACATGGCATGTTCGAGCTCCGACGGAGCTCTAACATAGCATGTTCCAGTATGTTAGAGCCCCCTGGGAGCTCTAACATGGTATGTTAGAGCTCCGCGGGAGCTCTAGCATGGCTTGTTAGAGCTCCAACGGAGCTCTAACATAGCATGTTCGAGTATGTTAGGAGCTCCCATGGAGCTCTAACATGCTATATTCGAGATCCCATGTTAGAGCTCCCTGGGAGCTCTAAAGTACAGAGCTCCAACGGAGCTTTAACATAGCATGTTTGAGCTCAGTGGGAGCTCCCAGGGAGCTCTAACATGGTATGTTAGAGCCCCGTGGGAGCTCGAACATGGCTTGTTAGAGCTCCAACGGAGCTCTAACATATCATGTTCGAGTATGCTAGAGCTCCCTGGGAGCTCTAACATGGTGTGTTAGAGCTCCGTGGGAGCTCTAACATGGCTTGTTAGAGCTCCAAGGGAGCTCTAACATAGCATGTTCGAGTATGGTAGAGCTCCCATGGAGCTCTAACATGCTATATTCGAGCTCCCATGTTAGAGCTCCCTGGGAGCTCTAAAATACCGGACTCCAACGGAACTTTAACGTAGCAGGTTAGAGCTCCCAGGGAGCTCTAACATAGCATGTTCCCGTATGTTAGAGCTCCCTGGGAGCTCTAACGTGGTATGTTGAAGCCCCGTGGGAGCTCTAACGTGGCTTGTTAGAGCTCCCTGGGAGCTCTAACATGGTATGTTCGAGTACGTTAGAGCCCCCATGGAGCTCTAACTTGCTACATTCGAGCCCCCATGTTAGAGCTTCCTGGGAGCTCTAAAATACCGAGCCCCAACGGAGCTTTAACATAGCATGTTAGAGCTCAGTGGGAGCTCCCTGGGAGCTCTAACATGGTATGTTAGAGCTCCGTGGGAGCTCTAACATGGCTTGTTAGAGCTCCACCGGAGCTCTATTATAACATGTTCGAGTATGTTAGAACTCCCTGGGAGCTCTAACATGCTATATGAGCTCCCATGTTAGAGCTCCCTGGGAGCTCTAAAATACCGAGCTCCAACGGAGCTTCAACATAGCATGTTAGAGCTCAGTGGGAGCTCCGTGGGAGCTCTAACATGGCTTGTTAGAGCTCCAACGGAGCTCTAACATAGCATGCTCGGGTATGTTAGGGCTCCCTGGGAGCTCTAACATGCTATATTAGAGCTCCCATGTTAGGGCTCCCTGGGAGCCCTAAAAGACCGAGCTCCAACGAAGCGTTAACATAGCATGTTAGAGCTCAGTGGGAGCTCCCTGGGAGCTCTGACATGGTATGTTAGAGCTCCAACGGAGCTCTAACATAGCATGTTCGAGTATGTTAAAGCTCCGTGGGAGCTCTAACATGTTAGAGCTCCGTGGGAGCTCTAACATGGCATGTTAGAGCTCCAGCGGAGCTCTAACATAGCATGTTCCAGTATGTTAGAGCTCCCTGGGAGCTCTAATATGGTATGTTAGAGCTCCGTGGGAGCTTCTAACAATGCTTGTTAGAGCTCCAAACGGAACTCTAACATAGCATGTTCCAGTATGTTACGAGCTCCCTGGGAGCTCTAACATGCTATGTTAGAGCTCCCATGTTAGAGCTCCCTGGGAGCTCTAACATACCGAGCTCCAACGGAGCTTTAACCTATCATGTTAGAGCTCCGTGGGAGCTCCCTGGGAGCTCTAGCATGGTCTGTTAAAGCTCCGTGGGAGCTCTAACATGGTATGTTAGAGCTCCAACGGAGCTCCAACATAGCATGTTCCAGTATGTTTGAGCTCCCTGGGAGCTCTAACATGGTATGTTAGAGCCCCGTGGGAGCTCTAACATGGCTTGTTAGAGCTCCAACGGAGCTCTAACATAGCATGTTCGAGTATGTTAGAGCTCCCTGGGAACTCTAACCTGGTATGATGTTAGAGCTCCGTGGGAGCTCTAACATGGCATGGTAGAGCTCCAGCGGAGCTCTAACATAGCATGTTCCAGCGTGTTAGAGCTCCCTGGGAGCTCTAACATTGTATGTTAGAGCCCCGTGGAAGCTCTAACATGGCTTGTTAGAGCCCCAACGGAGCTCTAACATAGCATGCTCGGGGAGCTCTAACATGCTAAATTAGAGCTCCCATGTTAGAGCTCCCTGGGAGCTCTAAAATACCGAGCTCCAACGGAGCTTTACCATATCATGTTAGAGCTCAGTGGGAGCTCCATGGGATCTCTAACATGGTATGTTAGAGCTCCAACAGAGCTCTACCATAGCATGTTCGAGTCTGTTAGAGCTCCCTGGGAGCTCTAACATGGCATATTCGAGCTCCGTGGGAGCTCTAACATGGCATGTTAGAGCTCCAACGGAGCTCTAACATAGCATGTTCCAGTATGTTAGAGCTCCCTGGGAGCTCTAACATGGTATGTAAGAGCTCCGTGGGGGCTCTAACATGGCTTGTTAGAGCTCCAACGGAGCTCTACCATAGCATGTTCGAGTCTGGTAGAGCTCACTGGGAGCTCTAACATGGTATGTTAAAGCTCCGTGGGAGCTCTAACATGGTATGTTAGAGCTCCAACGGAGCTCTTACATCGCATGTTCCAGTATGTTAGAGCTCCCTGGAAACTCTAACATGGTATGTTAGAGCTCCGTGGGAGCTCTAACATGGCTTGTTAGAGCTCCAACGGAGCTCTAACATAGCATGTTCCAGTACGTTAGAGCTCCCTGGGAGCTCTAACATGCTATGGTAGAGCTCCCATGTTAGAGCTCCCTGGGAGCTCTAACATACCGAGCTCCAACGGAGCTTTAACATATCATGTTAGAGCCTCGTGGGAGCTCCCTGGGAGCTCTAACGTGGTATTTTAGAGCTCCGTGGGGGCTCTAACATGGTATGGTAGAGCTCCAACGGAACTCTAACACAGCATGTTCCAGTATGTTAGAGCTCCCTGGGAGCTCTAACATGGTATGTTAGAGCTCCGTGGGAGCTCTTACATGGCTTGTTAGAGCTCCATCGGAGCTCTAACATAGCATGTTCGAGTATGTTAGAGCCCCCTGGGAGCTCTAACGTGCTATATTAGAGCTCCCATGATAGAACCCCCTGGGAGCTCTAACATACCGAGCTCCAGCGGAGCTTTAACATAGCATGTTAGAGCTCAGTGGGAGCTCCCTGGGAGCTCTAACATGGTATGTTAGAGCTCCAACGGAACTCTTACATAGCATGTTCCAGTACGTTAAAGCTCCCTGGGAGCTCTAACATGGTATGCAAGAGCTCCGTGGGAGCTCTAACATGGCTTGTTAGAGCCCCAACGGAGCCCTAACATGGATGTTCGAGTATGTTAGAGCTCCCTGGGAGCTCTAACATGGTATGTTAGAGCTCCGCGGGAGCTCTAACATGGCATGGTCGAGCTCCAACGGAGCTCTAACATAGCATGTTCAAGTATGTGAGAGCTCCCTGTGATCTCTAGCATGGTATGTTAGAGCTCCGTGGGAGCTCTACCATTACTTGTTGGAGCTCCAACGGAGCTCTAACATAGCATGTTCGAGTATGTTAGAGCTCCCTGGGAGCTCCAACGTGCTATATTAGAGCTCCCATGTTAGAGCTCCCTGGGAGCTCTAAAATACCGAGCTCCAACAGAGCTTGACCATAGCATGTTAGAGCTCAGTGGGGGCTCCCTGGGAGCTCTAACATGCTCTAAAATAGCATGTTCGAGATGTTAGAGCTCCCGCGGAGCTCTAAAAATTACGATGTTAGAGCTCCCAGGGAGGCTACCAGTAATATAACATGCTATGTAGAGCTCCAGTGGAGCTCTCACTTCAAACATACCATTTTTTTTTTTTTTTTTTTTTTTTGTTTTTTTAGAGCTCCCAGAGAGCTCTAACATAATATATCGTACCAGGTTAGAGCTCCCTGGGAGTGCCAGCATAACATGTTAGAGCTCCCTGGAGCTCTACCATGCCATGTTAGAGCTCCCTGGGAGGTCTAACATGCTAGGTTAGAGGTGCCAGGGAGTTCCCTGGGGGCTCTTGCATTGCATGTTTCAGCTCCCAGGGAGCTCTAACATGCCATGCTCGAGCTCCCACGGAGCTCTAACATCCCATGTTAGAGCCCCCAGGGAGCTCTAACATACTCTAACTTGCTATGTTAGGGCTCCCTGGGGGCCCTAACCCGCCGCCGCCGCCGCCGCCGCCGCCGCCCCTTGACCGTTTCACAATCGATTGCGCAACGGTTAAGGCCCCCCCCCCCCTCTCGCCAGGGGGGGCTGCTTAACCGTGTCGCAAATTCGAGATCCCAGGAGTCTCTAACATGCCATGTTAGAGCTCAGAGGGAGCTCTAACATACTATGTTAGAGCTCCAAAGGAGCTCTAACGTAGCATGTTATATTATGTTAGAGCTCCCTGGGAGCTCTAACATCGTATGTTAGAGCTCCGTGGGGGCTCTAACATGGCTTGTTAGAGCTCCAACGGAGCTCTAACATAGCATGTTCGAGTATGTTAGAGCTCCATTGGGGAGCTTTAACATGGTATGTTAGAGCTCCGTGGGAGCTCTAACATGGTTTGTTCGAGCTCCAACGGAGCTCTAACATAGCATGTTCCAGTATGTTAGAGCTTCCTGGGAGCTCTAACGTGGTATGTTAGAGCTCCGTGGGAGCTCTAACATGGCTTGTTAGAGCTACAATGGAGCTCTAACATAGCATGTTCGAGTATGTTAGAGCTCCCTGGGAGCTCTAACATGCTATGTTTGAGCTCCCATGTTAGAGCTCCCTGGGAGCTCTAACATACCGAGCTCCAACGGAGCTTTAACCTATCATGTTAGAGCTCCGTGGGAGCTCCCTGGGAGCTCTAACATGGTATGTTAGAGCGCCGTGGGAGCTCTAACATGGTATGTTAGAGCTCCAACGGAGCTCTAACATAGCATGTTCGAGTATATTAGGGCCCCCTGGGAGCTCTAATATGGTATGTTAGAGCTCCGTGGCAACTCTAACATGGCTTGTTCGAGCTCCAACGGAGCTCTAACATAGCATGTTCGAATATGTTAGAGCTCCCTGGGAGCTCTAACATGGTATGTTAGGAGCGCCGTGGGAGCTCTAACATGGCACGTTAGAGCTCCAACGGAGCTCTAACATAGCATGTTCAAGTAAGTTAGAGCTCCATGGGAGCTCTAACATGGCTTGTTAGAGCTCCGTGGGAGCTCTAACATGGCTTGTTAGAGCTCCAACGGGGCACTACCATAGCATGCTCGAGTATGTTAGAGCTCCCTGGGAGCTCTAACATGCTATATTCGAGCTCCCATGTTAGAGCTCCCTGGGAGCTCTAAAATACCGAGCTTCAGCGGAGCTTTACCATAGCATGTTAGAGCTCAGTGGGAGCTCCCTGGGAGCTCTAACATGGTATGTTAGAGCTCCGTGGGAGCTCTAACATGGCTTGTCAGAGCTCAAACGGAGCTCTAACATAGCATGTTCCAGTATGTTAGACCTCCCTGGGAGCTCTAACATGGTGTGTTAGTGCTCCGTGGGAGCTCTAACATGGCTTGTTAGAGCTCCAGCGGACCTCTAACATAGCATGTTCGAGTATGTTAGAGCTCCCTGGGAGCTCCAACATGCTATATTAGAGCTCCCATGTTAGAGCTCCCTGGGAGCTCTAAATACCGAGCTCCAACGGAGCTTTACCATAGCATGTCAGAGCACAGTGGGAGCTCCCTGGGAGCTCTAACATGCTATATTCGAGCTCCGTGGGAGCCCTAACATGGCTTGTTAGAGCCGCAACGGAGCTCTAACATAGCATGTTCGAGTATGTTAGAGCTCCCTGGGAGCTCTAACATAGCATGTTCCAGTATGTTAGAGCTCCCTGGGAGCTCTAACATGCTATGTTAGAACTCTCATGTTAGAGCTCCCTGGGAACTCTAACATACCGAGCTCCAACGGAGCTTTAACATATCATGTTAGAGCTCCGTGGGAGCTCCCTGGGAGCTCTAACATACCGGGCTCCAACGGAGCTCTAACATAGCATGTTCGAGTATGTTAGAGCTCCCTGGGAGCTCTAACATGGTATGTTAGAGCTCCGTGGGGGCTCTAACATGGCATGTTAGAGCTCCAACGGAGCTCTAACATAGCGTGTTCCAGTATGTTAGAGCTCCCTGGGGGCTCTTAACATGGTATGTTAGAGCTCCGTGGGAGCTCTGGCATGGCTTGTTAGAGCTCCAACGGAGCTCTAACATAGCATGTTCGAGTATGTTAGAGCTCCCTGGGAGCTCTAACATGCTATATTAGAGCTCCCATGTTAGAGCTCCCTGGGAGCTCTAAAATACCGAGCTCAAACGGAGCTTTAACAAAGCATGTTAGAGCTCAGTTGGAGCTCCCTGGGAGCTCTAACATGGTAGGTTAGAGCTCCGTGGGAGCTCTCAAATGGCTTGTTAGAGCTCCAGCGGAGCTCTAACATAGCATGTTCGAGTATGTTAGAGCTCCCTGGGAGCTCTAACATGGTATGTTAGAGCTCCGTGGGAGCTCTAACATGGCTCGTTAAGAGCTCCAACGGAGCTCTAACATTACCATGTTCGAGTATGTTAGAGCTTCCCGGGAGCTCTAACATGGGATTTTAGAGCTCCGTGGGGGCTCTAACATGCTCATTTTAGAGCCTCCCATTTTAGAGCTTCCCGGGAGCCTAACATACCGAGCTCCAACGGGAGCTTTAACATATCATGTTAGAGCTCCGTGGGAGCTCCGTGGGAGCTCTAACATGGTATGTTAGAGCTCAGTGGGAGCTCTAACATGGTATGTTAGAGCTCCAACGGGGCTCTATCATAGTATGTTCCAGTTTGTTAGAGCTCCATGGGAACTCTAACATGGTATGGTAAAGCTCCGTGGGAGCTCTAACATGGCTTGTTAGATCTCCAACGGAGCTCTAACATAGCATGTTCGAGTATGTTAGAGCTCCCTGGGAGCTCTAACATGGTATGTTAGAGCTCCGTGGGAGCTCTAACATGGCATGTTAGAGCTCCAACGGAGCTCTAACATAGCATGTTCCAGTAGGTTAGAGCTCCCTGGGAGCTCTAACATGGTATGTTAGAGCTCCGTGGGAGCTCTAACATGGCACGTTCGAGCTCCAACAGAGCTCTAACATAGCATGTTCCAGTATGTTAGAGCGCCCTGGGAGCTCTAACATGCTATATTAGAGCTCCCATGTTAGAGCTCCCTGGGAGCTCTAAAATACTGAGCTCCAACGGAGCTTTAACATAGCATGTTAGAGCTCAGTGGGAGCTCCCTGGGAGCTCTAACATGGTATGTTAGAGCTCCAACAGAGCTCTAACATAGCATGTTCGAGTTTATTTGCTCTAGAGCTCCCCGGGAGCTCTAAAGTTATGTTAGAGCTCCGTGGGAGCTCGAACATGGCATGTTAGAGTCTCCAACGGAGCTCTAACATAGCATGTTCCGGTATGTTAGAGCTCCCTGGGAGATCTAACATTGGTATGTTAGAGCCCCTTGGGAGCTCCACATGGCTTTGAGAGCTCCAACGGAGCTCTAAGATAGCATGTTAGAGCTCCCAGGAGCTCTAACATACTCTAACTTGCTATGTTAGAGCCCCCTGGGAGCTCTAACATAGCATGTTAGAGCTCCCACGGAGCTCTAACATCCGATGTTAGCTATGTTAGAGCTCCATTTGAGCTCTAGCATACGATGCTAGAGCTCCCAGGGAGCTCTAACATACTCTAACTTGCTATGTCAGAGCTCCATTGGAGCTCTAACGTAGCATGTTAGAGCTCCCTGGGAGCTCTAACATGGTATCACGTGCCATGTTAGAACTCCCAGGAGCTCTAACATGGAGCCTAAACACGCTATGTTAGAGCTCCCGTGGAACTTCCCATGGCATGTTTAGATCCTCCATGGAGCTCGACATGCGATGTTAGAGCTCCCAACGGAGCTGTAAACAACGATGTTAGATCCCCCAGGGAGCTCTAACATACTCTAGCATGCTATGTTAGAGCTCCCACGGAGCTCTAACATACGATGTTAGAGCTCCCAGGGAGCTCTAACATAATATAACATGCTACGTTAGAGCTCCATTGGGGCTCTAACATACGATGTTAGAGCTCCCAGGGAGCTCTAACATACTCTAACTTGCTATGTTAGAGATCCCTGGGAGCTCTAACATAGCATGTTGGAGCTCCCACACAGCTCTAACATACGATGTTAGAGCTCCCAGGGAGCTCTAACATAATATAACATGCTACGTTGGAGCTCCATTGGAGCTCTAACATGCGATGTTAGAGCTCCAAGGAGCTCTAACATGCCATGCAAGTGCTCCCACGGAGCTCTAACATGCCATGTTAGAGCTCCCAAGAAGCTCTAACATACTCTAACTTGCTATGTTAGAGCTCCCTGGGAGCTCTAACCCGCCGCCGCCGCCGCCGCCGCCCCTTAACCGTTTCACAATCGATTGCGCGCCGGTTAAGACCCCCCCTCTCGCCAGGGGGGGGCCCAACCGTGTCGCAATCGATTGCGCAACGGTTGAGGCCC
>CAUYUJ010017932.1:110479-122979 GCA_963575745.1 Prorocentrum cordatum
CCCGTATTTTCTGGGTGTTCGTCTCCCCCCCATATTGGGAGTCGACGATGAATTGTGTCTGTGTGTTGTTGCCCCTCCTGATATCGGCAATGCGCTGGCGACATCGGGATGGAGAAAACCTACCCCGGACCGAGCCGCATCGCCAGTGGCATGATCCCCATCTGGGCGGCCTTGATTGTCTTATCGTCAACGGTCCTCCTTCGACGTCGAGCAAGAGACATTTGACCTGAAGAGCCCTTGGGCGGCAAAACGTGTAGCAACGATTTTGTCCATAGACTCGAGCCCAAGCAGTACGTACATCAAACGTCGCGAACTGCTCAAATCCTTAGGTCGGGCATGCCCCCCTACAGGGGGATCTTGGAACAAAAAATGAAAAATACCCCAACGATGCTCCAAACATGGTGAAAAATAGTCAAAAGATCGACCCCAGACTATTTTTT
This sequence comes from Prorocentrum cordatum, assembly GCA_963575745.1. Classification (NCBI taxonomy): domain Eukaryota; class Dinophyceae; order Prorocentrales; family Prorocentraceae; genus Prorocentrum; species Prorocentrum cordatum. The sequence goes on from CAUYUJ010017932.1 coordinate 110,920, forward strand.
CCTATATCCTAAGATGGGGTTCTTGTTATTACTTGGACGCCTCCTACTGCCTCTCCCTCCTCCTCTGTCCTCCTCCCCTCCTCCTCTTTCCTCATACTCAGACCTACTCATACTCAGACTTACTCATACTCAGACTTACTCATACTCAGACCTACTCATACTCAGACTTACTCACACTCAGGCATACTCATACACAGACTTACTCATACACAGACTTACTCACACCCAGACGTACTCATACACAGACTTACTCATACCCAGACTTACTCATACACAGTATTACTCATACTCAGACTTACTCATACCCAGGCGTACACATACACAGACTTTCTCATGCACAGACCTACTCATACCCAGACTTACTTATACACAGACTCACTCATACACAGACTTACTCATACTCAGACATACTCATACTCAGACCTACTCATACTCAGACGTACTCAACACACATGAGATTTGGAGGATGTCTCAAGCGGGGCGCTGGTTTCAGCACCCCTAAGGGGAGCCGCCAGGGGTGTTTGCACGGGCTCGTTCGCGGCCATTTTGTGGGGATGTCTCAGGCGGTTTGCTTGTTTCTGGGCTCAACATCCTTCGCTTGGAGAGCAGATTGTGAGGATGTCTCAGGCGGGGCGCTGGTTTCAGCACCCCTAAGGGGAGCCGCCAGGGGTGGTTGCACGGGCTCGTTCGCGGCCATTTTGTGGGGATGTCTCAGGCGGTTTGCTTGTTTCTGGGCTCAACATCCTTCGCTTGGAGATGCAGCATTGTCGAGGATGGCGGTTTGCTTGTTTCTGGGCGCTTGGAGAGCAGATTGTGAGGATGTCTCAGGCGGGGCGCTGGTTTCAGCACCCCTAAGGGGAGCCGCCAGGGGTGTTTGCACGGGCTCGTTCGCGGCCATTTTGTGGGGATGTCTCAGGCGGTTTGCTTGTTTCTGGGCTCAACATCCTTCGCTTGGAGAGCAGATTGTGAGGATGTCTCAGGCGGGGCGCTGGTTTCAGCACCCCTAAGGGGGGCCGCCAGGGGTGTTTGCACGGGCTCGTTCGCGGCCATTTTGTGGGGATGTCTCAGGCGGTTTGCTTGTTTCTGGGCTCAACATCCTTCGCTTGGAGAGCAGATTGTGAGGATGTCTCAGGCGGGGCGCTGGTTTCAGCACCCCTAAGGGGAGCCGCCAGGGGTGTTTGCACGGGCTCGTTCGCGGCCATTTTGTGGGGATGTCTCAGGCGGTTTGCTTGTTTCTGGGCTCAACATCCTTCGCTTGGAGAGCAGATTGTGAGGATGTCTCAGGCGGGGCGCTGGTTTCAGCACCCCTAAGGGGAGCCGCCAGGGGTGGTTGCACGGGCTCGTTCGCGGTCAGTTTGTGGGGATGTCTCAGGCGGTTTGCTCGTTTTCATGCCCAACATCGCCGGCGGGGCTGCGCCTCCAAAAGTGGTGAAACGCGCCCTGCGGAACCAGGGTTGAGGAGGAAGAGGGGGAGGAAGAGGAGAAGGAGGAGGAGGAGGAGGACTGGGCGGCAATTGAGGAGGAGGAGGAGGAGGAGGGTGAGGAGGGGGGATGAAGAGGAAGAGGCTCGCATTCAACCATACTCAAAGCTCACTCTGACTCATACGCAATCACTCGCATTAGGGGTCACTCGTCTTCGTCGGCCCTGTCGCCCGCGTGGACGCGCTATTGTAGTCGACCGCTCATGAACAGACGCTCACCACGGCATGGCATAAAACATGAGATGCACATATGGGGAGCTCCACGCAATGAGTAATGGACTAGTTTTGAATATTCCCCCTGTAGAGGGACAGGCCCGACTCTGTTTCGTCGTATGCCTGATTGCCTCCTTCTGAGACTCCTGGCATCTCTGGAGGTCTCCGAGGAGACCTGCGTGTGTCCAGCCTCTGGGGGGACTCCGAGCGGTCGCGCGGTACCCTCCTCGCAGCCTTTTTGGTGTCCGAGGGTCGGGGATGGACAGACCCCCCTTCAGTAAGACGTGGTTCAGTGAAAACGACCCGAGGCCCAGACCTGGCGGGCGCAGGCCTGGAAAATAACGGCCACGGCGCCCTCTCGAGAACCGAAAACGAACAATTCACTGATCGACGTGTCGCTGTTGGGGGTTCTGTCCACCCCCGATACTCATCCGTCACTCATCGCCACCGCCTTCCTCGACACCTCACACTCCCCCCAACTCACTCGAGGTGCATCCCCCAGACTCACTCGGAGGGGGGCCTCCCCCGAAAACGAACAATTCACTGATCGACGTGTCGCTGTTGGGGGTTCTGTCCACCCCCGAGCTCTAGAGGGGCGGCCCTCGGACGAGCACCCGGCTCCGGGGAGAAGGGGGCTGAGAGAGACCCGGGTGACCCGTGCTGGGGAGAAAAGCGCGAGGCCAGATGCCTGGGGCGGGCGACCTCCGAGGTGGCCCTGGGGCAGATCTTCTCCTCCTCCTCCTCGTCCTCCTCCTCCAGCTCATCTTCCTCCTCCTGATCCTCCTCCTCCTCCTCCTCCTCCTCCTCCTCCTCCTCCTCCTCCTCCTCCTCCTCCCCCTCCTCCTCCAGCTCATCTGTCTGCTCCTCCAGCATTTCCCGCGGCTCCTCTTCCAGCTCGTCCTCCTCCTGCTCCGGTTCTCCTACCCCTCCTCCTCCTCCTCGTCCTCCTCCTCCTCCTCCTCCTCCTCCTCCTCCTCCTCCTCCTCCTCCTCCTCCTCCTCCTCCTCCTCCTCCTCCTCCTCCTCCTCCTCCTCCTCCTCCTCCTCCTCCTCCCAGTCCCACTTGTTGCTCTTCTCGTCCCCAAGGCGGGATCGAGGGAACGAGGAAGATACGGGCCGAGGAGCAGACTCCTACTGCCGAGCGGCGGCGCTTTCGGGCAAATGTCTTAGCGCAGCGTGTCCAGTGTATCCAATACGACACAATTGCTACACAGTGCACTCTCTTACATCATGATGCCTCCCCCCCTGCCCCCCCCTCTGGAATCGCGCTACATCGGCGGACCAAGTTGGCAAACCTCCTTCTGGGGGGGCCCCTCCAGAGGCCCAAACATTGATTTTGCAGCGGGTTTTGCAACCATTTCGCGTTCTCGCCTTTTTCGGCTCTCGGAGGCATTGATCGCCCCTCATTGCTTCGCGACGCGCGAGCATTCAGTCTGGCATGCCCCCTACAGGATTTTTTTTGAAGATGATCAAAAACACCAGAAAAATACCCCAACATAGTCCAAACATAATTAAGAAAATCGCCCCCATACTAATTTCCCAACCCTCCTGCGTTGGGTTCTCGTTTTGAATAGAGCACTGCTCGCGCGTCTCCTTCCCACCCCCGTTTCCTTCCCACCCCCTCCCGTCCCTCTCTTCCCCCCTGCCTTTGGCCTCGCCATCCCTGGGGGGCTGCGATCTGTGAAACTGTCGCCACATTCGAGGGCTGCTGGGGGGCCCAGCGCGGTGGGTACCCACCGCGGATTTAAATTAGCCGTCCCTGGGGGGCTGCGATCTGTGAAACTGTCGCCATTTTCGAGGGCTGCTGGGGGGCCCAGCACGGTGGGTACGTACCCACCGCGGACTCAAATTAGACCTCGCCATCCCTGGGGGGATGCGATCTTTGAAACTGTCGCCACTTTCGAGGCCTGCTGGGGGGCCCAGCGCAGTGGGTACCCACCGCGGACTCACATTAGACCTCGCCGTCCCTGGGGGGATGCGATCTGTGAAGCTGTCGCCACTTTCGAGGCCTGCTGGGGGGCCCAGCACAGTGGGTACCCACCGCAGACTCACATTAGACCTCGCCATCCCTGGGGGGCTGCGATCTGTGAAACTGTTGCCACTTTCCAGGGTTGCTGGGGGGGCCCAGCAGTGGGTACTCACCGCGGATTTTAATTAGACCTCGCCATCTCTGGGGGGCTGCGATCAGTGAAACCGTCGGCACTTTCGAGGCCTGCTGGGGGGCCCAGCACTGTGGGTACTCACCGCAGACTCAAATTAGACCTCGCCATCCCTGGGGGGCTGCGATCTGTGAGACTGTCGCCACTTGCGAGGCCTGCTGGGGGGCCCAGCGCAGTGGGTACTCACCGCAGACTCAAATTAGACCTCGCCATCCCTGGGGGGCTGCGATCTGTGAAACTGTCGCCACTTACGGGGGGCTGCGATCTGTGAAACTGTCGCCACTTTCGAAGGCTGCTGAAAAGGGGCCCAGCACAGTGGGTACCCACCGCAGACTCAAATTAGACCTCGCCATCCCTGGGGGGCTGCGATCTGTGAAACCGTTGCCACTTCCCAGGGCTGCTGAGGGGCCCAGCACAATGGGTACCCACCGCAGATTCAAATTAGACCTCGCCATCCCTGGGGGGCTGCGATCTGTGAGACTGTCGCCACTTTCGAGGGCTGCTGAGGGGCCCAGCACAGTGGGTACCCACCGCGCACTCAAATTAGACCTCGCCATCCCTGGGGGGCTGCGATCTGTGAGACTGTCGCCACTTGCGAGGCCTGCTGGGGGGCCCAGCGCAGTGGGTACTCACCGCAGACTCAAATTAGACCTCGCCATCCCTGGGGGGCTGCGATCTGTGAAACTGTCGCCACTTTCGAAGGCTGCTGAGGGGCGCAGCACAGTGGGTACCCACCGCAGACTCAATTTAGACCTCGCCATCCCTGGGGGGCTGCGATCTGTGAAACTGTTGCCACTTTCCAGGGCTGCTGAGGGGCACAGCACAGTGGGTACCCACCGCAGACTCAAATTAGACGCCGCTTTCGTCCTTGTTCTCCTCCTGCAGTCAGCTTCTCTCTGCTGCTGCCGTGCTGAGGGTTCGGGTTCCCGCACGTTGTTCTCCTGCTCTGCGTTCCCGGCTCCCCATGTCCTCTTCGAGCCTGTAGCTGTCGCCCCTGGTTCTGGTATGGTTCTCCTGCGCATCATGCCATAGGCGCGTGTCCCAAGTAGCTTACACATCAAGTTGATTGTCCATGCAAGTTTCGGCCAACTCCTCGTTTCCATTGATACAAATGGGTTGGGTACGTCACAAGGTAATTTTCAATTATTGTCGAACATTTCTCCTGTAGGGAGGGATGATCAACAACCTTTCCCTGGGTTGCAAGTGCGTGGTTTGTAAACCTCCTGGGAACCCCCAAAGCCTAGAGGACGCCAGGACGCCGCACACCACGCAGGGTTGACCCTGTCAGCCCACAGGAGTTTCGGTGCACAGCGCCCCGTACACCAGAGTAGGTGCCTTTCCTAAGCCCTTGAGTCGGGTCGGGCGAAAGGGGGGGATAGCAAAAGGGGGGTTTGAGAATCAGCTCGCGTGGCTGATTTTCCCGGCGCCTCCCGGAGCCGGGAGGCGCCCATGTATCGAGGACTGGGCCCCTCGGTGGGGCCGAAACAAGCTGCATGCAGCAGATTTCGTAACCCCCCTTTCCCTATCCCCCCCTTTCGTTCGGCCCGACTGATGGAGGGACAGGACAGGCCCGCCTGCACGCGCGCACCTCCCAGAGCCCACGCCGGCAGCGGCGATGCCAGGCGGCGGCGAGGGCGCGCCTCCCGCGGCCCGCGCCCGCGGCGTCTCCGCCGCCGGGCCGGCGGCTGCCGCCTGCCCGCGGGGCGGTGCTGCCCCGCGGGGGTCAGGTCGGGCAGGTCCCTCTGCAGGGGGAGTGTTCAAAGACAGTGCAAACAAATAGTCTGGGGACGATGTGTTGTGACGATTTTTGGGGGCGATTCTTGCGTTTTTATATGAATGTCTGGTTTTTCGTCCACGAGCCACCTGTAGGAGGAGTGTTCCAGAATAGTCAAAAAATAGTCTGGGGACGATGTTTTGTGACTTTTGTTTGTGGCTATTCTTAGATCTGTTTGCATATTTTTGATTTTTCGTCCAAGATCCGCCTGTAGAATGACATGCCCGACCCAACGCTGGGGGGGGAGGCCTCCAGGGCCAAGCCGCCTCGCTCCCTCCCTGCCGCACCCGTCTCCTTCGGTTCGGAGGGTTCCTACACTAGGGGAACGGACAATGACATAAACATAATAACTCGGAGGTCCGCGCGGATTTCTCGGATCGGCGCTGGAGCCCCTCAGCGGCGCCTCCGGCGCCGCCCCTGGCGCGCCGCTCCGCGCGCCAGGGAGGGGTGTCCAGCCCCGATCCGAGAAATTTGCGCGGACCTCCGAGTTTTTATGTTTGTGTCATTGTTCGCTCCTCTACTCCGGGGCCAGGCCTCGCTCCCTCCCTGCCGCCCCGCGTCTCCTTCGGTTCGGAGGATCCCTACACTCTGCCCGACGAGGCAAAACGAAACCCTGGGAAATCACTGGCACCAGCGCGAAGTACAGCGAGGGAGCAGCGACGATTCGGAAGTGCACCGATGCTTGGATTTACCCCACGATGCACCAGCATCTCCGCCGCAGTGCGCCAACGTCGTGATTTTGGCGCGAGCCGCATCGCCATGCTGCCGCCCCGCGTCTCCTGCCATGCTGTGCTGCGCGCCTTGGAAGCGCTCGTCGATGCCGAGCACTCCCGACAACCCGAGCACGGCCAGCCCCCAAAAACGCGTCCTCGGGCGTCCGTCTGGCCGGCGGGGGCGAGGGCACCGACACCGGTGAGGAGCCGTGGTCTGCAGCCCGGTTTTCGCCCAGGGTGGGGGGCTCACAGAGCGAAGCCTTGGGCTCGGCTTCCCTTTGGGCCAGCATCAGGTCGGGCATGTCCTTCTACAGGCGAGTTTCTGGCGAAACATCAAAAATACTCCAGAGATGCCTACACATGTGCAGAAACGGTCACATTATCGTCCCCAGACTGTTTTTTATAAAACTACTTTGGGAATCGTCCTCCTGTAGAGGGACATGCCCAACTTCAGGCCAGCACTCCCTCCCTCGCCACCCTGATTCGGGCGTTGGCAGAACTGGGCTTAGTGAAATCTGGTTTAATGATTTGTACCGGGGGAGCCCCCCCGCCCCATTCCCACTAACCGGAGCTGCCGCCACCCGAAAAACACCAGCTGCGGCAAACCTGGCCTGGTGAACCCGGCCAATTGAGGGGCCCCAGGGCCCTACCACTCACCGGGTCCCCTTACCAGCATCGCCCCCAGATCATTGCTCAAAACTGTTCTGGGGACAGTCCGCCTGTGGAGAGACGTGCCCAACTTCAGGCCAGCACCCCCTCCCTCGCCGCCCTCATGGGGGGCTCCCCGCCTCCCCCGCCGCCCTCCCGCCTCCCCGCCCCTCCCGCCGGCCAGCCGCGGTGCCGGCGGAGGCCCCGGGAGTGCGCGCGGTGGCAGCGGGGCCCCCCAGCAGCACGGGCCGGCAGCCCTGCGGCCCGCGCCGTGGTGGCCCCGAGGAGGCTCCGCGGCGCTCACGCGGCCGCAGGGGCGCCCACCGCCTCTGCACTTGCTGCCGATGAGGCTTCGGGGGGGGCCGAGGACTCCTCGAGGAACCCTCGGCCAAAGAGCGCGTCCATCAAGGGGGGTCTCCGAGCGTACCTCCTCCTTCTTTACGCCGTGGCGCGATACACCTGTCAACAAATGGCTCATCTTCCTCTTGCCTCCTCCCTCCTTCCCTCCCTCTTCTTTCTCATCAACATCCCCCCTGTCGCGCCATGAAACGTGCCCGTAGGCCAGAGCCATGCGTTTCGCTTGGGATTTCCTGGCAATGCACTGTCGCGAGGCTAGAAATATCCCACCAGCTCAAAGGATGGAGGGCTGGTGGTTTTCAAAACGCGGCTCTCGCCTTCGCGCCGCGCACATCCGAATTAGACAGCCCAACAACTACTGGGATGGAAAGCTGGTTGAGGGAACGCGTCTCGCGGGCGCTTGCCATCGGAACATCCTGCGACGCGCTGGGACCAGGGGGACTCCTCCATCCCCCTTCCCCCCCTCCCCCCCACCCTGCCCCTCCCGACCCCCTGCCCCCATCACCCTCCCCATCCCGACCGCCCCCTTGTCCCCTCCCTGCCTCCCGCCCTCATCCCCCCCCTGTCCCTACTCGCCGCCGGGAAATGACGGAACAAACGCCGGCAAACCGCAACCGACGACGACCAGGACTCGTGCCGTCATCGCTCGTGGCCGTCGTTGTTCTGTCTGCCTGAGTTTGCTACTGCCGTCGTCGTCTGCGGGCGGTAATTAGTTGTTTTGACTCTTTGGCACGCTTTCGGAGTGGGGCTCTCGCCAAGGACTTTCTCACAACACACTACCAGAACTGCAAAACCTGTGGCACGAGTGCGCGCGGATGGCTGGCCGCTCCTTCTCAAATTGGGGCGCTCGCCTGAGACCTCGGATCCCTTATCCGGACCAGGCAGGAGCAACTTTGAAACAGTTGTACGGATTCATGGCAGCTCCTTTCCGAAGCGAGGCCGTTGCTGGACTCTTCCTTGAACTTGGATCCTGGAAGGAGAACAAGAAGAGCAAGAAGGAGAAGAAGAAGGACAAACTAACAGTATAAACAACAACGGCGTAAACACAACCCTCGACGGTGATTTCTTGGAACTGCGCTGGGCCCCCCTCCACGGCGCGCGGAGCGCGCCAGAAGCGGCGCCGGAGGCGCTGCCAGAAGGGCCCAAGCGCGGATCCAACAAATCCGCGCGGAGCGCCAAACGTTTATGTTTGCGCCGTTTTTATCTTCCTTGAAAAACCCAGCATTGTCGCTATCCATGTCTTGAAGCTCGGACATGCGGTTTCCTTCCCTTTCCTTGGAGCTCTCCTGTCCTTCCATTGTCGCTTTCCTTTCCTTGAAGCTTTCCTTTCCTTTCCCTTTCCTTTCGTTTCTTTCAAGATGGGCGGCGGTTTCCTTGACAGCGGACCTTCAATCCGAGGTGCCGTCCAAGGGGGCGCCCGTCTTGCAGCAAGGGGGGGGCGCCTCGCGCAGAGGCAGAAAAGAAGCAAAAGGACTCGCAGGGGCTCGGGGCGGGAGGGCGGACCGTCGACCCGTATCAGAAGGACGCGCGGTTCGGATGCAAGCGCGTCCCACTACTCGCAAAGTCACTACTCGCAAATGGCCTGGATCCGCCACGTGGAACGTACGATACATTACGCCGAGGCAATAAACTATTTTTCTGGCGTTTGCGAGTAGGTACTTTGCGAGTAGTGGAACGCGCTCGGTGAGTTAGGATGCCAGGGCCTTGGAGGGCAATGGTGACGTTTTGCGAAACAGACTGGCGAGTTAAAGTCGCAAAGGGCGGGCCAGAGGGGCAAGAATGCAAGGGTACCCTTGGGAAGGCTGCCCATCCCAACTGCGCGGGTTGACTGTATGCACCATCGTCGATACAGGGGGGAGGGTGTATGCAGCATCGTCGATGCATCTGATGTTCTACTGCAAACCTCGCGCCAACAAGCGCCATTGTGGGAGCGGGCCCTACGGGCTAGAAACGTGGCGACGACGACACGGATGCAACAAAAACGCCAAGCGGCACCAAACTAGAAACTCGACCCGAACCCAACAATTCGAGAACAGCGGCGTCACAATCCACAAGGCTGGAAATTGCGTTTTAACAGGCTGGACCGCTTGTTGTAGCGGCCCATTCTGCATGATTTTTGCAGCGCCTTTTGCCGCTCCGTGCTGCGCCCCCCGCAGCGCAAGCGTGTCAGGTTCGCTTGATCCGTTCGCGAGCGGCGAAACATGTGCAGCTAGTGCGTGGCCCCTACCTCCCCGTGACGCATCGACTCTAAGCGCCTGACTGCGGGGGCGTAGGGTGCTGCACCCGGCGACTGGCCCTGGCCTGGCTACAACGAAAGCCTTCGCGCAGTGCTGGCACTGCCGGCGGGTCCCGGTCCACCGGACCCGGGGCACCTTCCGATGTGGAGGCGGCAGCGTGGGGCGCTGGGCTCGGGGAAGCTCGCGCAGCAATTCTGCGGAGAGGGCGGCCGGGAGGCAGGGATCTCCGTCAGCGGCTCGGCGAGGCGCTGCCACCCGGCAGAGAGCCCTGGGCCCCTGGCGGGCGCCGCCGCTGCCCGAGGCCTCCCCGGGCCCCAGGGGATCCCCCCCGCCAGAGCAGAAACTGGGATCCATCAACATCGTCATCCACATGATCATCGTCGTCAATATCCTCGTCACCGTCGTCAACCGCATTCAAATCCGTATCATCGCCACCACCACTACCATCATAATCACCAACATCATCACCATCATCATCATCACCATCATCACCATCATCATCACCATCATCATCACCATCAGCATCAACACCAACACCAACATCATCATCATCATCATCATCATCATCATCATCATCATCGCCATCATCATCATCATCATCATCATCATCAGCATCATCATCATCAGCATCATCATCCTGGCCCACATCACCATTGTCATCCGCATCGGCATCAGCACCTGCATGCGCTTCAGCACCACAACCACCATCATTAGCATCATCATTGTCCCATGTCCCCCATCCCCGTCCGCATCCTCAGCCGCTCCTGTATCAGTATCCGCATCCGTTGTGTTGTGTTGTGTTGTGTTGTGTGTGTGTGTCCACTGTGGTGAGACTGGCAAGGTTATGCAAAAGGGGGGAAATGAAGGTGAACGCGGGTGGGGCGCGGGAGGGAAGGAAACCAGAACCCCACTAAGCATATCGGGAACAAGACTGCCTCAGCCAGACATGTTCTAAGTTCATTTTGAATGCAAACCACGAGAGATCCTTAGAACACTCTCCGGTGGGCCTGTAGGCAAGCCAGGGCGCCGCGTCTCTGCTCGATTTGTGGCGCCCATCGATGGGAGGGCTCCGCCCGTCTGGTTCCGGGGGCGCGCAAGCATGGATTAACGATCCATGGATTTGGCGCGCGGTCGCCAAATCCATGGATCGGGGGAGGTGCCCTCCCCAAAATGCGGCCAGTGCCGCCTCGGTCGGCGGCGGAAATCCGCGATTTCTCATGGAAGAGGGGCCGTCGGTAATCCACGCCCCCTTGATCCTTGATCCATGTTTGCGATCGCCTGACTGTTGGGGGGGGAACACGTCACAGCACTTCCTCCACAGCCTGCGGACTCGATGCGGCTGGCAACCTGGTGCGACGGCCGCCTCGCCGAGAGGCTCGCATGAAAAACCTTGCGGGAAGGAGCATCGACTGTTTTTGTTTGGCACGCCCCGCTGCGATGCCTCCCTGAGACCTCCATCCCCTCGGACGCGCAGGCAAAGTGGAAGGTGCAGCGTGCGCAAAATTAAATGTAGCTATTCCACGTCATAAACCGAGACTACCCACTGTTGTCTGTGGCGCCCCCGCTGCGATGCCACGTGACCAAGTTAGTATATATATAGAGCGCAGCCGAAGCGGTGGAAGCCTAACGGATCATGCGCACACGCTTGCATTGGGGCTGAATGTGGACCCTAATGATTAATAGGAACTCGCTGTGGCCACAGAAACTTCAACGCGCGATACTCCGTCACTATGCGTTGCCGCGTTCAGGGAAAGCGTGTTCCTGCAGTCCTGCGTCGGGGTCGCCGCCTCCGTGTGGTCATCTTCTCCGAGAAGACCTCCCACGGCAAGCCCCGTCTGCCCGAGATGCTTCACGAACAAGTTCAGGTAGCGGATCCCCGAATTCGTGAGCCCGTGGACAACTTTGAGCTCAACCGGCCCGAATTTGTCCCACCTCGCGCGCGGCTCGCGCTCCGTCAAGGCGTCGTAGAAGAACCCGCCGCTCTCGGTCTTGTCCGCCCATGCCCCAGTGATGTTCACCTGCTGGAAGTACATGTCGGCGCAGTGTCTGCTCAATCGACGCGCGTCGGCCTCCACGGCGAGCAGCGCGTCCTTGCCGACGCTGCCGCGAGGTATGTTGATAAGCATGACCTTGCCTGGCCGCATCAAGTCGAACCGCTGGCCGTAGATGTTTTGCATGTGCGGATCGCCGATGGCGGACGCTGTTGGCGTCGGGGTCGGAGTCAGCGCCGCAGATATGGTGATATCGTCAATCGCGATATGGCCCCAACCTCCCGTGTTCAAATCATATATGCGCATGCGTACAGTCTGCCCTGCATATGGATGCAGGGTACCGGCAGACCACGTCCTCTTAGTGATGACATCGTTATTGGAGCCCGTGTCGTGCACGGCGATTGACCAACTGGCGCCAGATTTAACCTCCAGCGTCAAAGCGCACGCACTACCAGACGGCGAGTTGGGATTGAGCGTGGAGGCGCTGT
>CAUYUJ010017932.1:130479-177979 GCA_963575745.1 Prorocentrum cordatum
AGAGGCTCCAAGAGGTCCCCAAGAGGTCCGCTCCCAAGAGGCCCCCAATGGGCTCTCCCGAGACCCCAAGACGCTCAACGATGCCCCAGGACTGCCAAGAGGTCCCCCAAACGACCCAAGAGGACTCCAATATGCTCTTAAGGGACATCAAAAGCGACGCCGTGATGCATCCCAGAGGCCTCTGGCCTTTCTGCTTGTCCTCCTCCTCCGCTTCCTCCCTCCTCCTCCCCATCGTCCTTCCATGCTCCCCCGGTGCGGGTATGACGGCCTCCCCAACCCTTTGTTCCACCGCGTGTTCCTCCACACACTTGATTCGGGCAGCTCGCCTCGGCGCCGCTTCTGCATGGGCTGGGGTGGGGTTGCGCGATAACGTTTAGAACTACTGACCAAGAGGCTGAAGTGTAATCTCTTCGGATCCCAAAAGAACCTATGCTGCCCGCGTCCCTCATGGCCGAACGCGGTGTCTACCTTGCAGGAGAAAGAAATCAAAATCATCGTCGTCAGCGGCGAACTTCCATCGGTCGTTTCCACCCCACCCTCTCCCCCAGCGGTTTGGCCCTGGCCAGCTTAAGGCCTGGCGGTGACACCACATTCCGACTTGCGCAGGACATCATGCGCAGGCAGAGGCGGTTGGCTTGATTCCCGTAGCACCTCTCTTTCCTATCCGATGCTGCGGGGGCTATGGGTGCGTATGCACAAACTTCAACAACATCGCGGGCGCGTTCAAATCGTCTAGATGACCACGGCCATACCACCGCCGACGTCGGTCCAAAACGCGCCGCACGTCGCTCGGACAATTTGCATGGTCTGCCGTTTGTCCGCGAAATGGCGCCACGGTGGACAGCAAAATTGGAGCAGAGCTGGCAAAAAAACACCGGATTGGATGTTGCTCTTTTCCTGCCGAGTTCCTGACGCGCCCCTGCAGAAGGTTCACGCGTTGACTCGCCATGTCGCGTCGCATCGACGACCGCAACCTCGGGGCACCGGTGATGCGAATGAGTGCAAGAGAAGTCGTTCTCGACCTCCTTGGGTGCGGGATTCTGCGAGTTCCTCCCGAACGGGGTCCCCGGGGGCCTCAAACAAGGCCCCACAAATTTTCCCGTGGGTAGTGAAGCGGGACAATCCGCTCCACCGTTGCAGCGATGCAAAGGCATTCCAAAGCTAAGTGGCCAGCGGGCAGGCGTGGGGGGGAAACGCAACAAACAAAAAACCGCGGGGGAGAGAGGAGGGCGAGAGGCTCCAGAAACACAAAAGGCTCTAGGGGAGAACTCGATCACGGAACCTCGAACCTCGAAAACCAACTACTCCGACGGTAGGACCCCGCACAAAATCGTTTTAGCTCACCCCTCGCCTTTTTTCTTCGTCTGGCGGGGGCATCCCTCCGCCCTCGCCGTCCTCCTCCTCCTCCTTCTCCTCCTCCTCCTCCTACTTTTCCTTCTCGCCCTACTCGTGGCATCTCCCACCCTCTTCCTCTTCCGCCTCCTCTTCCTCCTCCTCCTCCGCCCCCTACACTTCCTCCATCTCCTCCTCGCGTTCCCCCTCCTCCTCCTCGGCCTTTGCCTTGCCCCCCATCCACCTCCTCCTCCTCCTACTCCCCGTCCTCGTTGCCGCCCCGCTCGTTCCCCCCCTGCGCCTCTCCTTCCTCCTGGCGGGGGCGCGCGCGTAGATTTCCCGCGGCGCCCTCGCCGCCGCGCCTGGCAGGGGCGCGTTATCCGACGGCGAAATCGCGCAGCCGTCGGGGGCGGCCCCGCGGGCCAGGCCGTCCGGGCAACCCTGCGAGCCGCTGGCGCGCGAAACCAACCCGTCGGGGCAATGCCGCGGGAACCGAGAGGGGCGCCGCCGCGCTCGGGCGGGGGGCAACGCGAAGCCCAGCTCTGCCGCGAGCTGCTCCGGCTCCCCCCTGTGGAGCTCTCTGCCTCGACGTCGGGCTCCAGGAGCGCCTTTCGCATGGATGCCCGCGGCCCTCTCTCCGGGAACTCTCGCGGCGGCGGCCGCGCGTTCCGCGCGCGCGTTGCGCAGGGGAACGCGACGTAGAGGTGCGTGCGGCCACCGCTGCTTGTCCGACGTGCCCGCGCGACCGGCGCCCTCGCCCCTCGCGCAGTCGACGGCGGCGCCCATGCGCAGCGCCTGGCCCTGCGACAGCGCGGAGGTGAGGCGCGACGCGCGCGTCGCGGTGAACCCCGAACGGCGCGCGGCACCGATCTCTGCCGCGTGAGCTCCTGCTTGCTGGGCCTGAACGCGAGCGGGCTCCTCGCCCTGTAGCAACGCCTCGACGACCTCCTGGTAGATCGGACTCCTCGAAGCCGTGCACCTGCAGCCAGGCCCCCTGCGGTAGGTAGACGGGGCGGAAATGCAGGCCTGGCGAGCGCTCCTCGCGCCGCTGCTCGCCCTCGCGGCGAAACTTCAAGGATGCGACGGTGGCTCGTTCCTCCTGCACGAGAACCAATTTCTTCTTCAGCTCTTCTCGCGCTGCCGTGAATCCCGCCTCAGTGCCGACGTGGGCCAATAAGGCGCCGCGGGTGCCCCCCGTCTCGTGCATGTTCGGAGCGTCCAAGGGGCGCTGGCCCGCGTCGGGGTCGCCCTGGATCGCGTTGCGCTCGCCCGCGGCGCGCGAAAAAAAGAGGGGCGTGCCCGGGCGCCGCGCGTCGCGACAAGCGCGAGCGCGTTGATCCACCTCGCCAGCGTTTCTCAATAGATGCCCGCGCCGTAGCCGAACCGTAAAATTCAGTTCTGGTGCCCCAGAGTCCAGGGCGCCGTGGTTGTCCGAGGTCAACGTTGTTACCCAGGCGTGCCAGACCTCAGTCGGGAAGGGCTTGCCCTCGCGCGTGCAGCCCAATAACATGATCAGAGGGTCCCTGGGGCAGGGATCTGAGAAAACATCTTGATGGCGCGCCGAATCTCCACCACCGAGGGCCCCGCGTACTTATAGGACCCGTAGTCCAAGATTTCGTTCACGTCCGTCAAGAAGCCGATACTGCTGGTGGGCTTCAGCTGCAGGAAATCGCCGCGGTGCAACGCGATGCGGACGCTCCCGACATGGTGGTGCGACCGCAGTTATGTGGATTCCTACACGTCGTGCGTGTCACTGCGTCCGTGGCACGCGAAGGCCCAGCGCGATATACAGCGCGGCTCTCACCCGCCTGATACTTCCTCCGTCTCCAACCTCACGGGCCCAAACATGACGACAATCACAGGATCCCGATGACACGCTCGGACAAAAAAACGTGAACGGCGGGCCCCATAGGTAGACGGTTCCCGCCTGAATCTTCCTCGCAATTCGCTCACAGACGAGGCTTCCGCCGGATAGTTCCTCTACGTTCAGGCATCATGGGGCCAAAAACCCAAAAATGATGACGGTTACAGGGTTCCGATGATCCGCTCGCATTAAAGCGTGAGCGGCGTGTCCCATAGGGAGGGGGCTCCCGCGTGATATTCCCCTGCGATTCAGTCACAGACGAGGCTCCCACATGATACCTCCTCCATATTCGAGCCTCAGGGGCCCAAACGTGACGACGGTTACAAGGTTCCGATGGCCCGCTTAGATAATAACCGTGATCGGCGGGCCCCAGGGGGAGGAGGCTCGCAATTGAGACTTCCCTGCAATTCGCTCACAGACGAAGCTCCCGCGTGTTCAGGCCTCAGGGGCCCCAAAGTGACGACAACCTCAAGCTTCCGATGACCCGCTCGGGGAAAAAACATGATCAGTGGGCCCCATAGGGAGGGCGGGCTACCGCCTGAGACTTGTTCGCAATTCACTCACAGACGAGGCTCCCCTCTAATACTTCCTGCAAATTCAAGCCTCAGGGGCCCAACAATGACGACAATTGAAGGGTTCCGATGACCCGCTCGAATTAAAAACGTGAGCGGCGGGCCCCATAGGGAGGGGGCTCCCGCCTGAAACTTCCTCGCAATTCACTCACAGGACGAGGCTATGATGATGATGATGATGATGATGATGATGATGATGATGATGATGATGATGATGATGATACTAGTGATGATGATGAGGATGAGGATGATGATGAATGATGAATGCTACTTGTGAGTGGCTGAGTGAGTTGGAGAATGAGAGTGTGTGCGAATGAGTCAGCGATGATGATGTGGTGGTGATGATGACTTCGCGGATGATGATGATGATGATGATGATGATGATGATGATGATGATGCTGGTGATGATGATGATGATGATGATGATGATGATGATGATGATGATGATGACGATGACGATGACGATGATGATGATAATTCGCCGGCCCAACGGGCCAGAGGCGTGCTAAGATCTCCGGTGACTGCTTTACAATCTTTCTACTTCGCGCGCGCGGGGCGGCCCCTGGGGGCCCCCGGGCGGAAAGTACCCCGGCAAGGTCCCGAGAGAGTCCCGGGAGGAGTCACCAGGGCGCTCCAGCAGCGCACCAACGCGGCTCCGAGACGTCCCCGAGAGCCCCAAGAAGGGCCAAGAGGCTTCCAAGAGGCCCCCAAGATGCTACATGAGGGGTCCAAGATGCCACAAGATCGCTCCAAGACGCCCACGATGGCCCCCAGACGCCCCAAGAGGCCTCCAAGAGCACTCCCGAGAGGGCCCCAAGAGGCAAAATTCACTGCTTTTCCTTAGGTTTTGGAGAGATTTTGGCGTTTCCACCTTTTCGGCTTCACGACACCCCAAGACGGCCCAAGAGGCCCCCAAGACCGCCCCAAGAGGGCCCAAGAGGCCCCCAAGAGGGCCCCAAGACGCCCAAGAGGGCTCCGAGACGGCCCAAGAGGCCTCCAAGACGGCCCAAGAGGGCCCCAAGAACGCCCCAAGAGGGACCCCAGGGGGGGAACACGAAACAATATTTCGAGCCCTCGGCCCTCAGAAGTCCCCAGGAGGCCCCAAGAGGCCCCTAAGAGGCCCCAAGAGGCCCCCAACAGGCCCTCAGGAGGCCCCCAAGAGGCCCCCAAGCGGCCCCAGGAGGCCACCCAAATGCCCCCCCGAGCACGCAAGCAAGTGCCAGCGACGCTACACTATGGGCCGGCGGAATGAGCGAAGCGATTCAATAATGAGAAGAGAGTGAGAGCGATGAATGATGAAGGATGATGATGTGAATGAGATGATGATGATGATGATGATGATGATGATGATGATGCTGCTGCTGCTGCTGATGATGATGATGATGATGATGATGCTGATGCTGATGCTGATGCTGATGCTGATGATGATGATGATGATGATGATGATGATGATGATGATGATGATGTGAATGTGAGAGCGGTGTTCAAAGAATGTAACAAAAATACCGCTTTGGATGCGGGGAACACCCCTTCACTGCATAGCTCCGCCCGGTGTCTGCCCAGGGACGCAAAGACGGCCTCCGGCGTGCCTCCGGCCGAGCTGCCGAGCTGCCGCTGGGCAAGGCGAGGCGGGGGGGCGGCGCGCGGCACGCGCTCGCCAGTGAACCATGCGGGGAGACGACACGCAAACCAGCGTTCTGTAGCAACTCGTAACATCCTGTCGGCTCTTGCGAATCGACTCTAATCGTCGCTAGATCGACGTTCGTCGACGCCAAATCGATGCTAATCGCGGCTAAATCGTTGCTATCCCATCGGCTCCTGGACGCTAGTCGACGCTATTCGATGCGATGCTTAAGACGGTATTAAGAAGGTATACCAGGCTCCCATGATTTGCTACCGTGCCATGCGCGGAAACAACAACGACGGGCCACTGCAGAGAAGCAGCGAACCGTGCCCGCCAACGGGCAAGGAGGCAACGGACGCTCACTCCCTCCTCCCCCTCATAGGCTCCTTCTTTTCCTCATATACGACGAATGCCCAGGGACGAAACGGCGTCGATCGCGACAAGCGGTTGGTAACGATTAACACCACCATTCTCCTGACCAGGTCACCCTATTACTCCTCCCTCGGCCTGTAATTGCCGCATCATTGAATGGAATGGCATTGGAACCAATAAGTGACCTGGACGAATGAAACATCATCGTTGCCAGGGTGGGTGGCGGTCGAAAGAAACACAACATCACATTCAGCCTGTTAGTTCAGTGCACAAGCGAATACGGCGTGCGCAAACATCAGTGTGTATATATATATACACATATATCTGTTCTAAAAATCATACTCGTCAAACTGATATAGTGTAACATCAATCCCACCAGCCCTCTGGGCGTAGGTGGTCTAGAGCAGATCCTCTTCCACCCCTCCCTCTTCCCCCTTGGGGAGGGGTTTACCCCTCCCCCTACCCCCTCCCCTGGACCTGGACGGGGGGGGCCGCGGGTAGTTAGAGCGTCCAAGATGGCCCAAGACGGCTCCAAGAGCGCCTCAGAGAACCCAAGATGAGCTCCAAGATGGCTCAAGATAGCGCAAGATCGCTCACGATGGCTCCTAAGATGGTTCCAAGAAGCCCAAAGACGGCCCCAAGATAACTCCAAGTGGCCAAACAGCTCCCCAAGGAGGCCCCGAAGAGGCCAAAATCGTCCCAAAACCTAAGGAAAATCAATGATTTTTGCTTTCTCGCCTTTTCGCTTCCGATGGCCATCCGAGGCCTGGAGATGGCTCCAAGATGGCCCAAGAGGGCCCCAAGAGAGCCCCAAAAGAGCCCCAAGACGGCCCCAAGAGCGCCCAAGAGCACTCCAAGAGCGTTCCAAGAGGGGTCCAAGAGGCGATTTTAGGGGCTTCCGAGGGGGGACGCTAATTAAACCCCCCCTCTTGTTTGATCGACTCCCTCCAAGATGGCCCCAAAAGCGCCCCGAAGGCTCCCCAGAGCGCCTCAAGAGGGTCCCAAGAGGCGCCCAAGATGCCCCAAGGCGCCCAAAAAGCCCTCCAAGAGGCCCTCAAAAGACCCCCAAGAAGCTCCTTCCCCTCCTCCTCCTCCTCCTCCGATTCTTCCTCCTTCTCCGTCCTCCTCCTCCTCCTCCTCCTCCTCCTCTTCCCCCTCCTCCTCCTCCTCCTCCTCCGACGACGACGACGACGACGACGACTCCTCTTCCATCCTCCCCCTCTCGGGGTCTGTGACAGCTTCCCCCGCCCTTTGTTATTCTGCATGCTCCCCGACTTCCCTGATCACCTGAACTCCCCTGAGCATCGTTTCTGGATGGGCTGGTGGGGATACGCGAAGCGTCAACAATTTTGGTAACACCACCGGGTAGGGAAAAAAGTGAGGATGTAAAATTTTTAAGCCAACGCCTGAACAACGCCTGTGCGCATTTGGTGAATGCGCCCAGCCACCAGCCCTCTTCGCGTCGCCGCCGTGGTAGTCGGACCGCAGCATGCGTAACCTGTTGGTGACATCGCCAAGGTCACCATTTGCCCGTGCTCGACCAAGCGTTCTGAAACTGCTCGATGTTGGTCCAACGAACGTGACCCTGGAAAATCGATGTTCGCATGACCCTTTAACTTGTCGGTCTTGTCGGTAATCGGGTCATGGAAACCAGCAACTTCCAGGAAAGTGCGGTCTGGTGCGCACACGGGAAGTGAGGACTCTTGTGCCTCATGCGGCGAGGCGCGTAACCACTGTTAGGGTTAACCAACCAGCGGATGCCCTTCACCCGCGTGTGAAAGTCGCGACCTTGTAATGCCACCTCTCACAAACATAATTCTTTGCGGCGGTTCGCGCGGTGCCTCGCGCCCGGAATTGTTCACGGCAGCGAGTCAGCATGCGCGCTGATCAGGAAGCAAGCTACACAGCTCCTTTATTTTCTGCACCTGTAGTAGGTTATGGCGCGTCGGCCTGTCAAATTCTCAGGTTCTTAGCTGTAGTATTGCTATCAAAACACTTGGCGGAACCAATTTCGTATAAAACAAAAAACATGCTTTGAGTTTTTCAGCTGGCACGAACGCGGGTGGACACCGAGAACTTCAAGATTCTGGTACCAGACGATCTCGGGTGGCTCCACGTCTGCCTGGAGCTTGTCCTAGTTTCACTGTTCGTACTCCTCCTCCTCCTCCTCCTCCTCCTCCTCTTTCTCCTACTGTTCCCTCCTCCTTGACCTGCCTCCTCCCTCCTCGCTCCTCCCTGCCCTCCCTCCTCCCTCCTCTTTCCTCCCTCCCTCCTTCTCCTCCTTCCTCCCATTGGGCCGAAGCAAAGGCGGGGGAGGCGGGTGCAGGGGGCGGCAGATGGGGTGGATGGGTGGGCTATGGTATGGTATAGGTTCGCGCTAAAGTCGGGGGGGGCGCAAACATGGATTAGCGATCCATGGATCTGGCGTCGCCAAATCCATGGATTGGGGGAGGTGCCCTCCCCAAAATGCGGCCGGTGCCGCCTTGCTCGGCGGCGGAAATCCAGGACTTCCCATGGGACTGGGAACTATCGCTAATCCACGCCCCTTTAATCCATGTCTGCGA
Organism: Prorocentrum cordatum; assembly: GCA_963575745.1. Taxonomy (NCBI): domain Eukaryota; class Dinophyceae; order Prorocentrales; family Prorocentraceae; genus Prorocentrum; species Prorocentrum cordatum. The sequence goes on from CAUYUJ010017932.1 coordinate 138,808, forward strand.
TCGCCTGATAAAAGCGTGGTCTCGCCCAAATCAACCGGCTTCCGACTCGCACTTTTCGGCGCTTTCGCTCCCGCTTCGCTCCAACGACTGGCGGCCGAAGTCGCGGACCTGCCCGAGCTCCGTGGATGGGTGGGGGGCCCGTGGGAGGAGCGAGAGCAGGCCGACGGGAAGGCGCCTCCGCTTCTCCCCCCTCGCTTCGCTCCACCTCTGCCTTACCGCCCTCCCTCGCCATTCCCGCTCCGCTTCCGCCTCTGCTTGCCCCCTTTCCGCTCTCCTCCTCCCGCCTCCTTCCTCCTTTTCCCGGTATGTATATGCATCTGCACACGTACACCTATGTCAGTATGTACAACTGTTCACATACAGATGTATATTATATTATATATATATATATATGAATGAATGAATGAATGAATGAATAAATGAATGAATGAATGAATAAATGAATGTATGTATGTATAGATGCGTTTACACGTGTATATGCGCAAATAAATGTATACATAGACTGGATACATCGCGCGCGCTTTGCGCGTACTCAGGTTTTAGCAGGCCCCAGGCCTTGACGAATTCACTGCTGCACTGAAGTAGTGGACCACATATGGTTTGAACGGGAAATGAAGAAACGCCCATAACGCTGAACACATCACTGGGAGTGAGACGTCTATGCATGTCAATCCGCATTCCGGAAGGCTTTCGGGGAAGATGGTTGCGCAGGGCAGCGGAGGCCTGTTGAATCGGGTTCCCAGAAAGTCTTCTGGGAACAGTGGCTTTCGGGAAATCTTGGGGAACCTGTTGGGGCGTGCCGTCGTCGTCGTAAGTCGTCGCCTCTTGGGGCGCGCCGTCGTCGTCGTCGTCGTCGTCGTCGTCGTCGTCGTCGTCGTCGTCGTCGTCGTCGTCGTCGTCGTCCTCGTCTTCGTCGTTCCATCGTCTTCGTCGTCGTTGTCGGTTCAAGAGGGGATTAGGGGCAACTATGTGCGAAACGATCCGCGGAGGGCCGCGAGAAAGCGATCTGTCATGTTCCCAATCAACTTCCCAGACAACCCTCTGGTAGAGCGATGGTACTTGAAAACCTCTGGAGACTCTCGGGCCCATGAAGAACCATGTCCCCGGAATGCTTTCTGGGGGCATGATTCGTTGGGGTGTGTTGGGGGGCCCTTTTGGGCGTTCCCTTGGAGTCCCTTGGGGGCCTCTTGGGGCTTCCTGGGGGCCTCTTGGGGGCCTCACGGGGCTTCGTGGGAGCCTCTTGGTGACCTCTGGGGGGCCTCTGGGGCCAGGCCCCCCTCTGAGCCCCCTCTTGGGGCACACTTGGGTTGTCTGGGGAGCCTCTTGGGCCGCCTTGGGGCCCTCTGTGCGGGGCCTCGGGGGCCGTCTTGGAGCGATCTGAAAGGGCCTCCGAGGCCGTGAGGGAGCGCTGGGAAGCGGGAAAAGCGAAAACGCCAGAATTTATGAAAATCATCGGACAATAAAGTTTGCCTCCCATGGCCCTCTTGGGGAGCCTCTTGGCTCCGTCCTCGTCGGCCGTTTTGGGGGCATCTTGGGCGTTTTCGGGGCCTCTTGGGACCGTCTCAAGCCCTCTTGGGACCCTCTTGGCCTGTCGCGGCCTGTTTCGGGGCGGGCCCGGGCCGTCTCGGGAGCTCTGAGACCCCCCAGAACTTCTGGGGGGCGCCCATAGGGGGTACAGACAGCGGCCAGGCCCCATCCCCCGGCCTGCTCCGATACATATTGTGCTTGCTTCGAACGTTGCAACTGGGGTCGTCTTAGGGTCCTGTTGGGGGGTTTCTTGGGGGCTTCCGGGGACGTCTTGAGGGGCCTCATGGAGGCCGTTCGGGGCTTGTGGGGGCTACTTGGGAATGCCTCGGGGGGCCCCTCTTGGGGCCATCTTCGGGTGGAGGCTCAAAAATATCCGTTCGGGTTTCCCTTCGGGGCTGCTTCTTTGGTTCGCTTGGTGGCCGTTTGGACCGTTTTGGCGGTCCTCAGGCCGTCGTGGCGCCCCCTTGGATAGTCTTAGGGCCCTCTTGAGGGCCTCTTGGGTCGGCTTGGGGCGACTATTTGGGCTTCTTGGGCCGTCGTGGAACATCGAAGCTCGAATTCGCGATCGCGCTAACAATCGCCATAACCCCATAGGAAAGCTATGTTATTGGCCTCTTGGGGTCATCTTGACACTCCTCTTGGACCCCTCTTGGGTACTGTTGGAGGCTTTTGTTTTGTTCTTCACTAGCGGTCGGTCAAACGGCACCGCGCGCTACGTGGCCTGCACTTCGAGGTGTGTAATTCAGCGGGGGCCCTGGAGGGCCTCCAATCCAATTTTCGGTCGTCAATACACTGGTGAGAAGCTGCAACCGTGCCATTGGTCAAGCGCGCTGCGGCGATCGCTTGCCCCGAGATCATGTTTTGGGGGAAGAACGAATATGTGATGATTTGGACTACCCCTCAGAACAAATCTGTCTTCTTCATGATGCGGAGAAGCTCCTCCTCGTTCACCTCCTCGTCGCCGTCCTAGTCGGCCTCGTCGACCATCTCTGGCAACTCCTCATCCGTCATCCGTTCGCCCAGCTCCTTCGCCGCGCGTTTCAGATTCTTGAAGGATGTCTTTCCAGTCTCGTCATCATCGGACAGCCTGAAAGCTTTCAATATCTCGTCCTTGGGGTCACGGTTCAGAATCTTGTGCGTCATCATCTTAAAGAACTCCTCATATCCAATGGTCAAACTTCCGTCATCGTCTAGGTCAGAGATCATCTTCTGAATATCCTCCTTCTTCGGCTCGAAGCCGAGCGCTTGCATGGCCACTTTCAACTCCTTAGAGTCAATACCACCCGAACCTTGATCTCCCGTTGCTGCTCCTCGTGCGAGACTCGTGAGCACCCATGGGGCGAGTCTCGATGCCACCGCAGTGCCAGACAACAATCCCACAACAGCTATCATGAGGAACATGGGGCCCAATGGCCAGAGAGGCGGAGCCCCCGCCAAGATAGTCGCAACACTTGTGGAGGAACAGGCAACTGTATGCAAAACTGGTGGCCCACGAGTGGGCCTGAGCTCGGAGCCCCGCTGCCCCGGAGGGGGGCTGGGGCCAGACTGCTCAGCGCCTGGCAACTTCACGACGCCTAGGTTTATCCTCGTCTACGTCTGCATCATCACTCGAGCTGCGCTTGAGCTCCAACAGCCACTTGAGAAGAGGGCCGTCGAGGGCATGCTGCGCCGTGATGGAGAGGTCATCACACATGATGTTGCAGCGCGCCCGCAGGGGGCGGGTGACGTCAGGAACCTTCTCCTTCTGCAGCATGAAAGCCCACGCCCATGGGCATCCCGCCTTCCATGTAGGGTGCCTCGGCTTGGCTCTGAACAACTGCGTGTCCAGCTCGGCCACGCTGAGCTCCGACAGGTACTTGACGACAGTTGCATCACCCTAGGATAGCTTGCCTTGGAGAGCGCGGCCGCCCTGCTCCACCATCGCTTTGAACTGGGCAGAACGCAGACCACCACCCAAACTGTGAGGAACAAGCTCGGCGTCCTCCATGTTCGTCCCCTTGGCTTTGTCAAACGCAGCGCGGCGCTCCTTCTCCTCCGACTTCCACATCGTGCGCAGCTGTTCGGGCTCTTTCTTAGTATCATCTTCCTTGACCAGGCACACGAAGAAAACGCTGTCCTCAAGAGTAGCGGCCCTGCGGCCCAGAGACACAGTGGGAATGAGCTTGTCGACGACAGTCTTTGTCGACGCATCCTTCGGGGCAGGTCCCGCACCACGTGCTTCTTTCGGTGCCTCGGATCCAGCTGCCGCACCTCCCTCGACAGCTTTAGCACGGAGAACCTCAAGCATAGCGCATCGCACTCGCAACGCACCACGAGGGGCACGCAACTGAGCCAAACTGTTACACGGGGAGCTTGCTCTGAATACGTCGGTCCTTGCATAAATTGAAATGCTTGGCAAAATGGCATTGGTCGGGGAACTTGGTGTTGCAATACTTGCATTGGTAAGTCCAGGAGGCTATATGCTCGGGGGTACGTTTCTTTTTGTCTCGTGTTCAAATCCGTTGCTGAACCCCCTTCAACCATACATCACACGGTGCTTTGGCACAATCGTATATGTGATGTGCATAACTTGCTAGCTGTCGACAATATCTGCAGGTGCAACTGTGCCCAGTCTTGCTCCCTGTCTTGCGAGGGGCCCGTTTCGCTCTGGCGTGTGATCGCTGAAACTTGCGACGATTCTTGACGGGCGCAGGCGGGGGGGCCTCCTGGATCAGCACTAGGGCCGCAGGAACGGGCGGGGGAGGGTAGGTCGTCGAAGCCGATTTCGATCTCACCCGAGTCCTCCTCGGAGCCTGCACCACCTGCTTTCCTCGAAGACGACGTCGGATAACCGATGCTGGGGAAGGCAGTGGGGCAGCAGCAGCAGCTGGGCGACGCAGAGGGAGCACGCCGCGACATCTGGCCACGTGGGAGTCGCACGACGCTCGATGCACCAAGGAACCACATTTTGGACGGGCCGAGGCGATGCATATGAAGCGCTGTCGGTCTGGTCGCATCTTCCCAATGCAGAAACGTACGTGCTTGGGATATCCACTGCACGGAATAAGGTCTTGGCACGTTGGACAAACTCTCAAAGTACCACCATATGCGGAGCCCACTTCTGGAGCTTGTGCTGCGAGAGAAGGACTCTCCTCGAGGGGTCGGTCGGCCTCTGCTGGCCGTGCCGACCTGAGACGCCCTCGGAGGTCTTGCTTCACAAGATCGCAAAGCTTCCTCCACTGCTGGCCAGTCTCTTCGCGAGGAATCTGCAACCACTCTCGATGCCACTGGGGCCCGGGCTTGGAGCTGAACTCCATGAATCACTGAATGTGTTTCCAGTACCAACTCCGTACTGTGATACGTCTGCTGTCGGGCTCGAGAGCCCCAGGACCATCTCTGAGTTCGGCTCCAAGCATTTCTACTTACCACCGCTCCCGAGAATACCTCCCAAGGTGTCCTCGGTTCGCTAGAGCTCTGGTAGTAATCTTGGTCTCGATGAGGTCCAGGCCTAACCACCCATATATTACGTCCATAGTAATATGTTTTCCTTCCATTCGGCGAAGGGTGGTCCCACGATATCGATATGCTAGGCATCTGATACAGCGGCCTACCAAAATCTGGTATCTGTCTACGTCCTTCTGGTGGAAAGCCCGGACCTCGGCCCCGCGCAGCAAACGCCCGATAACTGACGCCTGGAATATTTGGCCCTGGATTCTGAGAGGCACTTTGGAAGCCCCAAGCTGGTATCGAGTTTCGCCCAAACCCTGGGCGCGGCTCGAATCCTCTTCGAAGTGGTCGTTTTTTATCCTCCGTCCGTGTCTACCCACCCATCTAATACTCGAACAGTGGTGAAAACCAGCTGGGAGAGCCTGTGATACGTCGTAGACTCCTGCTCTCCTGTACTCGTCCTTGCCTGGATTGACCTTTTCTCCTCGGTCGCCGAGTGCTTTCCCAACCTGGCTCGCCGTCCCCTGGAACTGCGGCATGGTAGTCCACGCGGATGCGTCGTCGGCGAAGCCCATGACTTTAAAATCCACTGCGTTCGTGGTCTCGCAATTTCGCCAGTTGGCCCCGCGCCCGAGCGAACGCCGTAGCGGCGGGGCCAGCTTGAGTCCGATGCCTGGCAGCACTTCTTTCAGCACGCGTAAGGAATCATTGTGATAACAGTCGAACAAAGTGCAAGAGCTGGCACATCCTTCTCGAAGTCCGCGGTATAAAAGATATGGATCCGCGCCCCAAAATGAAGGCGAACTTGGCAACTCGTTTCGCCGTGAAGTCATATGAAGATCGCCGCGATATTCGAAAGGGCCCCCTCCTTGTGCAGAGCGCGCCATAGAGGCTCGCGGGGAACAGTCGGATATGCTTTCTGTATGTCTGCAATATACAACGCTGCCTGACTGTTTTGAAACTTCTGATATGATGTGGTCCAGGCGGCCTGGTGCTTGCCCCAAGTACCCGCACTCTGGTACTTGGCGCGTTGACCTAGCAAGAATCTTTCCCAATCGGCATACAATTCGCATACAACACGTGTGATAAAGATAACAACTCCGGTCGATCGCCCACGTCTGAAGCCCCGCTGCTCCTTCTCGAAGGACAAATCCTCGAGGTACTTCTCTACTCGCCTGAATGCCAAACTATTCCCATGTAGTTGTTCAATCGCCTCTGGGACCATTATTCTTGCACAGCATCAGGACTACTGCTTCGTGGGCTGATATGTCCCAGTGGGGTTGGGGTCCGTCCAAGTTCGCTTCCGACCACATCCGGCAGATCAACTCGTGGACGGCCGTCTGCTCCTCCGCTGGTGCCTGTCTGATCATGTCGATTGGGACCTCGTCCTTGCCCGCTGCCGACCTCCGCATCCCCTTGATGGTGGTCTGGAACTCCTCGAAGGAGGGGATGGCGCCCAGAGATTCGCGCGCCGGCCTCTGGGGAAGGTTGCTGGAAACATCGATCGACGGCGCAGCCGTCGTGCCACTGATCTGTTGAAAATGATCGCGGTAGTCGTCGGGTTTGACTTGCTCGACATCTCTGACCCAGTCGTAACTTACATGCACGCCAAGCCCTCGCAACAAACAATAACACTTTCCCATCTCGTGATTTGCCGCCGCCCACTGGAGCTGCTGACGTAGACTGCTGATAGCTTTGCTTTTGAGGTCGCGCTCGAACTGTCTCTCTGTCTTCTTCGTCACCCGATAGTTCGCGAGCGTCCGCCGCTCGGTGGAGGTGCCGCGCGCCGAACAGTACGACGCATAACTGTCGGCCACCCTCTGCTTGCTATTGAGAACGTCTGGCTTGCACTCCGCAAGCACAGGTATGCCGCGCTGCCTCTGACCGCGGACACATGCCGCCTCCGCAGCCGAGAGAAACACTTGTGATACATCTCGCCAAGCCGTCCCCGTCGGAGTCGTCGTTCGCGAGTCGACCAGGTTTGGGTGATACTGTTGTCGCCCAAGCCGCGGGCCTGGGGCTATAAAACTGGGTGACGGGGAACCGCTCGAGTAGGATCTCTGATATGTTGAAACTCTTGCCTCGTCATGCGTCCGAAGGGCAGAAAAGAAACAAACTTGCCTCGGTGGTCGCACAGAGCGAACGTAGCAGTCTTCAGGTTGCGCCATCTTGCAGGCGCCCCGGAAGATGTCAAGAACACGTCGAGCTCGTACCATGTCTTTGCCACATTGTGGTAGGAGGTCCCACGATGTGCTAGCGGCAATCTCTAGTCGATATGTGATAAGCCTTCCTCGTCTCCGAACTCGTGGAGCTGATGACTCATCTTCGATGTGGGCATGCGGTTCGTGAGTTTGCCAAGGGAGCCGCTCGATCTGTCTGCTTCGCCAAAATGAAAATTGAAACCGCCTCCTCGGAGAGTTCTGTCTGCCGATCTCCGGAGTCTGCTGATCAGCAGGCTGCCTGACTGGAAATGCTGGGCACGTCGGGCCCAACCCCATGCTGGGTTCTGCTGCGGTGTATATTGCGCGGCCAGGACATAGTTGAAGCCACGGATACATACCCTCAAACCGACCCGCCTGTCCGAGCCTGGTAGCGCGCACAACTCGGAACCCGCAGCACGCCACTACTCGACCATGCACCTCGAAAGAATGATCCCGACTTTGCCACACACGAACATCGCATATTCTCCCAAGGCAACAGTGATTGGCTGCGGAACTTCCTGTCGTAGCCAACACGGATTCGTCAAGTCGCTGATGAAAAGGATATGGCACTTCTCCATTCTGAGCTGCTCCAATTTGTGTGCGAGCTTTGGTCTGGCTTCGCTGGTGCCCCAAGACGTACCATTTGCATTCAGAGCACCGATACGCATCTGCAGGGGATTGGTTGGTGTGTTGCAAGTGTGCCACTTGCGCCGCAGTCTTACGGCTCTCCCTCGAGTCACTGGGGAAAACCAGGGTGGCCTGCATGCGGCATCGGATGGCTGAGAGATACGTCCAAGTTCGCCATGCACGTGGATACGATATGCTGTACACGAAGGTAGTGTTGGACCGTTGGTCGTGCTTGCCCGTGCTCGCTTTGGCCTCCGATGGATCTGAACTGTACCACGAGACTCCATTGTCGAATACGCTCAAGCAGCACAACAACGTGAGCACACCCTTGCGCACCATCAGGGGGTGGCCCTAGCACAAGAAGTGTTTCTGTTCCTCAGACAACCCGCCACCGAGCCGCTGGGTACGCAGTGGGCGTGTCCTCAGGTCCTTTGCCTAATCCTCTAAGCCTCAATCCTCACTCCTGAAGAGTCTTTACGGGGCCCGGACCCGTCTTTCGGAAATCTCCTGTCGCTTCCCGCGTGACCTCATGGGGTTCCCAGCACGTTGCCGCATGAACTTGTCGTGCCCCAGAAACCTCCAAGACGGGCAAAAAGGGCCCCAAGAGGCCCCGAATACGAACCCAAGAGGCGCCCAAGAGGGCCACAGAGGGCCCCAAGACGGCCCCCAGGAGGCCCAAGGGAGGGAGCACGAACCGAAAATCCGAGCCGTCCGCCCCAAGAGGCCCATCAGAGCCCAAAGAGGCCCCCAAAACGCTCCAAAGATACCCCCAAACTGCCTAAAAGAGGCCCCCGAGAGGCCTCCCACGAGATCCCAACGACCAACCAACAAGCCTCATACCCACAACCCAAGCACGGTGGCGGGATGGGCCGAAGGCCATTCGATCCGCCGCCCCCTGTCGATTCATCACAGGGGTGCCTGGCGTGCTGAACCCTCTAGGTTTTGGTTTTGTTTTTTTTCCAAAAGAATTCTCCCTGGGGCTTCGGCCCGTCCCGCCAGCCACCCAGAAGGCGCTCAATTCCCCAATCTCGTCGGCTTTTTCGCCCAAAACGGCTCCAAGATGGCCTCCAAGATGCCTCCAATACGGCCAGGATGGCCTCCAAGACGGCTAAGATTGCTTTAAGATGCCTCCAAGACGGCCCAAGATGTACCCAAGACGGCCTAAGATGGCCTCAAGATGGCCCGGGGCGGCCCAGGATGCCCCCAAGAGGCCTCAAGGACAGCCCAAGAGTCCGTCGAGAGGTTCTCCAGGAGGGCCCGAAGAGGCACAAATCATTGATTTTCCTTTGGTGTTTGAAGGATTTTGGCATTTTCGCCTGTTCGGCCTTCAGACGGCTCAAGACGGCCCAAGAGGCCCCCAAGATCGCCCAAGAGGCCCCCAAGAGGGCCCCATGACGGCCCAAGTGCCCTCCAAGATGGCCCCAAGAAGGCCCAAGAGGCCTCCAACACGCCCAAGATGGCCTCCAAAACGCCCAAGATGGCCTCCAAGACGGCCCCGAAGCGCCCCAAGAGGGTCCCCCGTTGGCCCAGACAGGCCCCCAAGACGGCTCCCGACGGCGTCAGACGTGCCAGGAACCCACCGAGATGGCCGAAGTTGGCTCGAAGCTGGCCCAAGACGGCCCTAGAGGCCCCCAAGAGGGCCTCCAGGAAGGCCAGAAAAGGCCAAAAACCTTGATTGTCATGAGGTTTTCGACGGATTTTGGCATTTCCTTCTTTTCGGCCTTCCGACCGACGGCCCGAGACGGCCCAAGAGCCCCAAAAGATCGCCGAAAGATCGCCCAAGAGGCCTCCAAGACGGCCAAGATGACCTTCAAGATGTCCACGTGTTCCCCGAAGGCTTTCCAAACCGATTCGGGGAACACATGGTCCGATGGCTTGGCATGTCTGGCCTCATTGTTCGGCCACGTAGGCGCTTCCAAAAAGGCAGGGGGCGGCGGTGATTCGCCGTAGGCGTCTTCGATCCGCCGCCCCCTTTTGATTCAACAAAGGGGTGCCTGGCGTGCTGGGGTTTTGGTTTTGATTTTTTCCAAGAGAACCCCCCCTGGGGCTTCGGCCCGTCCCGCCGGCCACCCGGAAATATGCCGAAAGATTGCCCAGAGGTGGTTGCAAAGGGTTTTTCCGTTCCAGACGGCTCCAAGATGTCTTAAGATGGCCTCCAAGACGGCCAAGATGGCCTCCAAAACGGCTGAGATGGCCCCAAGATGCATCCAAGATGCACCCAAGACGGCCTAAGATGGCCTCAAGATGGCCCAAAACGGCCCAAGAGGTTCCCAAGAGGCTTCCAAGACTGCCCAAGAGGCCCCCAAGAGGTCCTTCAGGAAGGCCCCAAGAGGCCAAAATCATTGAATTTCCTTTGGTTTTTGAACGATTCTGGCATTTGCGCATTTGCGGCTTTCCGACGGCCCAAGACAGCCCAAGAGGCCCCCAAGATCGCCCGGAGGCCCCCAAGAGGGCCCCATGACGGCCCAAGTGCCCTCCAAGACGGCCCCAAGAGGGCCCCAAGACGGCCCAAGAGGCCTCCAACACGCCCAAGATGGCCTCCAAGACGCCCAAGATGGCCTCCAATAAGGCCCCGACGCGCCCCAAGAGGGCCCCCAGTCGGCCCAGACAGGCCCCCAAGACAGCTCCCAACGGCGTCAGACGTGCCAGGAACCCACCGAGATGGCCGAAGTTGGCTCGAAGCTGGCCCAAGACAACCCATGAGCCCCCCAAGAGGGCCTCCAGGAAGGCCAGAAGAGGCCAACAACCTTGATGTTCCTAAGGTTTTTGACGGATTTCGACATGTAATTGTTTGTCGGCCTTCCGACGGACCGAGGCGGCCCCAGAGCCCCCAAAGATCGCCGAAAGATCGCCCAAGAGGCCTCCAAGTTTGCCCCAGAACGGCCCAAGCGGGCCCCAAGACGGCCCCAAGAGGCCCCCAAGACGGCACAGGAGGTCTTCAAGACGCCCAAGATGGCCTCCAAGACGGCCCTGGAGCATTCCGAGAGGGCCCAAGTCGGCCCACAGAGGCCCCCCAAACGGCTTCCGACGGCCGAACATGGCCCTAAGATGGCCCAAGAGGCCTCCAAGGGGGCCTCCAGGAAGCTCCGAAAAGGCCAAAATCATTGATATCCCATTGGTTTTTTGAAAGATTGTGGCAGTTGCTTTTTTTTCTACCTTCCGGCGGCCAGAGACGGCCCAAGTGCCCCCAAAGATAGCCCAAGAGGCCCAATACACGGCCCGAAGAGGCCCCCCAAGACGGCCCAAGAGGTCTCCAAGACGCTCAAGATGGCCTCCAAGACGGTCCAAGAGCCCTCCAAGACGTCCTCCAAGAAGGCCCGAAATGATCCAAATGGCCTCCAGACTGCCAAGATGACCTTCAAGATGCTCACGTGTTCCCCGAAGGCTTTTCAAACCGATTCGGGGAACACATGGCCCGATAGCTTGGCAGGTCTGGCCTCAACGTTCGGCCACATAGGCGCGTCCAAAAAGGCAGGGGGCGGCGGTGATTCGCTGTAGGCGTCTTCGATCCGCCGCCCCCTGTGGATTCATCGCAGGGGTGCCTGGCATGCCAAATTATTACGGTTTTGGTTCTGGTTCTTTTGTCCAAAAAGAACCCTCCCTGGCGCTTCGGCCCTTCCCGTCGGCCAACTGGAAGGCCCGCAATCCCGGAAAAAATCCGCCAAGACGGCTCAAGATGGCCTCCAAGATGGCCACGTTAGCCCAAGATGGCCTCTAAGATGGTCTAAGATGAGCTCCAAGTTCGCCCAAGATGGTCCAAGACGGCCTCCAAGACCGTCCAAGAGAGTCCAAGAGGCCCCCCAGAGGCCTCCAAGACGGCCCAGGAGGCCTCCGAGAGGTCCTCCAGCAGGGCCCGAAGAGGCCCAAATCATTGATTTCCGTAGATTTTTGACGAATGTTCCTATTTGCTCCTTTTCGGCTTTCCGACGACCCAAGGCGTCCCAAGAGGCCCCCAATATCGCCCCCACAACGCCCAAGAGGCCTCCAAGATGGCCTCAGGACTGCCCAAGAGGCCCCCAAGACGGCCCCAAGAGGGCACAAAGAGGACTCCAAGACGCCCAAGATAGCCTCTAAGACGGCCCTGGAGCACCTCGAGAGGGCCCCAAGTCGGCCCAGATTGGCCCCCCAAACGGCTTCCGACAGCTTCAGACGGGCCAGAAGCCCACCAAGATGGCCGAAGTTGGCTCGTAGCTGGCCCAAGACGGCCCAAGAGGCCCCCAAGATAGCCCCCACAGCGCCCAAGAGGCCTCCAAGATGGCCTCAGGACGGCCCAAGAGGCCCCCAAGACGGCCCCAAGAGGGCGCACAGACGACCCAAGAGGCCTCCAAGACGCCCAAGATGACCTCTAAGACGGCCCCGGAACACCCCGAGAAGGCCCCAAGTCGGCCCGGAGAGTCCCCCCAAACGGTTTCCGACGGCGTCAGACGGGCCAGGAGCCCACCAAGATGGCCGAAGTTGGCTCGAAGACGGCCCAAGACGGTCCAAGAGGGCTTCCAGGACGCCCCGGAAAAGGTCAAAAACACTGATGTTCCCTAGGTGTTCGAAGGATTTGGACACGTGCTTCGTTTCGGCCTTCTGACGGCCCGATACAGCCCAAGAGCCCCCAAATATCGCCCAAGAGGCCTCCAAGATTGCCCCAAAACGGCCCAAGAGGCCCCCACGACGGCCCCAAGAGGCCCCCAAGACGGTACAGGAGGCTTTTAAGACACCCAAGATGGTCTCCTAGACGGCCCTGGAGTATTCCAAGAGGGCCCAAAGTCGGCTCAGAGAGGCCCCCGAAACGGCTTCCGACGGCGTCGGACGGGCCAGGGGCCCACCAAGACGGCCGAAGATGGCACTAAGATGGCCCAAGAGGCCTCCAAGAGGGCCTCCAGGAAGGCCCGAACAGGCCAACATCATCGATTTCCCATGAGTTGTTGAAGGATTGTGGCAGTTGTTTTTTTTCGGCCTTCCGACGGCCTGAGACGGCCCAAGTGCCCCCAAAGATCGCCCAAGAGGCCCAAGACGGCCCAAGATGGCCTCCAAGACGGCCCAAGAGTTCTCCAAGACGTCCTTTAAGAAGGCCCGAAAAGGTCAAAATGGCCTCCAGGCGGCCAAGATAACCTTCAAGATGCCCACGTGTTCCCCAAGGCTCTCCAAATCGATTCGGGGAACACATGGTCCGATAGCTTGGCAGGTCTGGCCGCCACAATCGGCCAATTGGCGCTTCCACAAAGGCAAGGGGCGGCGGTGATTCGCCGTCGGCGTCTTCAATTGCTTCTGCTTCTTGCCACCCTGGTCAAAGCGACGCAGAGCCATTGCGAGGGCGCGGGATGTGGTGAGTTGCGGGCCGACGGCGGGTCAATTTGTTATCGCCCGTGACAATGACTTGAACCAAAATGGCTACGGACAATGTTGGAGGCCCCTTGGGCCGTCTCGAGGCAATCTTGGGCATCTTGAAACGCTCTTTGGCTGTCCTGGAGGCATCTTGGATCCCCTTCCCGGATCTCCAGGTGTGTTTCATGACGTAATCTTACAGGATGTTATAATAATTTTGGATGCCCCCCTCCCCAGATCTCCTGGTGTGTTTCCTGACGTGATCGTACCGGATATATATATATATATATATATATATATATATATATATATATATATGCTTCTCTACACCTGTTTTTGTGCACTCCGCCAGGGAGCTTGTCAGGCCAGGACCTCTGGGGGCTACTCAGGGGTCAACCCAGGAGTTGGGAGAGGTCCCGTCCCTTCAGCGGCATCCAAGGGCCTCCCAACCCGCCTGGCACAGCCGTGGCGCTTAAGCACCCGCGCTGCGTCCCAGACGCGCTGACACACTTGCACCGCCGGGAGGTTAAACGTCACCAACCCCTGAACCCCCTAGCTCTCGTCCTGGCAAACACTCGCGCGGAGGCAGGCACGGCCACGCGCGAGACGGTAGCAATGCTGCCCCCTGTCTGTGGGTGGGCCAACACAGCTACGGAAGATGGATGAAACTCAACCGTTCTCCATCAACGGCGTCGCGCACGCTCAGGTGGACTCCGCATAGGCTTCCTTGGAAGGTTACTATATGCTTCTCTACACCTGTTTTTGTGCACTCCGCCAGGGAGCTTGTCAGGCCAGGACCTCTGGGGGCTACTCAGGGGTCAACCCAGGAGTTGGGAGAGGTCCCGTCCCTTCAGCGGCATCCAAGGGCCTCCCAACCCGCCTGGCACAGCCGTGGCGCTTAAGCACCCGCGCTGCGTCCCAGACGCGCTGACACACTTGCACCGCCGGGAGGTTAAACGTCACCACCCCCTGAACCCCCTAGCTCTCTCCACGGTCCCTACCCTGGCAAAAGCCGCTCCCTCTTGCTCATACCTATGCCCTCCACCTTGTTGTAATGAAATGAGGGAAGAAAGGTGGAGGATGGGCGGGACAGACAGACAGGCAGTACAAAGCAAGAACAATTCATCTCGCTTCTGCTCGCAGGCGGGACGCGAGCAGGCCGCAGCGCTTCCGCTGCGTGGGCGAGAGATTTAATTGAGTGGCCTCGGCGACGGCATCCTGGACATACAAGCGGGCCGTGCGCGCCGAGGCCCATCTGCCTCGGAGCAGCGTCTGCTCCATGGAGCCGTGGCTGCGGAAGTCGGCGGAGGCACCGCCCCGCCGCCAGCTGTAGAGGGTGAGCTTTGCATCTTGCAGCTCCAGCAGCTCACGCACGCGGCCGAAAATGTTCATGAAACTGCTTGGCTCCATCCCGAGGCACAAGTCCTGTCCGTGCGCCTGAGCCTTTGCTCTGGCAAGGAGGGCGACCGCTACACCACTCCGCACGAGCACGAACTCTCGGGCACCAGTCTGATGCTGGCTCTTGGTGTTGCGCAGCTGCAGCACGGCCATTTGTCGGAGTGGATACAGCTGCACATCGGACCACACGAGCGAGGTCATCTCACCCGTCCGGAGGAAAGCGTCGTAGCCTGCAGCCAGCACCGCCGCAGCGCCGAGCTGGCCCACGGCCGCAAATGCACCTGCGAACGCTGCCGCGATCAGCGGACCGATCGGCAGTGCCCGCCCAGCTGGCTCCAGGCGTTGCCACGTCTTGGCCAAGCGCCAGCTGTCCCGCAGGTGCCCTCGCACGGGCGGGAAAGCGTGCGTGATGCCTGCAATTGCATTATTAACCTCAAACAAAGATCCTCCGCTCAGCCAACGGCTCTCGATGAAGGCGGCCACGCCAGCGTCGACTTGAGCGGGCGTCTGCGGCTGCCGGTGCTCCTGGATCCAGAAATCAACGACCTCATCGACTGCCGCACGGTACCGCTGCAGGGTGAGTGGCGTGACCATCGCCTCCCTCAGCGGTCGGGACCTCGCTGCAGCTCGTCGCGCCATCGCCTGGGCCGTGACCCGGCTCACCTTTGCTGCTGCTTGCGCTGCACGCTTGCCGGGGGCGGCCCTCCTGGCTCTCGCCGGCGGCAGCACTGGGAGCGTGGCAGCGGCGGCCGAAGCTCCAGCGGGACGGCGTGTCGGCGGGCATGTCGTCGGTGTCGCAGTAGCCGTACAGCGGGTACCCTGCCGTCGCGAGGAGCAGGGAGTTGAGCCGGCGGAGCGCGGGCTGCAAAGCCCTCGCGCTCGATCTGCCCTTGGTGCTGACTGCCGCGATCGCTTGGGCATCCAGAATGTGCAGGTAGCGGCAGCGGTGGTTCTCAACTGCTCGGCACCTCCAGCGCGCTCCAGCCACCGCAGCCTCCAGCTCCAGCGCCGAGATGTGCCCGGGCCGCTGCCAGCGAAAGCCTTTGGCGATCCGCCAGGCCCAGAGGTGCGTACGGAGTGCTGCCCGCGGCCACGCGCGGGCGCGGTAGGGCGCCCCGGTGTCAAGCCGGACGTCCGTGCCCCCGCGGTCCGCGACCCTCAGGAACTCTACGATCAGGCTGCGTTCCAACTGCGGGTCGCGATGTCCCGGCTGCTGGAAGTCGGGGACCACGTTCCAGTTCGCCTCGCACGTGCCCACAGCGAGGCAGCTGCTGCCTGGGATGGCGGCCGCTAGCGCCCCCACCTGAGCGAGCCACGAGCCGAGAAGATACATGACAGCCTGGACGCAGAACGCATTCCCGATCAGGGACTCAATGACGCTGTCTCGCTCGGCGGCGGGTGCACTATCTTTTACAGCGGCCTGGAAATAGAGACGGTCGAACCCCATCAGAGCAGCACGCTCCTCAGGCACGGGCAGCCGGCCCCGCTCACGCCTCGCGTCCCAGATGAGGCTGCCGTCCTCGTAGTTGTTGACCTGGTAACGGTAGCTGTCGGCAGCCCAGCGCTCCGCGGCCAGCACCGAGGCGCGGTCGAGGCCCACGGGCCGAAACGGCGGGTGGCGTCGCGGGATCGGCCTCGTAAAACAAGGGAGGTCTGCCTCAGGGTCCAGCGTCGACCAGCCCTCCAGGAGCGAGGCACTCAGTGGGAGCCTCTCCACCGCAAGCGAGACCTTGAAGTACGCGGCTTCACCCACACCCTTGGTCTCGACGGTGGCGTCGGACGCCAAGAACGCCGTGACGGGCCACGAGCACCAGTACAGGCGGGGCCGCCTGACGTGAGTGAGACACCTGGCATCGAGGAACACGGGCGTGACTCCAAGCGCCCTGGTGAACTCCGCCCTCGACTCTAGGGTCATGCTGAACACGTTCTCGACGAACCACATGGTGCGCTTCGGAAAGGCAGCCTCCGCTGCCTGGATCAGCTCGGGGACCCGGAAGAAGAGCCTCGACCTCGACCCCTCTAGGCCGGTCCCCACGACATTGATGCTCGCAAGGTCTTGGCACGGGCTCCCCGCGGTCAAGACGACCCAGTCGGCGTCCCGCGCGTAGCCCTTCAGCATCTCAGTAAACCGCGCCGTATCGATGGCCTCGATGTTGCCAAGCTCGATCACGCCCGCCCAGCGGCGACGCACCAGTCGCCGGGCAGCGGGCTCGACCTCGCAGCTGACATGGGCCATCACGTCGATCGGGAGTCTGGAGGCCGCCACCGCGGCCCCAGCGGCGCCTGCGAAGAGCTCGATGAGAACTATGCGAGGGCGCCACCGCACCCCACGCACAGGGGCCGCAACTGCACCAGGCCGCAAAGTCACAGCTGAAGCTCCCCCTCTCGCGCAGGCAACGCCCTGCGCCGAGAGCCCGGCCGTGTGGCAGATGCCCCCGGCGCGCTCGCTGGCATCGGTCGCAATGACACAAGTGTCGATCTTTGCGCGCAGGTCGGTGTAGGCCAGCGGCAGCGCCATCGCAAAGCCCAAGAGCTCGTCGCACATGCCGAGGGGAACAGCCTGCGGACGCGTCCAGCGCCCAGCAGCCCACACGCTGTTGAGGAACCCCATGAAAGGCCTCCTGAACTCCGCTGCCCTGACGCACCTGCCTAGGATCATGAGCATGCCCTGCGACGAGAGGCCCTGTCTGCCCATGCCCCACAGGATGAACGCCAGCAGCTGGTGCAGCTTCTCGGTCGTGACTCCGACCCGGCCGACGGCCCCGTCAAGACCCGCGCCCATCCGTTCCAGGACCAGCGCGCGGTGCTTGGCCTTGCCGGGGGCGACGCTGATCCCCGAGCGGCCGTAGGCGGCCCTCTGCTCCTCCTGCGCGCAGCTCATCGTGCCGAGGAGCTCCGCGACCATCGCGTTGGGCACCACCTCGCCATGGTCCCAGTCGTCGATGTAGTACTGGATCCACTGCTGCTCGAGCTCCTTCGACTTGAACGGAAGTGGTCGGTCCTTGCGCCACTCGAGCTCTGCGGGAAACCCCGCAGCGAGGGGGCGAGAGCCGAACCCGAGGCGCCTGTGGCAGTGCTGAAACACCGTGACCGCGTTGATCCAGCCCATCGGGATGACGCGCAGCGCGAGGTGAGTCTTCCCAGGACCCGGCACACCGATGAGCTCGTTCGGGATCGCCTCCGCGAGGGTCATGTATGGCTGCCAAGCCTCGGGCAGCTCGTAGCAGTAGAAAGCGGAGGCTTGGTCATCTGAGGACCAGAGCAGCATGTGGCCCTCTGGGAGCGGGATGGCGACCCACGAGGGCGACGCGCTAAGGGTCCCGATGTCATCCCTCATGATGCGCTGGTAGCTGTTGGCCGGGACCATGTTGATGATCAAGCGCTGGACGCACGCCTGGCCAGGTGACGGCGTGCCTCCCTTGGCGACCCCGAACGCCCCGGCGAGCACCTTGCGGTTCCCGACCTTGAAGATGCGGTCGTCGGCGATCGGCGCCGCCAGCCCCAGCTCGACGAGCTTGGTCCCGATGCGGTACCACTCCTGCTTGGACGTGACCTGGATCGCCGCCCGCGGGACCTCTGCAGGCCACTCATCTCGAGGGAGCAAGGCCAGCGTGGGGTCGGCAAGCCAGGCGCCCACCTGAGCGTCCGCGATGTCGACCGCCTTGACAGAGGCGGCGACGCCCCGCGCGGGGAGGCCTGGCATGATGCCCGCAAGCGAGAGCGGCAGGGCGCGGGCCGTCTCCTCGCCCCCGTAGGAGACGGTCCTCGACGCGATGACCTGGTCCCAGTCCGGGAGCTCAAAAGCTGTGGCGGCATCCTGAACGAAATACTCACAGGCCTCCTGCACAATGCCGAGCGCACTGGTCTGACTTGCCGTGGGCCGCCTCGCGGCGACGGTGGGACTACGCATGTGCCCCGTGTACTGGTAGTTCAGGCTGAAGACCACGAGCTGGGCCCACCCCTGCGCCGTGGCGGCGTCCACCTCGCAGGTCTCCGGCAGCTGCTGGTGCAGGTGCCAGGCGGCACGGTACCTCTCAAAGAGTGGGGCGTCGGGCAGCGGTAACGGCAACACCTCGCGCAGCCGCGCGAAGCTGGCCGTGGGGTCTGGCGAAGTGCACATCTTACGAACGTACCGCCCGATCGCCCCTGGCGAGCCGTGCACCGCCTCGTGGACCGCGAGGGCGAGCCTGAACTTGGAGCTGACGCCTGTGCCCACCTCGGCTAGCATCTGGCGCCACCGCCGGGCCTGCGAGCTGCCGCGTAGCTGCCGCTCAGGCGGGCGGAGGGCAGGCGGGGGCGTGCTCGGGGCCGCGGCCTTAGCCGCGTCGGCCCTCACGCCCGAACCCAGGCCGTCCTGCGAGCAGTGCTCGTGCCGCGGCTCTTCCCCGTCTTGCCTTTGCCGCGGCTCTTGGCAGCCAGCGGCCTCCCGATGCGCGCCTTCCACGCTGCCTGGGTCTCGCCCTCGCGCCTCGGGTGGGCCGCCTTGTGCTGCGCGAAGCTCCGGCCTGCTGCCGCCTCCGCTGGTGGCACGCGGGCGGCGGCTGCTGCGTCGAGGTCCCCCTCGGAGTCGCTCAGGAGCTGGACTGACCGCGTGGGACTGCGGCTGGTCCTCCGCGCTGCTGGCGGCTTCTTCCCGGCGGGGGGAGCTGCGGGACCGTCGCCTGGAACTCGTCCGGCAAGGATCCTCATCGCCTCGGGCGATCCCGAGACTGGCGTCCCGGGAGCAGGGGGCGGGGGGCGCGCCTCCGCGCGCCCATGGCCTGCAGGTGCCGTCCCCCCCTGCAACGGAGACGGCTCCCGGCCAGACCCCTAGCCCGGCCTGCGGTCTGCAAGTCGCTGGCGGAGTTCGGCGACCTTCAGCTCCCGGGCCTCGACCTTCTCGGCAGCGTTCTCCTCGTCCAGAGAGGCGCCTGATGGAAGCTGTTCCTGTGCGACCAGCGTGAGCCACCGTGCCGACCGCCAGTTCCCGTCGCGGATGGCCATCGTCCGCGCCTTGAACTCCTGCATGAGCAGATCCGCAGTCTCGACGACCTCTCCGCGCAGGATGCCGTCGAGCGCCAGCCCCAGCGTGCGGAGGACCCGCACCTCGTCTGTCCCCAGCGTCCGCGGCGGGTGAGCAACGAAGAACACCGTGTTCAGGAACTGTGTGACACACGGGGCCAGAGGGTCGGCCTCGCCTGCGGACAACTGTTGGGTGAACTGGCTGCGCAGGTGGCCAAGCCCATTCTCGAGGAGAGCGCCGGGCCGCTGCCGAGCGATCCTGCGGAACAAGTCCCGCTTGATGTTCACGCCCTGGTAGCGGTCGCGGCCCCCAAGGCGCTCCGTGTCGCTCTCCGCGCCGTCCTCCGCGTCGTCGTCGTCGCGGCCCAGGAGCGCTGCGGTCAAAGCTGACGCCAGCCTGCTCCTCGACCCCGTGGCGCTGGTGCGCGCAGGGGCAGCAGCGGCGGCTCGGCCAGCCACCACCTGCGCCAGGCGCTCGCCCACGGCTCCCGCTGGGCGCGCAGCATTCTTGGGCGTGCCCTGCCTCGGCACACCACGAGCTGCCCTGCCCCCGAGCCGCGCCAGCCGCGCCTCGAGCTCTGGGTCCTCGGCGGTCTCCTCGAGCCCTGCAATCTCCTGGTCGAGAGGGCTCGTCTCTCCTGGTCCGCCAGGGGTCTGGGTGCCCTCCACCTCGCGGGCACGCTTGCGCGGAGGCCCGCGAGGCTCCTCCTCGTCCTCGTTGGCTCCATCCCCGAGCGGCCAGCCGCCGAGCTCTCCAGGCAACGGCTCGGCCGAGGGCGCGTCGGTCAGCACAGGCGCCCCAGGATCCGCGGCCGGGCAGATGAGCTTCGCCTGCTCGCGGGCCACATCGCGGGGGTCCACCACCTGCCACACGTCCAAGTGCTCGACAACTGCGCCCACTGGAGCGACCGCCCCGCACTCGGCGGCGCTGCACTTGCAGAGGTGGAAGACCGTGGCCAGGGGGCGCGCGCCCTGCTGCCCGCAGGAGGCTGCATACCATGAGAAGTACGGGTCGCTGGCGCCCACATGCCGGCCCTTGAAGAAACGGCCGAAGGCGTCCGCCTGGTAGGCGACCTCCACTTCGAGCATCTCGACGCCCTGCGGCGCCCCGAAGTCGTCCTTGACCCGCGCCAGGACCCGTGCACCAGCCCACAGTGGCAGCCCCGGCACCAGGTCGCCGTTCAGCGCCGCGTCGAGCCAGGCCCCTCTCGGGAAGGGCCACCCGACAGCTGCCGGGGCTGCCCGCTCCATCGGGCTCCTCGCCAGCAGCAGCGCGGGAGAGGGGCGACCCGCGCCCGGGATCCTCGTCTCCCAGCCAGGTCTTCGCTCCCCTCACCCCGCAAAGTCTGCCAGCGAGGCTGATCAGAATCAGTCGTCCGAGCGTGGCCCTCCAAGCGGCCGCGCTCGGCGCGGCAAACTTTCAGTAGACAGAGTGGCTCGGCAGCGGCCACAGACGGGCGGCACCGCCCGGTGACTCCGCTGCCTGTCTCCAGCCAACACAGCTACGGAAGATGGATGAAACTCAACCGTTCTCCATCAACGGCGTCGCGCACGCTCAGGTGGACTCCGCATAGGCTTCCTTGGAAGGTTACTATATGCACATACCTATACGACCACCCTTCGGGTGATAAGGAAGTTGCGTGGGGGGGAGAGGGGGGGCACCCAACATCGGACTCAATCGATCTCACTATCGATCTCACTCAACGGGAAACCATAGGACACCACGGGACACTTGTAGATCTCACTATCGATCTCGCTCAACGGGACACTAAAGGACACCACCGGACACCACGGGACACCGCGGGACACCTCTCGATCTCACTGTCGGTCTCACTACCGATTTCACTATCGATCTCACTCAACGGGACACCATAGGACACCAGGGGACACCAGGGGACACCTCGGGTCACCACATCGATCCCACTATCGATCTCAATATCGATCTCACTCAACGGGACACCACGGGACACCACGGGACACCTGTCGATCTCACCATCGATCTCACTATCGATCTCACTTTTTGGGACACCACGGGACACCACTGGACAAATCGGGGCAACACATCGATCTCAATCTCGATATCACTATCGATCTTACCATCAATCTCACTCAACGGGACACCACGGGACACCACAAAACACCGCGGGACACCGCGAGCCACCGCCAGACGGACGGACGGACGGGCGGGCGGGGGAGAATCACGTGTCCTGACTTAGCCCTAGCAACGGCGAACACAACGGGACACCACGGGACACCGCGAGCCACCGCTGGTCGGTCGGACGGGAGCGAAACATTTGTCTTGACGTCGCCCTAGCAACGGCGGACACCACGGGACACCACGGGACACCACGGGACACCTCGGGACACCGCGGGACACCGCTAGGGCCACCGCCGGACGGACGGACGGACGGACGGACGGGAGAGCAACATTTGTCTTGACTTCGCCCTAGCAACGGCGGGTTCATTCCTCTCGCGTGCCCACGCTGCTTCGCCTCGCCCGCACGCACGGCACGAGCGAAACGAAACGACTTCCCGGTTGGGGGTCTCCGTTCCACTGCGATCTCACCCCCCGCCCTCGGATGCATATACATGTATATATGTAATCATACATACACATCTGTACACCTGTACACATAATTACAAAGACATGCATGCATGCATGTAAGTATGTATGTCTGTATGTGTATATGTACACATATATACATATGTAACCTGTCCTCGTCTACCAAATCCCCTCCCTTTGTCCTCGTCTGCCTCCTCCCCTCCCTTCCTATCACCAGTCCCTATCAATGAATTGTCCCATTCTCTTCTTCTTTCGCCGCCAGGAACCTCCCGGAGTGAGAGACTGCACTCCAACAGTCAAAGACCAACACGGGGTCGATGTGTTACCTTTCAGCTGAACGCTCTGCCATCATCGCTTCGACTTGCGCGCCCCGGGTGGGACGCGGCGGTCATCGCGAGCAAGCAAGCGACATGCTGCTCGCTACCGCATGCGTGCCTTGAATGATGGTGCTCCCATCGTACTTGAGGACCAGATCCCAGAAATAAGTTCGAGCACCTGGAAAAGTGTCGAAACAGTGTCGAAACAGTATCGGACGAGAATCTCCCAGAGCCCGACACGTGAACACCATCGAATTTCGGTACTTTCTTGCTGCTCGAAATTCTTCCTGGTGGTCCAGGCTAAAGTGGGTTGGAACATCATGAGCCTTGAAACGAACGACTCTGGGAATTACGGTCCCGCCTGAATCTGGCGAGTGCTCTTGCCCGCCAGGCCCACAGGGCACGGGGCCGCGCGCCAAGGGCCGAAACGCGCGTTGTTCGTCCCCGAGCGCCGCGCTTGCACACCTGAAGCTTGAGCGCGCGCGCGCGTACCTTGCGGCCAGGTCGACAAGATCGGTACCACACGGCACGTGGATGGTCGTACCATCGTTTGCACAAAAGAACAAATCCGCGTTGTACTTCACACTCACTTCGCCAGTAGTGCAGTTGAACCCCATGCCAAGACACACCCTGCTTGCCTCCAGGGTGTCCTGGGTTTCTTGGTTTTCGATGATTTTGCGATGGCAAGCGTGACGTTCCCGCACCCCAAATCTATGAACGTCCTGGGCCCTCAGGATTGGGTTTCTTGTGGAAGGTTTCTTGTGGTCGAGCCCATGCTGTACCACGTTAGGTCGGGCACGTCCTCCTGCAGGCAGATTTCGGAAGAAATACCAAACATGGTCAAACCATACCCCATATGTTGCTGATTACTTTTGGGGTATGGTTTGACCATGTTTGGTATTTCTTCCGAAATCCGCCTGCAGGAGGACGTGCCCGACCTAACGTGGTACAGCATGGGCTCGACCACAAGAAACCTTCCACAAGAAACCCAACCCTGAGGGCCCAGGACGTCCATAGATTTTGGGTGCGGGAACGTCACGCTTGCTATCGCAAAATCATCGAAAACCAAGAAACCCAGGGCACCCTGGAGGCAAGCAGGGTGTGTCTTGGCATGGGGTTCAACTGCACTTTTCTTCCAAGGAGGCCCAGATTTCTCCGGGAGCGCCCCGCACGAGGCCTGGAGCGCTGCCAAGCTGCAAACCCCGGCGCGGAACGCTGGGGGGCACCTGTGGCCCGGCTCACGTCTGTTGGCGGCGCGCAGAGGACGGGCCGCAGTGGCAAGGACGCCAGGGTACCCTAGAAAAGGCGCGCGTCGTTACTATGCGCGTTGACTGTAGGTGTACTGGCTCAAGGGGGGGGGTGCAAACCATCGACCCGAAATCAGCGACGCATCGCCAGTAGATCGGCGATAGGCCCCCATGGCGGGACCGCGAGTGGGGCACCCGCGCCCCGACCGGCGATGAATGGGTGATCAGGGGTCGATGCCCCCCTTCCTGGCCCACCTCCCCCGCTTCGCCCCCCCTTGGTGGCGCGCACAAGGGGGTAGGGGGAGGGGGGAAGGCTTCTTAGAAGGAGGCTGCTGTTTAGAAGGCTCCAGTCTCACATCTACAGACAAGGCCCGCACCTCCTGAGAAGCCTTCCCCCCTCCCCCTACCCCCCCTCTGCGCGTGGCTGAGTCTGGCAACCGCTGATCTCTGCCCCGCCTCCTCCCGTGCACCCTCGTCAAGAGCCGACGAGGCGCAGTCGGCGAGGCCCACCTCCGCAGCCGCCAGCGCGCTGGCAACTGCTTCGCGCACGGCCTCCGGCACGGCCACTGGCTGGCCGCCGCGGCCTGCGCATCGGGGTGTGCCCGAAAGCGGTCGCCGTCGCTGCACTCGCGATGGATTTCTGCTCGGCTCTCTTCGCTGCTGGCTGCGGCTGCTGCTGACGATCGCTGTAGTCACAACAGAAATGACAAATGAGGAGCTGCTGGAAGATCCGACAGGCCACTCAAACAACTTTTCGAATGCCGCGGCGTGGTCAAGCGCGCGTCGCCTCTGCACCCGCGATCTTCCAAATCCCACATCATATGTGCACTTTTTCTGCTCTGTGCGACCTTCCGTACACATGCCTGCCCATGGCGAACCGTATGGCATGAAAATGTTCCGACGGCCCGTTTGCATGTGGGCAACATGCGTCGAAGTTAATGGGCGATACTTAATCAAGCTAGGAGCTATTTGTAAAGAGTGCGCAGTGCTTGGGCTATGCACGAGCTGTACTTTCTGGGGGGGGGGGCAAAATCAATCAACGAGTAAGCCGCCACCGCGCTAAGATCCACCTCGAGATGTCCTATGTGTAGTCGGGGGGTATGCTATAGGGCGTGTCTCTTCGTCTGGCCATCGGCACGGAGGGTAGGTCATCAATCACGGTGTGCCCATGGCCCCATGTGACACTGGCCGTCTATTGACGAGGACATTGCACGATCCACTTACAAAACAATCCTGCACGAGGACGACTCACGCCCTTGCCTCGAACTTCGACTCTTTCAGCACGGGCTCCCGCCAACGGAGAGTGTGCTGCCTGTCCTGCGCACCCTGGAACAACTGATCCCACATTCACATTCTCAACTCCAACATCCCCACATCCCTCCATGATTATTCTCATCTCCATTCTCATCCGCTTCATCCCCCCTCCAATTTAGGATATGCAGCGTGCACGCGTGCACAGCCAACAACGGCAGCTGGTGATAGCGCTCCCAAACATGTCCCTGTTCCTCATCCCTGAACATGTCGCGTGGCTCGCGTTCACTCGAGGCCCCATCACCAAGGCCGCCAGAGCGGTCCGCGCCTTGCAGGGCAAACTGAAATTGTGTCACATATGGGTGAGCGAGTGAGCGAATGACCTTGCACGCCACCCCGAGAGAATGGGAACGGTGAAGGAACAAGGGAAGCGGACGACCAGGAGGGAAACGGGGAGCAGAGAGGATGATGAGGTGCATCAGGAGGGCAACTGCGGAACAGAAGGGAGGAGGGAGAAGGGAGAGCAGTTGGGGACGAGGAGGAGAACCATGGGGGAACACGAGGGCGGGGGAGCCGGAGTCAAACACCGACGACTCGATGCTTTCGAGTCGCCCGCCCATGGAGCTCTCGACCCCCCCTGCCCAAGGCAAATTGTTGTGGTTGACGGTTCCCATCCCGGGAAGCAGCCCTCGGGCGCTGAAAATTGCTGAGCAGGCCTCCCATGCGATTCTTTCGAGTCGCCAGGGGGCCAGGGAGGAGGAGGGAACTGACGAAGAAAACAAGAGAACGGGAGCACGGCCCACCATCTGGGCACCGCCCCGAACGGAAGAAGCGAGGAGAGCCCGCGCACCAGTCAGGTGGGCCTGCCTCCCACTCGCTCTCGCCCTGGCCCCTCTCCTGCTCGTGAACCCCCTGGTATTGCCCCGTCTCCTTCCCCGATCCTCCCCCTCTTCCCCCCTTTTGCTCCACCCCGCCCACCTCCTCCATTCGCGCTCGGCGGCGAGCGAGGGGGAAGTGTCCTGCATCTTCGGGGAAGGCTCAGAAAACTTCAAATGTCGAGAAACTTCCGAGCCTTCTGAGAAGGTCCGCCCGGGCGCGCCGCCGACTCTCTCCACGCCCGCCCGCCTCCTCCATCCACGCCTTAGCCTTCTCTTTTGCGTCCTCGTCGTCGTCGTCCTGGTCCTGCCACTGCCTTCCTCGCCGCGCAGCCTCCTCGTCTTCTGCGTCCGCCGCCTCCTCCTCCCCCTCCTCCTGCTCCCCTCGTGCACCCACGCCTGCTCATCATCCCCATCCTCCCTCTTCCTGCCCCATCCTTCCTCCCTCCTCTCCTCGCTCCCGCTCCCTTCCCTCTAGGAACACAGACAACAGCCGAACCAAACCTGAGCAGACCCGCTCCAAACAAGGGTCATCTTTGAAGCACGTGTCTTGGGTGGCCTCTTGGGCAGGGGGGCCGGGTGGGGGGTCGGGTGGCCTTCTGGGCAGGCAGGTTTGGACGCCCGAAATGGGTACGGAAAGAATGGGTACAATGCCCATCAACAAATGTTGTCCCAAACCAACAGCGGCCGCTGTTGGGCAGGCGGCCTTCTGTTTCGAATGGACACAGGCCGCGGCGGCGTGGACAGCGAGGCCTGTTCAAAATGAACAAGATCCGCTGTTGGGCATTGTACCCATTCTTTCTGTGCCCATCTCGTTCGTGCAGAGCAGGGGTCGTCGTGGAAGGGTCCGGGTGCTTCTAAGCCGGCTCCTGAAAAGACCGGCAGGCTGCTGGCAGGCCCCCCCGTGCCTGCTCAGAAGAGCGGTTCCGTCGCCCACCCGTTCCTGCGCGCCGCCAAGAAACCAAGGGGGCCTGGGTGTACTGGCTCAGGGGGGGGGGGCAAACCATCGACTCGAAATCAGCGATGCATCGCCAACACGCCGATATCGGCGATAGGCCCCCATGGCGGGACCGCGAGTGGGGCACCCAAGCCCCGACCAGCGATGAATGGGTGATCAGGGGTCGATGCTCCCCTTCCTGGCCCACCTCCCCCGCTTCGCCCCCCGCCCCGCCTGCCCTATCTGGCTGGCCCTGGAAGCACTGAGTCCGAAAATGTTGCCACCTCTTGGGTTGGGGGGCGGAAAGATACGGATACGTGTTGTCCCCGGACCTCTCTTGGGGTGCGTTCTGACCAGAATTTCGAGGCGAATCCAGCGGTGACAACGAGGATTCCCCAGGAGGACCAGGAAAGGCCGAAAACGAAGGTGGAGAACACGTGTCCGTATCTTTTTCTCCCCCGATTGGGGGGCGCACTCTCTACTTCCGCCAGCCTCCGCCCGCGGAGACGGCCTCGTTGGACGGCCGCGGGCTTCCGCCAGCTCGGGCGCGAATTCATGGGGGGGCCGCCGCTCCGCCGCCCGCCCCGACGCCCTCGCCCGCCTCCGCACCTCGCGCCGCGGCGCTGCAGCGCGAGGCGCGGCGGCCTTCGCTCTGGGCCAGATTTCTCCCTTCAGCCCCCCCTTCTTCATCTGCTTCTTCTTCATCTGCTTCATCTACTTCTTCTTCTCCTCCCAATAGTTTAAATGCTAGTCGTACCGTTCCGTATCTCATTTCTAGTAATCGCAGTGCTATTATTATGTCTGTTGTCATTCTCCTTGCCGGTTCCATTGTCATTCTCGTTGTCAATCTCATTATTGTGCTTTGTAGTATTCGTCGTTTTTCATTATTAATATTACTACTGCTTCTAGTATCATTTGCATCATCAGCAGTTTGATTTTTTAGGGCTATCAAAAGTACAATTGAGATTACTGCTCGTACTGATGATTCGTATAAACGCTACTAAAGTACTAGCATTCGTCCTCTTACTATTAGTATCCGTGCTCTGATTCAAAGTCTGATTCGTAGTACTGCTACTATCATTATGTGTATGTTGCTCCTTCTGATTGTTCGATCGGACCCTCCAGGGGTGCAGCGGCTCATGCAGACGAGGAGGAGGACGAGGAGCAGGAGGAGCAGGAGGAGGACGAGGAGGAGGCGGAGGAAGGAGATGCCTCGCACCCTGTGCGCGCCACGCGGCCTGCCCGAGAGAAAAGGGGGAAAGGAATCCGCTGCCTCGGCGGTCCGCCGCTCTCTTTTGGCCGAGGGGCAGCCGAAACAGCGTGCCCGCAAACGGCTCCGTGGGAGCCGCAGAGGCCTTCCCCTGGGGGGCGAAGCGTGCCATCCCTGAGCACATCGAGCAGGCATCGCGTTCGATCCCCCCCCCCGCCCCCGAGGGGGATGGCCGAAGCCACTGTGAGCGCCTCCGAGGCGAGGTGGCCCATCGCACTGGGAGTGCCTCCAAGACGAGGGGGGAGGCGGGACAGAGGAGAGGGGTGGGGGGAGGAGTTCACATGTAATTGAACGCAGTTTAATTCTTCTCTCTTTCCACAACCCCTCCTGCCCCTGCTCGGAGGAAAGGTTTCTCTCACTGTTCCCTATTAGTATACACCCCCTCCCCCAGGCGACTGGTAGCCAACCCGAATCAATGAGGGCACCCACCACCATCCCTGGTAACAAACGATGCAAAATACACTCTGCCTCCACATTCTGAACATGCGCAACAAACCCGATGCGGCCTCCCCCCACCACCCCTGTTTTAAAAAAACAGTGCAGAGTACACTTGGCGGCGGCGGCGGCGGCTGCGGCGGGGGCAGCGGCTGCGGTGGCTGCGGCGGTGGCGGCGGCGGTGGCGGCGGCGGCGGTTCGGGCGGCGGCGGCGGCGGCGGCGGCGGCGGCGGTGGCGGCGGCGGCGGCGGCGGCGGGCGGCGCGGCGGCGGCGGCGGCGGACAGCGGCGCGGCGGCGGCGGCGGCGGCGGCGGCGCGGCGGCGGCGCGCGGGCGGCGGCGGCGCCGGCGGCGGCGGCGGCATTGGCCCCCAGTAGCTGCCCATCCAAAGACGACTGCTGAATATGCTGCGGCTCGGGCCAGGCTCGGGTGCTACGTATGTGTTGGGAGGGCGGGTGGGAGTGAGCGAGACGGCTTGCGGGCGGGGAGGGGGTCTTGATCACTGTTCCCTATTAATAAACACCCCCTCCCCCAGGCGACTGGGGGCCAACCAGGGTCCATGCCACCCCCCCACCATCCCTTGTAAAAAACAATACAAAACACACTCTGCCTCCAAATTCGGAACATGCGCAGCCAACCCGATGCGGCCCCCCCACCATCCCTGTCAAAAAACAATACAGAGTACACTTGGCGGCGGCGGCGGCTGCGGCGGCTGCGGCGGCGGCGGCGGCGGCGGCGGCGGCGGCGGCGGCGGTGGGTGGCGGCAGGGCTGCGGCTGCGGCGGCGGTTCGGCAGCGGGGGGCGGAGGCGGCGGCGGCGGCGGCGGCGGCGGCGGCGCGGGCGGCGGCGGCGGGCGGCGGCGGCGGCGGCGGCGGCGGCGACGGCGCGCAGGCGGCGGCAGGCGGGCGCGCGGCGGCGGCGGCAGCGGCGGCGGCGGGCGGCGGCGGCGGCGGCGGCGGCGGGGGCGGCGGGGGCGGCGGCGGCGAATTGGCCCCCAGTAGCTGCCCATCCAAGGACGACTGCTGAATATGTTGAGGCTCGGGCCAGACTCGGGAGCTACGTATGTGTTGGGAAGGCGGGTGGGGGTGAGCGAGACGGCTTGCGGGCGGGGAGGGGGTAACTTGATCACTGTTCCCTAGTAATAAACACCCCCTCCCCCAAGCGACTGGGGGCCAACCCAGGTCCATGCCGACACCCCCCCACCATCCCTACACACTCTGCCTCCAAATTCGGAACATGCGCAGCCAACCCGATGCGGCCACCCCCCCACCATCCCTCGTCAAAAAACAATACAGAGTACACTTGGCGGCGGCGCGGCTGCGGCGGCTGCGGCGGCTGCGGCGGCGGCGGCGGCGGCGGCGGCGGCGGCGGCGGCGGCGGCGCGGCGCGGTGGCGGGGGGCGGCGGCGGCGGCGGCGGCGGCGGCGGCGGTGGCGGCGCGGCGGCGGCGCGCGGGCGGCGGCGGCGGCGGCGGAGGCGGCGGCGGCGGCGGATTGGCCCCCAGTAGCTGCCCATCCCAAGACGACTGCTGAATATGCTGAGGCTCGGGCCAGACTCGGGTGCTACGTATGTGTTGGGAGGGCGGGTGGGAGTGAGCGAGACGGCTTGCGGGCGGGGAGGGGGTGACTTGATCCATCCCCCTACCCCCTCCCCTGGGCCTGGAGGGGGGGGGGAGCGCCCAAGATGAGCCAACATGGGTCCAAAAGGGCCTCAGAGAGCCCAAGATGGCCTCCAAGATGGCTCAAGAGAGCTGAAGATGGCTCAATGTAGCCTCCCACATACATCGAAGGCAACCCAAGACGGCCCCAATATGGTTTCAAATGCTCTCCGGGCCCTCCAAAGGCCCCCCGAGAGGCCAAAATGGATTCAAAACCTTGGGAACATCAATGCTGTTTGCGTTCTGGCCTTTTCCGCTTCTGATGGGCTTCCGAGGCTTCAAGATTGCCTGAAGACGGCCCAAGAGAGCCCCAAGAGGGGCCCAAGTGGGCCCCAAGAGGGCTCCAAAAGCGCCCAAGAGCACCCCAAGAGCGCCCCAAGACTGCCCCAAGAGGAAATGTTTGAGCCTCCGAAGGGGGAGGGCCTGAATTAGGGACCCCCCCCCCTTTTGAGCTACCTGGGCCAATACCGCCACAAGAGACCTCTCAGACCCGCCCCAAGGGCCCAAAAAGGACCCCGAGATGGGCCCCAAGGAGCCCCAATAGGGCCCCAAGAGGGCGCCAAGAGGACCTCCAGAGGGCCCCAAGATGGCCCCAAGAGACCCCGGTGAACCTCTCACAACAACGCTTCAACTCGCCTGGCAAACTGTTTCTGAATGGGCCTGTGGGGGTGCGCGAAGCGTCAAAGAATCGTACACTGTGAAATTGTGAATGGGAGGAGGGAGGCGGCAAGGAGGGAAATGACGAGAGGTATGGGAGGACGAGGAAGGGGAGGATGAGGAGGATGCGGTATTGGGGGAGAGGGAGGCGGAAAGAGAGGGCGAGAGGGAAAGAGATGGGAGGGAAATGAGGAGGGCGGATGAGGGAGGGTACGGGAGGAGACGAGAGGAATTGGGAAGAGAAACCAGGGAATGCGGAGAGGAGGGTGCCAGAGCTAGGGACAGAGAGAGAGAGAGAGACGTAGCACCCCGCAGTTGCGGATAAGAGTGAGGGGGCGGCGAGGACGTCGGCAATCTGCGAGGCTCTGAAGAATCCCGTCGCAGGCGCCTAACTTTTGCAAATTATGCAGTGAGCC
The DNA here is from genome assembly GCA_963575745.1 of Prorocentrum cordatum. NCBI lineage: Eukaryota > Dinophyceae > Prorocentrales > Prorocentraceae > Prorocentrum > Prorocentrum cordatum. Next base: position 169,927 of record CAUYUJ010017932.1, read on the forward strand.
CACCGCAGTCGCCGATTTTTTCGTTAAAACAATGTGGGCGGGTCGCAAGGTGGGTCGCGGGTGGGTCGCAGGTGGGTCGCGGCCGGGTCGCGGGCCGGATCGCGGGTGGGTCGCGGGTGGGTCGCGGGTGGGTCGCGGGGTGGGTCGCGGGCGGGTCGCGGGTTGGTCGCGGGTGGGTCGCGGGCCGGGTCGGGGGGGGGGACGACGACAACAACCGACAACAACACCAACAACAACACCAACAACAACGCCAACAACAACAACAACAACAGCACCAACAACAACAACAACAACACCAACACCAACAACAACAACAACAACAGCAGCAGCAGCAGCAGCGACAACAACAACAACAACACCAACAGCAACAACAACAACAACAACAACAAACACAATAACACCAACGACACCAGCAACACCAACGCCTGCACCAACAAAAAACACCAACCACAACAACGACGACAACAACAATAACAACAACACAAACAGCAATCACACCAACAACAACAACAGCAGCCAACACCACTAATAACAACAACAGCAACAGCAACAACACCAACACACACACACACCGAACACAACATTTCTACCACCAACACTAATAGCAACGTAACCACCAACCGCAACAACATCAACAACAGCAACATCAACAACAACATCAACAACAACAACACCATGTGAGGATTTTCCTGTTCAGACTCCACGCGCGCTTCAGACTCCGCCTCTTCTAACACCTACAATGGCAGCAGCACTAGCAGTAGCAGTAGTAGTAGCAGCAGCAATTTCTTACAGTAACAATAGCGGTGGCAGTAGCAGGAACATGGAAGTAGCAGTAGTAGTGGCAGTGGCAGTCCCCTCCACCTCCTAGAAATAGTGGCAGTAGCAGTAATAGTGGCAGTAACAGTAGTAGTAGCAGTGGCAGTAGTAGTGGCAGTGGCAGTCCCCCTTCCGAGGTCCATGCAAGTCTAGCCAGGCTGCACTAAGGCCCAAGGCCCAGCCAACGAAGTCCCCCCAAGGCCCAGCCATGGCAGTCCCCCTTCCAAGGCCCATGCTAAGGTCCCCCCAAGTCTCCCCCTCAGGCCGCCCCTCCGGCCCCCCTTCAGTAGTTGCAGGCTTTAAGGCTCAGCGATGAGGTTGGTGTCGCTCTGCACGAGATTTGCCTGCTTCTGCGCAGCCATGGGGGGCGACGGGGATGAGACGAGCCCTGCGCATGTGCGCCAAGAACCAGAGTGGGTGACAAGCCTCGCGACGCTGGCTGCGAGAAACTTCAAGAGGGTCCAGAATGACGCGGTGAACAGCATCATGCAGAAGAATGCTGATTTCACCATGTCCCTGCCGATATGGGTCGCCACGGTGCATCAAAACCCATCACCTACCCCAAAACATGTGAAACAGAAGTGGAGGAGAGGGAGAAGGCGGAGGAGGAGGATGAGGAGGAGGAGGAGGAGGAGGAGCAGAGGAAGATGATGAGAAGGATGGCTGTCGAGGAAGTCGGAGGAGGAGGGGGAGGAGGAAGAGAAGGAGGTGGAGGACAAGGAAGAGGAGGCCGTGGAAACAGCGAGCTCAGGAGGAAATGAGCAGGCAAGGGCAGAGGGTGTTCCTCTCCCCCCCCATCTCCCCCCTTTCTCTCGCCGCCTTCTCATCCCCGCACTCCGTCCAACCCTCCGTCCACTCCTTTAGTCTCGTGTTTGTGATTCCGCCAGGTCTTGAACATGTGCTCGATGACCCTGCCAGCAGTGTGGCCATTGGAGGGTGCTGTAAAGAAGGCGTACGAGCATTACTACCAGGAAAAAGGGTGCTACGCGTTCCCACCGCCTGGCCACATCGTCGAGGTCAGCTTCTACAAGACCCTGGCGCCGGAGATGGTGCGGAAGTTGCAGCGCGATAACCTGGACACGCTGTATTTGGCCTGGCTCATGCTGTTGCGCGACGTGCAGGAGAAAGAAGAGAAGCTCGCCAAGATCGTGGAAGCGGCAATGCAAGTCCCGATGAAGTTCACGAAGCGGAACAATGACAACGAGCGCGTGCTGAAGGTATACCAGTATAAGGAGGACGAAGAGAAGAATGCGGAGTTGTTGGGCCACTCCCTCCTTGGCCGAGCGCGCGAGCTAGCAGGGCCCCAAGAAGTTCTTCGTTCGAATTCTCAGAGCAGCACGCCCCCGGCGATCGAAGAGCTGTTCAATTCTGGCGGCATCACCTGGGCGCATAAGGAGACTACGATGAACTTGTACAGCATCAGGCTGCACCTCCGCATCCTCAGACGCCTGTCGATGGCAGTTGCCGACGTCGGCGCCCCGGCCTACAAGGACTCGGCCCTGTACTACTTCGACCGCAACGAGGAGATCTGGGGGCGCAAGCATCCGAATGTTACTATGCAGGAGACGGGCAGGTCTTTTGATGCATTTCAGAGCGCAGTTCCAGACCTTGGAGACCTACGCATGCTGGCGGAGACTTATCATGTCATGCTTCTGCGCGGATACAACGTGAAGGCGAGCGGCAGGCACGCCCCTGAGACCGCCAAGGCCATCCTGACTATGACGAAAGTTCCTTCTTCACTGTTGCCACGGTATCCTCTGTTCGAGTCGGTGCTGTCCGTCTACAAGACGCTGAAGACATTCCACAAGGAGTACCCATCAGGTTTGGATTTTGATGGCAAGGAATTGTTACATGTCAGCCACACTTACCCGATCCTTGGCGAGGGCACTGCGGAGAAGCTGAACTCAGAGATCCTGCTCCCTACGATGCTCAACAAGAAGTTTCAGGCATTCCTCGGGCACCCCACTGCTCTGGCCGTCCTCTTCATCAAGGACATGTTGCCCGAGTTGGATCAGCTCTACCAGGTGGACGTGGCTGAGCGCAGGGCCAAGGAGCGCGCGGTTCAGGGTGAGCGCGAAGAGTTTGACGTGGCTATGAGCTGTGAGGCCAGCGGGTTAATTACCGAAGACGAGGCCAAGTCGTTGAGAAACGTCTTCGAGGACAAGAAAAAAACGAACTACTGAAAATGGCGGACGAACTCTTGAAGGCCAACGTCGTGTTCATGAAGTGGTCAAGCACCCTTTTGGCTGACATCGAGAAGCAGCCGATGATTGCAGCAGGGGCTTCGCGCCTGTGGTTCTTCAACGCGGGCACCGACTCCACGAAGGACCCCAACAACAAAGCATCTGCGTGGCGCATGAAGGCAACGCCAGACGAGGACCACATCAACCAGATGGTCAACATCGTGGCGTCGTTCATCAATGAGTCAGATTCCGCCGTGATCGTCAGCGGCCGCAACAAGCTATTCCATCGTGACGCAAAGAAGATGGTGATGCAATGCAAGCCCAAGCTCGCGGTCAAGGAGTTGGAGATGCTGCCAGACGAGGGCGAGGTGTCGCAACACCTCCGCGTCGAGAGCAGCGTAGTTGGCACCGTGGACCTCACCGACCAGTACCTGCACATCATGAAGACCAAGCGCGCCATGGACACGAAAAAAGGAGTCCCTCGGCGATTCGTCCCAGGGAACACGGCATTCCGGACAATGGCTGGCATTCCCGTGGTCTCCAAGGACAGCATGGTAAAGGTATCGTATTCCGACCGCGAGGCAGTCTTCAAGCACGTGTGCGGCTCGGAGAAGTGGACTCCTGGGGCGAAGGCGGCCAAGGGCCAGGACCTGTCCGACGATGACGACGACGAGGCACCTGAAGATACAGCAGTTGACCCCCTGGAGGCGATCAACGGCGGCACTGCCACATTAGTCGTCCTGTTCTGGATGGAGCTGCACTTGAGGGTGCGCCTGCGAGGATTTGCAAAGCCCCATCGTCATTGACTCCTCCTCCTCCTCCTCCTCTTCTCCTCCTTCCTCCTTTCTCCTTCTCCTTCTCCTCCTCCTTATCATAATCCTTCTCTTTCTCCCCCTCTCCCCCATCCTTTCCTCATCGAGACAATGGGGGGGGGGGGGATCGGAGAAGGAGAATGAGGAGGATGACAAGGAGGACGAGGATAAGGAGGAAGAGGAGGAGGATGAGGATAAGGAAGATGAGGATGATGAGGTGTCTGGCTAAAGATTGATGGGGGCTTGCATCGCATAGGTGTGCGCTCAATTTCTGTGGGAGGCCGGGGCCCGCGTGTTGATCAATTTCACTCCGGGGGCTGGGCATATGATCAAGGCGGCGTTCATGCTCAGTGTGAAATCGATAGTCGTGTGTCATAACGAAGCTCACGTCAAAGTGCTGAGTGACGTCTTGCGTGCGCATCTGCTCGACGAGATCCAGAAATATGGGCCCGCATCAAGCAGGTTCCTCCCAGCGGACAAAGACGAGCGCCTGGAGAAGTGCAAGCCTGAGCGCCTCAAGCTGTACGAGATGCAGCGGAAGCGGAGCGCTGGCGACTCAGACCTCATCAGCCCCGAGGCGAAGAGGACTGCGCTTGGGTCCTCAGTCGACGCGATGCTGGCCAGCTTGGAGGGCACGCCGACCCCGAAGGCCAAGGCAAAGGCCAGGGCCAAGGGCAGCGAGACCCCCGAGGCCGAAGCAGGAAGCAGCCCTGCTGCTGGAGCTGAGGGATCCGCTGGGGAGGCGGGGAAGGTGAAAGGCAAGGCGGATGCCTCGTCTGATGTAGCAGGCCCAGCGGAGGACTTGCAGGCATTGCTGGCACAGTGGTCTAATAAGTAGGCGTTGTTGTTTGTTTAGACCCCCGCCACCCCAGCTTCTCCAACCCAAGCCCCCCGAAATACAAGTTCAGTATAATCTCAGTCCGACTCCAACAATTGCTGCTGTTGCTCAGCTCATGTGGCCCAGCCGTGGGCAAGATCTCATGCCTGCGGACATGCATCATGATATGTGGTGCTGTGTCTTATTCGGGCTTTCTTCCGAGTGTGTTAACTTGATATTTTATCGCAAGCGAGTTGCGCTTGCCTTCCATGCTCTGGCACATCAGTCTGCCCTCCATGTTGCGTCCCGGACGCCTGAACTTAACTTGCCTGCTGGTGCACCAGCTCTGAGCAATCGCAGAACTGTGAGAAACGCGCAGACTCTCAACAACAGAGGAGGGGGTGAGGAGGGAGAGGATGGGGAGAGGAGGGAGAGGAGGGAGAGGAGGATCAGGAGGATCTGGATGATCAGGAGAGTCAAGAAAATATCGAAATACAGGATCCAATCAGACAACCAAGCATCAGCAATGACGGCCAACGCCATGATAGTGATCACGTATCCCAGCAACCCATCCAGCAACACGATGCAAGATGCTGACCATGGAAGCGCAGCAGCATGCAGGGAGTAAGTGCAGAAAGATAACGACGACAATGGCGACGGCAAGCATGCGAAACAACGGCGACGGCGACGACGACGGCGCGTCCAGGGCGATGGAGACGCATAAGTGCCCACGAGCACGCGCCAAGAGGGATTCGCCATCATGTTGGATCGTCTTGGATGTCTGTTAGGCCAAACGCCGGCCGTCTCGGGGCACATTTGGAGGCCGTCATGGGCTGCGTTTGGGCAGCTTGACGGCACCATCTTGGGGTGTCGGGAAATTCTTGACGCTTCGCGCATCCCCGCCAGCCCATCCAGAAACGATATGTCCAGGCAAGTTGAAGAGATCATGGAAGTGGGGGAGCAACGGGAGGGACAGCCGATCCGTGCAAAGGATGAGGCGGAAGAGGAGGCCAGATGGATAGATGAGGGGGTGGCGAAGAACCGAGCGAAGGAGGGATGAGGACAATGATGACGCTGGGTGGATGGTTGAATGCCGCTCGGATGCCTCTTGGAAGCCTTTTGGAAGCCTCTTCGGGCGTCTTGGGGGTCTCTTGGCGGTCAATGGGGGTTCTTGGGCGTCTTGGGTGCTTCGGGGAGGCCTCTTGAGGCCGCTTGTGATCCTCCTGGGGGGCTCTTGGGGGCCTGTTGGAGGCCTCTTGGGGCCTCTTGGGGGTCTCTTGGAGCTTCGTGGCGGCCTCTTCGAGCCTCTTGGAAGCCTCTTGGAAGCCTCTTGGAACCATCCTGGGAGCCTCTTGGAGCCTCTTGGGGGCTTCTTTGGGCCTCATGGCGGCCTCTTGGGGCCTCTTGGAGGCCTCTTGGAAGCCTCTGGGGGCCTCCTGGGCGCCCTTCGGGGCCATCTTGGAAGCGATCGATCAAAGAAGAGGGTGGAGTTAATTAACCCCTCCCCCTCAAGAGAAAAAAATGGAGCCAAAACCATAGTAAAACCTATGATTTTGGCTTCCTCGCCGGTGCCGTTTTGGGCGCCCTGACCGCTCGCGACCGGCCCCGTCCAAGTCCAGGGGGGGGGGGTAGGGGGGAGGGGTAAACCCCTCCCCGAAGGGAAACAAAGGGGGTGGAAGAGGAAACTCCCTAAACCACCTGCGCCCAGAGGGCTGGTGGGGCTCGTTGGGGTAGCCTGGCCACGTCGTCGTCGTTCTCGTGGTCTTCGCCGTCGTCCTCGCCGTCATCGTCGGCTACGTCAACGGAGTAATCCCTCATCCGCCCTCCTGACTTGCCTGTTCTCCCGTGGTTTTCAGGCTCGGAAATATCCGCCGCATTCACCCCGCCAAATCGGAGATGCTTTCGGCACCCGGGCAACGATGGACCCTTCAGACCGCGCGATTCTGGAGAACGAGTCTGGTTTCGATCCCGACCTCTTGGCGGCGCTGGATGACGCGGCCAGGTTGGAGCTAGGGGAAGGGGTAAGGGGGTGGCGTGTTGGTGATGCCCCTGAAAACCGCCCTATCCTGCCCCGCCCCCAACTCCAACTGGGCCGCGTTGTCCAGAGGGGTGGCATCCCGCAGTTGACCAGAGAGACCTCGAGCTACGGATCGCCGCGCAACAAGCCCTTGACAACGCGAGGGCGGAGCGGAAGAGGTTGAGCCACGAGCCAAAAGGTCTACGCCTGGCTCAGGGGCTCCGGGGCCCCAGGAGGGGGGGGGGGAAACCCCTGGTTCCAGGGGCTCAAGGGCCCCAATGGCTCAAGGCTATGCCTGGCACAGGGACTCCGGGCTCAGGGGCCCCAGGGGGGGGAGGAAAGGAAGAGGTTGGGGGGCCATTGATCTCATTGTTCAATTATTAAGAGTCCTGGCCCCAGATCTTTGGGCACTTGGTGCGAGGCGCAGCGAGGTCCGCGTCGCGGGCACTGGCCGTTACAGCTCGTCTTCTTTAGGCCTTGACAGCGGTGCTCCCTTGAGGCCCCCATTTGATAAGCCCGCTGTGCCAGGCGCGACCAGCCATGAGAAGAAGGCGGCTCGCAAGAGGTCAAATTCGGATCACCCACGCGAGGTGGGCTCGAGCGTCGAACGCGAGAGGGGGGGCGGTGGAGAGACGGAAAATACATGCGAAGCATCGCTTCTGGATGGACTCGCCTGCGTGAGACGCTTGCCTGATGCGGTGCTCCCTTTGTCTGTCCTCTGTCACCCCTCTGCTTTCGGGGCGCGAAGGGGAGGGGGGGTCACGACCCCTCTCCTTGAACCTGAAATCTTCCTCAAATCAGATCAAATTCCATCCGAGGCCGAATGAACCCGAATAAGCTGTGGCAACGGTCTCTTAGAATGTCACGTGTAGATGTTGGGGCGGAATACTAGCATCCAGGAGAAGAAAGCCCTCTTGGGCCCCCAGGCCCTCTTGGAGCCTACAAGCGGCCTCCCTGGGCAACCCGGGGCCGCTGCAAGCGCGGGCGCCTGCTCTTTTAGGGCCTGCAATATTGTAGTCCCCAGGGGGTCACGGTGGGCTTCTACTGATCTCGTTACCATCGCCACCATCGCCACCATTAACATCATCGTCGTCGCCATCACCGCCACCAGCATCATCGTCGGGAGGCGTCGTCGCCATCGGTAGCAACATCGGCACTGCCACCGCCACCGCCATTTCGCAGCCGCTTCACGCCCAAGTATGGCTGTCCGTGCCTGCTTTATCTGCGTGCTGCGCGCGCTGTGCCCTGGGGCAGATGGCGCCTGGGGGGAAACAATTGTGGGCCCTGGCTTCCCCGACATGCCTCTCGAGGAGCTGAGGCGTCGCAGTGCCCATCTCACGTCTCTGGGAGCTTCAAGGGGAACTACTGCTCATGTCCTTGTTGTAATCCCCCCTCCCTCCTCCTCCTT
>CAUYUJ010017932.1:182979-219620 GCA_963575745.1 Prorocentrum cordatum
CCTTCAATTGCATTGCCTTGCGTAGGGGACCTGTGCATAGCATTGCCTTCAATTGCATTATATGCTGCATCGCATTGCACGGATTTTTTGTGGTCGTGCGTGCGTATCCCGTTTTGGCTCGACGTGTTGTTCCAGGCGGCGCTCCAGGGGGGGAATGGCTGGGGCAGGATGGCAGGATCGCCGCCGATGCCCGCCCCTTCTCGACCTGCGGGACCACGTGGTTTCAATGCAGGGCATTGTGGCTTCTGGGTCGTTCAGACTTCCATCGCCATCTCATGTTAAGCCTGAATCGTTGCGGCCTGTGGAGGACATTATGGCTCAGACTGTCGCCGACAACGGGCTGCAACTAGACCACGATACTGCCACCAATGGGGGTTGTGGTCCCGACGCAATTCTGCGCAACATAGAGCGCCTTCAAGACACTAGCCTCCGGGCAAAGCAAGTCTTGAAGCGCCTGCAGTCACACGGCCGGGAGTCAGCGCTGCTGATGGTTCGCATTTTGTTGTTGATTTGGGTTACGAGCAACAAAGACGTTGAGGTCGTGCCTGGTGTCTCTGCATTGTCGTGGGTGCAAATGGAAGGATACGCGTCCATGGACGAGTACGTTGCATCAATGCGCACTCCGCGGACATGGATTGATACTCCCATGGTGGTAGCTGCGTCTGGCGCTCAGTGTCTGAATCCTGATCGCCCATGGCCCCTGTCGCTTGCATGCTTCACAAAGGCTTCCCATGCCCAGGGCCTGTATCTCATAGTAATCTTGTGCGGTTGGCATATATGTTCGACGCGTATGCTCGACCTGTCCAGCTAATCAATCTAAATATTATTCCTAGGGTGGCAGGTGTATGTTCGGCTTTACTTGAGCCTCGGGATGGTTGTTCCTCCTCCTCCTCCTCCACCCTTTCCTCCTCCACATGAGGGAGATGAGACACTTGGAGCGACGTCGAATCGAAATGGATGTGCAACAATCAGAATGCGGACGCCACGACGACGACAGTAACCGATAACCGCCGAGACTTCGAAGCCGATCATCTTGGGCCATCTTGGAAGCCAACCCCTTGCAACTCCTGAGCCACGTCTGGAACCAGCTTCGGAAATCTTGTTGCGGTGGGGCGGAAAAGACATGGGGGCGAGAATGAGGATGATGATGGGGGGAAGAGTAAGAGTAGGGATAGGGCGAGGGTGAGGATGATGAGAGAGAGTTCGGCGAACGGCGAGGAGGAAGAGAAGGAGGGCGAGGCAGATGGGGGAGATGCGGAGGATTAGGAAGTGAACGCGCGTGCGCATGACCACGACCGTGCCCTTGGTTTTCCGAACGCTGAACCCCCTGGAGCCTCGACGGGCCCCCGCGAACCTGAACCCGCACGCGGTGAGACAGAGGCGGGCGAGGAGGTGAAAAAGAGAGGAGGGGGGTGATGATGAGGAGGAGGAGGATGGGGGAAGGAGGGAAGGGAAAGGCGGATGAAGAGTAAAATGTGGAAACTATGTACGATAGAGAAAATGATGGTGGGAAGAAAGCTGAGGATGCCGGGGGGGGGAGAGAATAGGGCGGGAAAATGGTCGAAGCAATATCTTGGGCCATCGGCTTCGGCTCTCTTGAGCCTGGCCTAAGACCTCCTCAAGCTGACTTGGAGTCATCTTGGGCAGTGGAGAAGGAGGGTGCCCTCCAACTGCCTGTAGCCATATTTTGGCACAATTTGCCGTGCGCCGCCTGTCCCGCCGCCGGCGGGTGAGCTTGCCCACTGGAGGGGTTCAACGGTGGTGTTTGGATAGGGGATTACCGAAGGGGCGTCGCAACGACAGCAACACCTTGCTGTCGCTAACGTTGCGACGCCCCTGGGATATCCCCTGCCGAAACGCCCCCTGTGGACTCCTCTGGTCCTGCAGCGGTCCCAGATCAGCGTGATGGCTGGTCCTGGTCAGCGCGGTCCCTGCCGTTTCGGACAGATTTCTTTGGAGCCGGTGTGCGTCGAGTTCCTGGAGAAGCCGAAGCTGCACCAGGACGCGGAGGCCATGACTGTGGACCCCGACGACGAGGTGGGGCGGCTCGCCCTTCTGGATCGCATGTTCAAGGCCGCGGGAGAAAAGCAGTGGCAGCTGAATGACCCTGACTATGACAGGCCTGCTGGCGATGATGATGAAGTATGTGACATGCAATCCATTGCCGAGCTCGCGGATATGCTCGAACAGATGCATCGCGCAGACGAGATGCGTGAGCAGCAGAGGCAAAGGCGATGCGATGCAGAGCGCAAGGGCTACGACATCCTGAAGGTCTTTGGCGCGATGGGTGATGGTACAGTCTGCTGCCAGTACTACATCAAGCGGATCAACAAGCACCTGGGGAAGGAGGACATGCATGGGCCGATGAGGCCGCCATTGCCCGCGACCAAGGCGGCGATGTCCAACGGGCGCGAGGGTGCCGCGGCGGCGAAGTTCAGGGCCACCGAGGATCGCATGGCGGTGCTGTTCAAGGGAAAGCTCGAGCAGATGCCCGAGCCGATCGGCGTGGCCACGGCGGTGAAATTCAAGCGCGAGCTCGAGCATACGTCCGAGCCGATCGAGCAGACGCCCGCGTCTTCTTCAGCCGCTGCTTCGAGCTCGACTGCGATTGCGCTGCCAGCCGGCCAGGTTGCGCTGTCGCGCGATGCCGCCAACACGAACGCATGTTGGACTCGATGCGTCTCGGCGTGGGGAGGGGCCCTCGGGCCCCAGGGGATGCTATCTGATAAATGGAGGCAGGGTCGACACCGGGCCAGTCGCTCAAGGCGGCGGCGGATGCTACCTGCTACGGCTGCGCCGTGTGAGAGGGCGGCGAAGCGCGCGTGCAGTGCGCTCGGCGGCGCTTAGGTGGCGCGGCGCTTGAGCCGCAGTCTCGACGAGGGGGGCAACTTGCCCCCCTTCGGGGGGCCAGGGGGGGGAGGAGGAGGAGGAGGAGGAGGAGCAAGAGAGGAGGAGAAGGATGAGGAGGGAAAGATGGTTGAGAAGAGGATGGGGGCACATGTAATTGGCGGTGACGCACGCTGCGAACTGCCGATGTTTAGCGCCCTGGGTGCCTGCCAACTCGCGAGCTGCGACAGGCAGACTGTCTCCTTGCTCGGCGATTCCGTCGAATGAGCCTCCCCCCCCTCCCCTCCCTCCCCTCCCCTCCCTCCCCTCCCCTTCCTTCCCCTCCCCTCCCCTCCGTCGGTCAAGCTTCATTCTCCCCCTCCCCTGGAATCCCAAAAAGAGGCCAGAATGTCGTGGGTATTTCAATGGTTCTGGTCAAATGGGTGCTGTATTACACCAACATTTCCGTTTTTAGTGTTGTTTAAGTTGTTGTTTGGGTGCATGTGAACAATGTGCGGAAGGGTAGGCTACGGCATGCATGATGCGTTGTGTAGGTCATGTTGCTCTGGTGCAGCAATGGCAGCGCAAAAAAATCGAGTTTTCATTATGAAAATGCCGGCCATCGCACCATTCCATCGCATCGTTGGGCCCTCGCATCATCGTTGATCCTCCCAACCTGTTCGCTTCTACTCTTGACGCTGCAAGGTGCCGCGGTGAGACTGCGCTCGAAGCACCGCGGAGATGAGGGCGAGGGCAGGGGAATTAAGATGGGGCGCGGCGCTGCAGAGTCAAAGCGAGAGCCCAGCGGATCGGGATAACCTGGACCGCTCCATTACGCTCCGAATCATGGGGCCAACGCTGGGTCACGCAGTGTGAGCCTGATCCGAAGTGGTACCTGAGCTTGTGAGAGTGCCCCACGGGGGCCCCAATTCTTGCAAGGGTCTGCGAAGGGTATTCGAAATGAAGCCTTCGAGGCTAAAATGAGAAGGAACATTCACGAATTGCATGAAAAGCTAGACTCAAGAGCTCCCGAAACCCAAGACTGGCGGGCTCTCTCTTTTCCCTTGGGCATTTTATCATCATCGACTCTCGCCCCTGCTCATCTTGCCAGCCACATGCGCGCCTCCTCATGTTCTCCCCTGGCTTTCCCTCTTCCTCCAATCCGCCCATTCTTCTTGCCTCCGCCGTCCGGTTCCTCCTCGCCCCCATGTTCCTCCCCCTTTTTCCTGTCTGTGGACAACGGTCGGTCTCGGGTAATGTTCGCGTGACCTCTGCAGACGAGGCGATTGCGATGCATGATCGTCAAACCCATTCGGCTAAGGTCTGGGGTGTTCGAGATTCAATTCGTTTGTTGGGTTGGCCGTGGTGAACCTGAGCTAATCCTAGCTCCTGAATTTGCCCATGCCGCCCGGGACCTGCCCATCGCATTTCTTGCCAATTGCGCCAATGTCCATTATTACGCTTGCTTGCCTCTGTCAGAAACATCAAGCGACATCTCGCATGCCGTGGATATGACTGGCGACGCTCTGTTGTCCTCTCGAGCTCCACAAGTTGATCATCATGATGCCGCGACGCCCAGCGAGGATCAATGTACGCGTGGTGGTGGCGACAACCGCGGGCAGAAACAAGACGCCACAGTTGCGCACACGTTTGAAGTATGCCAGCGTTTGTCAGCCTGGGACTCATTTGAACGCCCAAGTGAGGAGATGACGAAAGCAATTGCTGGGCTAAAACTGAGCAACAGCCCGGGCACGGCGGTGCAGAACACGCTTCGCGCCCTGCAATGCCGAGACGCTTACAAGTTATACCAGTGTGAAGAATTGGAGCGTCGGGCAGGCATAGATCGCGAGCACGTGTACCAGGTTGCTAAGAATTGGCTGGCATCAGGAAACTTAATCGTTGGAAGATATAATGCTTACGTCAAGTCCCGCAAGATTGCCAATAAACTCGATTTGAACAAAGTGATATCTGATATCAGCAAGCCGTGCTGGAAGAGAGACTCAGAGCACACGTGCCTAGATGCATTCAGGCATCATCCTGAAGCAATGCTGCAATGGCGGCAGATGTGGCATAGCCTACCCAAACACGACCGGGCGCAGCGTCTGGCCGCTGAGTACGCACAAGCATTTGAGGCACACACGGCTAGACGCATGGGCGACTCCACGTGCTTCCAAATGCAGTACCGCATCTTCGGCCGTAAGGTATGTAGAGACGCATTCATCGCTCTGACTGGCATGCACGTGTGCACGTTGCAAGACGCCCGTAATCTTGCAGTTGGCGCCAAGATGCCTGCACTGCCTCATGGCTTGGGTTCCTGGGTGTGCTCTCGCCCACTGACGTACATGAACGCGCGGGCACGGCTAGTTGCTTACGCAAAAGCCAACGCAGACACTTCGCCCATGAATGACAGACTATGGTTGCCAGCTGGCCGCAAACAAGATTATTTTGCTGTGTACTTCCATGACAGGACGTCGAAGAATGCAGACCCTGCACACATCGCTTCTCAGAGCTATTTCCTGAAAGTCTGGCGCCAAGAACTTCCATGGCTGCAGCTGCGGGCGGCATCGGGGCCATTTACCCACTGTGGTTTTTGCGATTTTCTCCACACGCTCATCACAGAGGCCAAGGATCAGTACGTGAAGGACTTGCTGTTGCGAAAACTTGGGCAGCATTATGAGTTCCAAGCTGCGCAGAGGATGGCAATGAATCAACTGTTTGCAGAAAGCGAGCGGCACCCCGAAGAGCTAGTGACAGTTGGTTGGGACAAGATGGATCAGGCTAAAACTATTCTGCCGAGGGTGAAAGCGCTGTCCAACACGCAGTTCCAGAAGGGCGGGTCCAGGTTGATCGTGCATCTCATTGGGGTGCTCAGACCTACCCTGTGGGACAATCCTGTATTCTATACTGTGTTTGAAAACCAAGTCCATGGTGGAGATATGATTTGTTCCCTGATGGTCGATGTGCTGGTTGAAGCCACGTCAAAGCTAGGGTTCTTGCCCCGGCGGCTAGTCATACAAGCTGACAACACGGCGAAGGAGACCAAGAACGCAATTACGCTAGCGGCAGCTATTTGGTTGTTAGCGCAGCTGCAGCATACTAGATTGCAAGCGATTGAATTTTGTTACCTTCTTGTTGGTCACACACATGACTTGATCGACGCCACCTTCGCATGTGTCAGTCGAGCTCCCCATGCCAAGGATGTGCTATCTCTCCCAGACATGTTCACCCAACTCAACCAGAGGATGAAACGGCCACCCCTATGGAAACATTTGCGTGACGTGCGGGGGTTCAGGGATTCTCGGCCTCCGAGTCTTACAGCAGATTCTGTGAAGGGTATTGGCTTACCACACCATTTGCGAGTATTTCGGAATGGCGATGGTGATTTGTGCGTTCAGGCTAAGCGATGGCTAACGACATGCGACTGGTGCAAGCCAATCGTGCTCTGTCCTGGGGTCAACATTCCCGAAATACGTGAGTGGTGGGCGCCGCCCTTGGTTCCAGAATGGCCTGAGAAGTTTGTGAACTCGCACCTCGCGCGGCTTAAGAAGCCCCAAGCACTTTTGGAACAAGCCGGCCGCGACTGCAGCAATCATCTGGACTACATGCGAAAACTCGTCAATGATGAATTACCCGAGTACTTGCCCTCAGGTCAACCGCTCGAGGAGAAGATCAACCTCGTGCGCAAGAACGCGAAGCGCGGCATGGGCCAGGCCTCGCAGTTGGTGAAGGGCGTGGATACTGATGCACTGGACGAGGCTATTGCGGCTGCCTTCCCTGGATCATCCGCAGGTGGCTGGCTTTCCATAAATGCGATGTCTTAAGCTAGCGGTTGCGCTGGAGGGGCCCTAGTTGGCGAGAGTTCAGTTCAGGATCACCATGCGTGGAGGTCTACGCGCATTTGAGCAACTGATTGGTCTCTTATGCCAAGCTGACATCAACCAATCGAACCAATCCCTCTTCCTCCCCCGTACCTCCGGCCAACTCCATCGCATGCCCCATCCAGCTCCGCTTCCTCCGCCTCCCCCTGTAACTTCGCGTGTCCCAACCAGCCCCTGCGTCGAGGATGCCCATGCGAGTTGCTCGAGGCTAGGGAGCGTAGACCAAGATGGCGGATGGGGTGAGAGTGGGAAGAGCAGGAGGAAACCATTCGTAGGAGGAGGGTGGAGGTTTTGTCTGCAGAAACAACAGCAACAAAAACATTCCTCGACGCACATCTTCACACGCAGTCTTGGGGCGCTCTTGGGCCCCTCTTCGGGTTTCAAGGGGTCTTCGGGTCCGTGGACACTTGGGGCCGTCTTGGAACTGCTTTGGGGGGTCTTGGATCATCTATGAACCCGTATTCGGCTATCTTGAACCGCCTTGGACACATTAAGGCTCATTGGGAGCTCTCGCCACAAACCTCCCGTAGGCCTGAACGATCAGACCCCTCACCGAAGCGGAAGAATTGGAATAAAGCGGATCGGGGTGATGTTTTCGGTCGCTACTATGTTGTCTGAGGTGGATCTGGGCCGATGCAACTGTTGCAAATTGCCAGTGGCGAGAACACGGTCAATGCTTACTGTATGGGCCCGCTGGAGTGCGACGTATTCATAGTGTATCGGAACACGGGCAACGCTCGCGAGCAATGCCCTATACGGGTTGGTAAGGTTGCGCGTTTGAACTACGAGCTCGATGAGCCGAGCGTCGTGGTCGAATCGTACTGGCCTCTACTGAAGCCAGCAAAGTTTGGACAGCGTTTGAACATGTTCGGTACATGGCTGAGATGTGCTTCGCCGGTGTCGTACGCAGCCCCAGCGAGCAAGAAGCCCGCGGTTCCGTGGTCAGCTGCGACGTGCATCATGATTGCGATGCGCGATGTTTTGGTTTGGCCTGTCAATATGGAGCATGGCTCCTCGGATGTCGCTGACGGCGTGCGGATTCCGTTCAGCGCGTTTGATTATTTGATGCAGAATTGTGATGTAAATGCTGCCGCGCCCGAGTTTTCATTTTCCGACCGTGGCAAAGCATACTACCAGGATGCTGTTATGCGCCATCATGCGGAGAGGAAGCCTTGCTGAACAAAAATGGGCCCCTTGGAGGTCAATGTATAAATTCTTGACGCTTCGCGTATCCCCACCAGCCCATCCAGAAACGATGTCCAGCCGAGTTGAAGAGATCAGGAAAGTGGGGGAGCAACGAGAGGAACAGCCGATCCGCGCAAAGGATGAAGCGGAAGAGGGGGCCAGATGGATAGTTGAAGGGGGTAACGAGGAACCGAACGAAGGAGGGATGAGGAGAATGATGGCGCTGGGTGGATGGTTGAATGCCGCTCGGATGCCTCTTGGAAGCCTTTTGGAAGCCTCTTCGGGCGTCTTGGGGGTCTGTTGGGGGTCAATGGGGGCTCTTGGGCGTCTTGGGTGCTTAGGGGGGGCCTCTTGAGGCCGCTTGGGGTCCTCTTGGGGGGCTCTTGGGGGCCTGTTGGAAGCCTTTTGGGGCCTCTTGGGGGTCTCTTGGAGCTCATGGCGGCCTCTTGGAGCCTCTTGGAGGCCTCTTGGAACCATCCTGGGAGCCTCTTGGAGCCTCTTGGGGGTTTCTTGGGGCCTCATGGCGGCCTCTTGGGGCCTCACCTCTTGGGGCCTCCTGGGCGCCTCTTGGGGCCATCTTGTATGAGATCGATCAAAGAAAAGGATGGAGTTAATTAGCCCCGCCCCCCCAAGTGGCCAACATGGGGCCCAAACCTGGGTAAAACACCGATGATTTTGGCTTCCTCGCCGAGGTCGTTTTGGACGCCCTGGCCGCTCGCGACCGGCCCCGTCCAGGTCCAGGGGAGGGGGTAGTAAGGAGGGGTAAACCCCTCCCCGAAGGGAAAGAAAGGGAGTGGAAGAGGAAACTCCCTAAACCACCTACGCCAGGGAGGGCTGGTGGGATTCCAGGCCCCTCCATGTAAAGGTTGCGCTGTGGGATAGGGGCGCAATTTGATGGGGGGGCAGCGGTATTTATGTACAACCAGATGAGGATGATGAGGAGGAGGACGAGGCACATGAGAAACAGGAGCAGGAACAGGAGCAACAGTAGGCGCAATAGGAACCTGTGTTTGGTGGCGGTTGACCACCTGCGATCCTTCGCCTCCGCCTTCTCCTCCTTGCGTCTTCCTGCTCCTCCTGCGTCCTTTTCCTCCTCCTCCTTTTCTTTCTCTAAATGTCCTCCCCCTTCTCCTCCTCCTTCTCCTCCTCCTCCTCCTCCTCCTTTCCTATGTCTCTCATCTTCCTCCCCTCCTCCCCTCTTCCCATTGTTTTTCTCCTCCTCTTCCTCCTCCTCTTTCTCCTCCCCCTGGTCCTCCTCCTAGTCCTCCTCCACCTTTTGCATCCTCGTCCTCTTCCTACTTCCCCTCGCTTGGTGGAACCCCCAATCATTATTTGTCTTTGTAGGATGGTGTCCGCGCAGTGGGTCTTGGGCCTTGGGCCTTAGTGCAGCCTGGCTAGACTTGCACGGAGCTCGGAAGGGGTACTGCCACTGCCACTATTACTGCCGCTGCTACTATTACTGCTACTGCCACTATTACTGCTACTGCCTCTATTACCAGGAGGTGGAGGGGACTGCCACTGCAACTATTACTGCTACGTCCATGTTCCTGCTACTGCCACCGCTATTGCTACTGCAAGAAGCTGCTGCTACTACTACTACTGCAAGAAGTTGCTGCTGCCACTGTAGGTGTTAGAAGAGGCGGAGTCTGAAGCGCGCGTGGAGTCTGAACAGGAAAATCCTCACATACCATCAACAATAACAACAACAATACCAACAACAACGACACTACCAACAACAGCACCAAAAACAATTATCCCGGCAAAGCAACCTAACAGCGATGTGTAGAAGCATATCTGAAAGCATTCCCCTTCAGATTCAGATGAAAATCCAATTGTAGAATTCTGCTGTTCTCGCAGTCGTAGTCGCATTCGCGATGTCAGTCGCAGCGGCAACGGCAGTCGCAGTCACAGCCTCAGCCTGCCTCAGCCTCAGCCTCAGCCTGCCTCAGCCTCAGCCTGCCTCAGCCTCAGCCTCAGCCTGCTTCAGCCTCAGCCTCAGTCTGCCTTCAGCCTCGGCCTCAGCCTCAGCCTGCCTCAGCCTCAGCCTGCATCAGCCTCAGCCTCAGCCTCAGCCTGCCTCAGCATCAGCCTGCCTCAGCCTCAGCCTGCCTGCCTCAGCCTCAGCCTCAGGCCTTCAGCCTCGGCCTCAGCCTCAGCCTGCCTCAGCCTCAGCCTGCCTCGGCCGCAGCATCAGCCTGCCTCAGCATTCAAAATGTGGCCCAGGAATGGAGTTCTGGGAACTAGAAGAACACGAAGTGGCCTACAGTTGGCTCCGGGCATTCAAAATCATGCCCAGGAATGGAGTTCTGGGAACTTGAAGAGCACGAAGTGGCCTACAGTTGGCTCCGGGCATCCAAAGTGTGGCCCGGGAATGGAGTTCTGGGAAATCGAAGAGCACGAAGTGGCCTACAGTTGGCTCCGGGCATCCAAAATGTGGCCCGGGAATGGAGTTCTGGGAGCACCAAGAGCGATTTCGTGAGGATGTCCCAAGCGATTTGGGCTTCGGCGGCAGCCGTTCCGGGTCCCGCCCCGACCCCCCTGTGGAGTCATCTGCTGCTCTCTTTTGAGACCACTAGAAACCTATCAGCAAGAGCTGTTAGGTAACAGTCTTCACAACAATACTAGCAACAACACCACCGACAAAACCACCAATATCAACAATAACACCACAACCGCCACCATCACCACCGCCACCAACAACACCAACAACAACAATCAGTTCACGACTGCTCGCTCTTATCTGAATGCCTGCGATTCAACACGTGTATCCAAACCCTCGATACCCGCCCGCCCTCTTCGTCTTCGATCGTACCCCCTTGAAGGTAGATCTTCCTTACCTGAAACGTGTATTTCATGCAGCCCCTACTGCAAAGGAAGAGAGGACGGATGGAAGAAACTGACAATGGGGAGGGAGGAATATGAAGCACTAGAGAGAGAGAGAGAGAGAGAGAGAGAGAGAGAGAGAGAGAGAGAGACAGAGAGAGAGAGAGAGAGAGAAACAAAGAGAGAGAGAGAGAGAGAGAAAGAGAGAGAGAGAGAGAGAGAGCAGAACCAGACGGGCAGATCGGGCAAATAGACCATAACAAGCGGGGGAAGGCGGGCCCAGGCGGCCGGGTCGAGCAGGCGGGTTGCTGAAGCGCGAGTCGTGCATGAATCGCGAATCTCGAGCGATAGCGCGATTCCCAAACAAATCGTGAGATAGGCCAAAGCGGGAGCGTGATTCGTGAGCGTCGAAGGCGAAGCGTCTGAATTACCCTGCGACGCACCCAACCCACGTGCATCAAATGGCAAGAGGAGTATGCCAACATTAGCAGGAACAGCGACAGTGTAGACGCGGCGATTTGCTGTGCAAGCTACATGGGATGCGCATGCGTTGCACGACTCACAGGACGACGATCGAAAGAACGAGGCTTGAGGCCCCAGGATCGAAGAAGAACGGGTACGGGAACGAGGGGTAGGAGAGGGATGGAATGGAGGGCGGGGGGGGGCGAAAGGCCATCGCGGAAGCAGCAGCATGCATGGAGAAGGTGAGGCGGGGAATAGGACGACGATGAAAGTGGCGGGAGGAGACAGAAGACTGCCGCGTTTTTCAAGTGCGAGCTAAACCCGCAGCGCTGCCTGCGCCATGTCGTCGCAGAGTTCCACATGATAGAACTTGTTTAGAGTGCAAGGAACGAGCGAGGCGTAGCTCGCCCGCTAGCTTCTCCGCCTCCTTCCCGCACATTTCAGCGCTGGAGCTGCACGCTCGCAGGCGCGCCGCCAGGTCTGCGGGCGGCCCGCGGGAAAGAAACTCAAGGCCGGGGTCGCGTATCATCTATCGGTTGTCCATCGTCCAAAGTTGCACTGGCGACGTACTGGTTGAACGCGGAGCGAGCAGCATCACGCGCGTGCCTGAACGCCACGCAGGTACAGTGCACGCGCGATTGGGACTTCAGGTCGATCACGCGCGTCTCCACCAGGCTTGGCAACACCACGCGACTGAGGATCTCACTGCGGTCTGCCATGCTGCTGTCCGCGAATGCAATGCGCTGCCTGCAAGTAAGGCGGCGGCGTCCACTTGTCTCAGAAGATGTTCCCGCGGGCCCGAAGGGCGACCGCCAGCTCGAGCCGCGGCGCCGGCAGGCCAGATAAGGATCATGCAACAGCAAAGACGATGACAGAGCAACGAGGTATCGGCGAGTGCATGACCGGCCTCCGTTTCCTGCACTTCTTTCCTGTAGTTCCCCTAGCTCATCGAGCTCAGCAGATGTTTCTGCGGGTCCGAAGGACGACCGCCAGCTCGAGTCGCAGCGCCACGTGGCACGAACCGCAGAGCAAGGGCACGCGAGCATTGCTCGTGGTCAGAATCTGAGTCCCCGTGGTGCCTCACTCCGCTGGCCACCCACCAGCAGCCCTCGAAAGTGGCGACAGTTTCACAGATCGCAGCCGCCCAGGGGTGGCGAGGTCTAATCTGAGTCCCCGTGGTGCCTCACTCCGCTGGACCCACCAGCAGCCTCGAAAGTGGCGACAGTTTCACACAGGGATGGCGAGGTCTAATCTGAGTCCCCGTGGTGCCTCACTCCGCTGGACCCACCAGCAACCCTCGAAAGTGGCGACAGTTTCACAGATCGCAGCCCCCCAGAGATGGCGAGGTCTAATCTGAGTCCCCGTGGTGCCTCACTCCGCTGGACCCACCAGCAGCCCTCGAAAGTGGCGACAGTTTCACAGATCGCAGCCCCCCAGAGATGGCGAGGTCTAATCTGAGTCCCCGTGGTGCCTCACTCCGCTGGACCCACCAGCAGCCCTCGAAAGTGGCGACAGTTTCACAGATCGCAGCCCCCCCCCAGAGATGGCGAGGTCTAATCTGAGTCCCCGTGGTGCCTCACTCCGCTGGACCCACCAGCAGCCCTCGAAAGTGGCGACAGTTTCACAGATCGCAGCCCCCCCCCCCCAGGGATGGCGAGGTCTAATCTGAGTCCCCGTGGTGCCTCACTCCGCTGGACCCACCAGCAGCCCTCGAAAGTGGTGACAGTTCCGCAGATCGCAGCCCGCCAGGGATGACGTGAAAGGCAAGAGAAGAGAAGAGGAGGAGCGAAGAGAGGAGGAGAAGGCAAGCAAGAGAGGAGAGGAGGAGGGAAGAGAGGGGGGGGCGGGAGGAGGAGAACGGAGACCGCAGTGCTCTATTCAAAACGAGTACCCAACGCAGGAGGGTTGGGAATAAATCGCGATGGCGTCCCACGCGAGAGCGCGATTTCTGCATACATTGTGAAGACGTCCCGCGCGAGAGCGCGATTTGTAAATACATTCTTCTGAGGACCTATCATACAGGAGCCGTTGTTGTTGTATCCTGGGGGCCAAGGGCTCAACTCTGAGACCCAAGACTTCCCCGGAAAAAGAATCAGGGTGCGAGCCCCGGGAAGGGCATTTCAATTGAACGAATACAATGTGCCCCGGAAGGGGGGATCAACAATACTTGTTCGTCCGCAGTGACACTTCCGCAACAACAACAACAACAGCAGCAACAACAGGAGCCGCAACAACAACAATAACACAAACAACAACGACAACAACAATCCGCGCCGCAGATCCTCACTTCAGCCACGCGCCCAGGAACAATGAATGATGTTTCGGCCTCACTCTGATAGGGATAGGATGGAGAGAGGGATAGTGAGGGAGGAATGTAACTATGGATATACACATATATATAAGTATATATATGTATGTTCACATGTAGAAATAAAGAACGAGAGTGCGAGAGAGAGAGAGAGAGACAGAGAGAGGGGATGCGACGAGGAAACGGGAAGTACTTCAGACTGGGAGAAGTGATGTGGAAGGGGGGGGGGGAGAAGGAACAAGATGGGCAGGGGGAGTAGGGGGGCGGGGAGGGACAGGATGAGGGGCGGTGAGGGGGAAGTAGGGCTGCCACGCCCTCTCGAAAAGACAACGCGGTGCTCAGGAGACCGTCCTTGCGCCCATCAATCCAATCCGCCCCCCTTCCCCCTCCTGAGGGCTCCGCGATGGGCCCTGGCAACCCTACAAAGTTGGCATGCACGCCAACTGGCGTACGGCAATGCGGCCGAAAGCTCAACGGGAACTTGGCACATCCACCGTCGCCCCCCACTAGCAGCCAACACACCAGCATCCAACCAGAAAACCATTCATTCATCTGCTGCTCCACCGACGTCATCCACCCATCGCAGACCACACATTCACCACGACGCTCTCCATCCCGAGACCACGATCCCCTCGTAAGAATCAGGGGCCTTCACCCCCGTGGCGATGATCCCTCGCAGCATCTTGTTTAGACGAGCGCATGACACGCACCCATACCCACAGGGGGGGACAGGGCGGTCTATGGGTGAGTGTTGTCGGATGGGGGCCCCCATTCGAACGGGAGCCTCCCCCAGGGTCCGACAACCCGCGCCCCATACCCGTAGCCAGTCCTCCTCCCTCCGACCCTCCTGTGGGTGTGTGTGTGTGTTGTTCTTTCGTTCGTCACTGTTGCGGCACGTTCGCCACGAGACAAGCCTATCCAACCATCCGCCCGTCCACACACCACCTGCCCACTCACTTGCTAGTCCAAACGATTGGCCTCTCCGCACGTTCGCCAATCGTCGATCCCACCGTCCGTCCATTCAACTGCTCGCTCATGCAAGCATCCAACGGGCCAACCAACCAACCAACGAATCAACTTTGGATTCATGCGTCCAACGGTCCACGTGTCCATCCACCCGTATCAATCGAAGTCCATCCATCTATCATAATTCCGCCAATCGAACGTATCTGTGCAATGCTGCATCCGTTTTTCCATCCACCTCTCTTGCGTGCGCTAGCCCGTCTTTCAGTCCTTCTGCCAACATCCACTACCCAATGATTCAAAGTAACATCGACATGCAACTCTCCCTCGATTGAAGCGCTGACACTTCCTTGAAGAGATCCCTGTGCAAGTCCCGTGATGCACACGCCTCAGCCCACGTGCGTCCCGGTGCATTCCAGCATGAACCTGGAGGCGTGCTGCCAGGAAGGTGGCGTTGCGGTGCGAGTGCAGAGGGGAAAAACCAGAGCTGGAGACGCACAAGACCGGACGAGCAGCCTGCAGGGTCTTCCGTCTCAATCCCACCGCCAGAATTAGACCAGCGCTCACAAACGTCCATTTGCACGCGAGACTGGTCGCCGACGCGCAGGAGTGGGAACCGGAGCAGGAGAAGGAAAGCCAGAACGAGCACGGCGGCCACGAGTGCGAGCCCTCGCGACACCGCCCAGGGCCTTCGGCGATGAGCCAATCGCGCCTGGGCCAACCAGATTTTCGCGGGGAGGGTCTTAACATGAGGGAAACCGGTCCTGGGGGACATGGACCACGGATCCTGAACTCTGGGGCCTTCCCCCAGGACGGGATCTCCATGCTGAGTCGTTTTTTTGCAGTCTCGGGGCCCGTGCAAGGTCAAGGCCCCGAGACCCCGAAAACGGCGACCAGCCTCAAGACCCGTTTCCCTCAGGACCCGTTGTGGGGAAACCTAAAGAGATACCGATGCCGCTACTCCCCGGACCTCTCCCGGGGCGGCCCGGGCGCGTTCTGACCAGGATCTGGAGGCGAATCCAGCGGAGCCGACGAGGGCCTCCCAGGAAACCCCAAAAGATGGAAACGGGCGAAGGGCAGAGGTATGGGTACCTTCTCCTCCTCTGGCGCTTCCCAAGTGGCGAACGGTCGTCCCGGGCAGGGAAGGCAAGCACCCGACAGGGCCCCGGGCGAGCCCGAGGGGGCAGTTCCGAGCCAGGCGACTAGCCACCCGACGAAGCTCAGGCTGCCACGAGAGCTCGGGGGGGGCCGCCGTCAAGAGCGAGGGAGGGCGGGAAGGAGCAGGAGCAGAGAGAAGTCACTCCTCCTCCTCCTCCCTCCTCCTCCTCCTCCTCCTCCTCCTCCTCCTCGCCCTCCCCTCCTCCCCCTCCTCTCCTCCTTTTCCTCTCCTCCTCCTCCTCCTCCTCCCCCCCTCCTCCTCCTCCTCCTCCTCCTCCTCCTCCTCCTCCTCCTCCTCCTCCTACTCCTCCCCCTCCTCCTCCTCCTCCTCCTCCTCCTCCTCCTCCTCCTCCTCATCCCCTCCTCCTTCTCCTCCTCCTCCTCCTCCTTTTCCTCCCCTCCTACTCCTCCCCTCCTCCCCTCCTCCTCCTCCTCCTCCTCCTCCTCCTCCTCCTCCTCCTCCTCCTCCTCACCTCCTCCTCCTCCTCCTCCTCCTCCTCCTGCTCCTGCTCCTCCTCCTCCTCCTTCTCCTCCCCTTCCTCCATGGGGGTGACGACTCGATGGACGGTTATCTGCCGTCTAAAAAGTGGACGTCTGAAGATCGCTGAGGTAGAGTCAACCCGTATAGTGAGGACGCACGAGATTGATGCAGGGGCCTTGGAAGGCCAAGCCGACGCTGCGAGCGGGGCGCGGCCAGCGGGAGCGGCCAAAGATGGGCCGAATGGGAAGGATGCGTCTGAGAAGGACGACTGAAGATCGCTGACGTACGGCCAGACCTGGGATGGAAGGCAATCCTTCAAGAGCACGAGGCCCTCCGCTGGCCGAGCCGAAGCGCATTCGAGGGTTCCCCCCGTGATGCACGAGAGCACCCAACAACAACGAGAGACATCAAGACACCCTCCCCGAGCCCTGCGCTGCTTCCAACGCCGGTCGGAGGCTGACTGAGTTGGACAGGGAGGGCGGCGTCATCGCAAGGCTCGTTGGGCACGGGCCCACTTCGCACTCTTGTTGTTGACTACACCTCTGGGGATACTGGGATAACGCATCCCTGGGAGAGAAGATCTGATCTTGCCTTGAACTTGCAACTCTCACTAACACGTCAATGGCGCCGGGATCCATGTATGTGGCTATGAAAACAGAGTGGGACCTCGACATTAGGAACTGACGACATCTGCTACCGAGGCGTTATGGTCTTCTCTTGTCTTCGGAAACGAGCTTCAGCTATCCTGTCACCGCCCGACTCGCTCGGGCCCCGGGCGACCATGAATGGTCTCGAGCGCACCAGGACGCAGAAACTCTGACAACACTGTTACGTGCAAACAGCTACGTGAAGAGACAGAGAGGGTGATAAGGGGGATACGAACAGAAACGACCACTCCGCAATCCCATACGCCCTGCTTGCAGGAACCGCTTATAGAGCTCCGACGCGTACTTCCTCTTCGCCTCGCCGTTCCTCTCCCCCAGCGCGCCATCACCTCCCGACTCGACCATACTTTGGTGAGGGGTGCGGTCAGAGCCAAGGCCATAGAAGTTCGTGAGTTCGGGCACTGTCCGACCAGGCTCACCTGGTGAAGCTGCGTCCCCGACCTGGCAGCAGAAACAACGGCATACATATAATCGTCTGCCGCTCATTACCCGCTTTACGTCCCCAACCTTCTCTGAACGGACTCGGGAGCCCTCAGCAGA
The DNA here is from genome assembly GCA_963575745.1 of Prorocentrum cordatum. Lineage (NCBI taxonomy): Eukaryota > Dinophyceae > Prorocentrales > Prorocentraceae > Prorocentrum > Prorocentrum cordatum. The sequence continues at coordinate 200,269 of CAUYUJ010017932.1, forward strand.
GCTGCTCACGCCTCGGCTCGTGCTCCCCGATGGAGGCATCCGCCTCCCGCACTTCGACCTGGAGGCAGGGGTCGTGGGCACGACTGCCGAGGCATGCTGCCGGCGTGAGGTGGAGGACCAGCAGCAGGGGACCGAAGAACGACATAAACATAAAAACTCGGAGGTCCGCGCGGAATTCTCGGATCGGCGCTGGACCCCCCTCCCTGGCGCACTGAACGCGCCAGGGGCGCGGGGGACCCAGAGCGGACCTCTGAGTTGTTATGTTCATGCCATTCTTCGTTCCAGTAGGTAGAGGCTCGAGCGTGATAGGAAACGAGCACCGTTGCCACTGGAGTTTTTTGTCATCACCCTGCAGCCGAGCCTCGTTGCCACTGCAGCCCGTGAGCTTTTTTCTCGCACTCGAGAGGCAACGATAGGGGGCGGGCTGGCATAGGGGGGGATGTATCGACCTGGAATCGGCGATACATCGCTGATAGATCGGCGGGTTCGGCGATAGGCCCCCGATGGTGAATCCGAACCTTCCTGGGCAGGTTGGGGCTATCGGGCCCCTATCGGCGATCAGTGGGCTATTGGGGTCGATGCATCTCCCCCTCTATGCCTATCCCCATATCCTTGGCCCCGAGCACTTCTGCTCGCGGCCTCGAGCTGCAAAACGACATCGAAACGATGATAGGAACCGAGCATCGCTGCCGCTCGAGCTTTTGCTTGCCACCCTGGAACCAAGCCTCGCTGCCACTGCAAAACAGCCTCTGCGTGTGTTGGGCGCCCGAGTTATCCAGGGTAACTCGGGTCCGGGGTAACTCGGGTTTGGGTTCCCGGAAGAGGAACCCGAGTTAGCCCTGACCCGAGTTGCCCCTGATGATTTTGGGGCTGGGCGCCCGAGTTATCCGGGGTAACTCGGGTCCGGGGTAACTCGGGTTTGGGTTCCCGAAAAAGGACCCCGAGTTAGCCCTGACCCGAGTTGCCCCTGATGATTTTGGGGCTCTGGGCGCCCGAGTTATCCGGGGTAACTCGGGTCCGGGGTAACTCGAGTTTGGGTTCCCGAAAAAGGAACCCAAGATAGCCCTGACCCGAGGTACCCCTGATGATTTTGGGGCTCTGGACGCCCGAGTTATCTGGGGTAACTCGGGTCCGGGGTAACTCGGGTTTCGGTTCCCGAAAAAGGAACCCAAGATAGCCCTGACCCGAGGTACCCCTGATGATTTTGGGGCTCCGGGCGCCCGAGTTATCCGGGGTATCTCGGGTCCGGGGTAACTCGGGTTTGGGTTCCCGAAAAAGGAACCCAAGTTAGCCCTGACCCGAGTTACCCCTGATGATTTTGGGGCTCCGGGCGCCCGAGTTATCCGGGGTATCTCGGGTCCGGGGTAACTCGGGTTTGGGTTCCCGAAAAGCTAACCCGAGTTAGCCCTGACCCGAGTTACCCCTGATGATTTTGGGCTCTGAGTGTGGCTGGTCTTTTCCACCGCACTTCTGCTCGCGCCCGGGGGCCGGGGCCGGCGCCCTCCCCGCGGGCCCCGAGCTCGTAGAGGCCGAGCGCAGCGGCCTGCGCCGCGGCCAGGCCCCCCTCCCGGCGCAGGGCCACGGGCACGCGGCCGCCGCACTGTGCCAGCGCCGCGGCGGAGGGCGCGCCGCCGCGGCCCACCTAGAAAGGAAGGGGGCCCAGGGGGACACACACATAACTACACACACATCCCAGGATCCCCCCTCTTTTCACATGTTCTCTGGGTCTCTGCCTTCCCCCCCACTTCCCATATCTTCGCACATGTTCCTGGGAGTCGACGATGCATTCTGTCTGTGTGCATATCTTCCCTCCTGAATAAAAGGGGCTGGGACGCACCACCAGACAGTCGCAAAGCCAAGGACTCCCCATGATTTTCCCCTATTTTTAGGTCGGGCGTGTCCCCTGCAGGCGGATCTTGGACGAAAAATCAGACATATCCAAAAGATATCAAAACATTGTTACAAAATCATCGGAAAACCGTCCCTGGACTAATTTTTGACTATCTCTGAACATTCCTCCTGTAGAGGGACAGGCCCGACTTAAACCTGAAGGGGGCCCAGGGACGCACCACCAGACAGACACAAAGCCAACGACTCCCCATGATTATGTTCCCATCTTTCCTGGGTTCTCGTCTTCCCCCCCAACTTCCCTCCGGGGCGCGCAAACATGGATTAGAGATCAGTGGATTTGGCAATCCATGGATCTGGGGAGGTGCCCTCCCCAACATGCGGCCGGTGCCGCCGCTCTTGGCGGCGGACATCCGCGATCTCCCATGGAAGCGGGGCCCGTCGCCAGTCCACGCCCCCTTAGAGTTAAGTCAGGTGCGTCCCCCTACAGGGGTATTTTCGACGAAGAATAAAAAATAAAAAACACCAACATGGTCAACAAATGCTCCAAACATAGTCCCTGGACTATCTTTTTGCATATGTTTGAACACCCCCCCGTGGAGGGAGAGGCCCGACTTGACCCCAGAGCCCAGGTTCGCGATCGCCTCGCTTCCCACAGGTTCCCGCATCTCTTCCTGTGGAGCCGGCGATTCGCTGCGTCTACGGGTTGGCGCCCCCCTCCGGCCCACCACCAGCCCCCACCCGCCGCGGTGCGCCGCGCGGGGGCCGGCCGCGCAGGGGCCCCTCGCGGGCGCCACGGCGAAGAGCTCGACGCCCCGCGCCCGCAGGCCGCGCAGCGCGGTGGGCATGGAGAGCGCGACGTGGAAGTCCAGGTGGTATGCCCAGCCCATCGACACGCGGCACGCGCGGCCGCCCAGCATGTCCCACACGGACTCGGAGACCACGGCCGAGTCCACCCCGAAGTGGTAGGCAGTCCGGAGGATCTGCCCCACGACGCTGGCAGACTCCGCGTCTTCCAGCACTATCACCGGGGCTCGCAGTGCGGCCAAGGGCCTGGATACTGGAAATATGGTGGTGAACATGCAACTGTTTCTCCCAGACCCCTCAGCGCACACGTGCTTCACCATGAGCTTTTTGCCCACACTGTACACCTTTGGTGACGAGGTCCACGCTAGCCGAAGCAACTCCTCTGGCGCATCCTCTGGCACGACGACCGAATCGACATAGATTGTCTTGCCAGCCTCCTCGCGCGCCTGGCAGAGCCGCCTGAGGCAGTCCCAACTGTAGTGCACGTCCACCCTGCAACAACCCGCATCGCACCCACGTGTGGCCACGATTTCCTTGGGGCGCCAGAAATTTGTACGGAAAAAAAAATTAGATGCCCAACAACACATGTTGGCCCAAACCAACAACGGCCGCTGTTGGGCAGGCGGCCTTCTGTATCAGTGGACGCAACCCGCGGCGACACGGACATCGAGTCCTGTTCGAAATGAACAGGGACTGCTGTCAGTCTTTGGGGGGGTACCTTGAAAAAGGGTCTCACGGGCCTCGTCAAACAAGACTGTTGGGGGGGGGTCTCGATGTTGGGCACATCGTTGCGCCGCTCTGAGGGGATCCCAGACGTGCTGTCAAACACTTTTCGACCCCCCCGCTTCAGTGAGATTTGGAATGCCCATCCCTCTCCCTCCTTCTTCTGGACCTTCCGCCCTATAGCCATCCGCCCCTCTTTCGATATGATCTAGGTAGGTTTCCTTGAATTGCGTAGGGCTTCCATGCATATCGATGACTCCCTCCGCACCTTCCGCGGAGGTCGGAAGGTGTGGAAGGTGGAGGCGGAGGGATTCTCTCCGTAGCGCGCGGAGTGCGAGGAGCGTCGCCGGACCCCGTCCCTGGCGCGCGGGGCGCGCCAGGGGCGGCGCCGGAGGCGCCGCCGGGGAGGTATCTTTACGTTATTGTTTTTGTTTGTATCCCGCTCTTTTTTATCTGATCTCTCTTCTTCACCTGTATGTGTTTTATCCCGTTGTTTAATATCCGCTTCGATCGCCCCGATAAGGGGGCCTTCTGCGAACCCTACCCCTACCCCCCACGATCTCTGAGGGGAGGGTGGGGTTCACTCCGCTCGGGAGCTCCCGAACGAAGTGAACCCCACCCTTTCCCTCAGAAATCGTGGGGGGTAGGGTTTGGACGCCCGAAATGGGCACGGAAAGAACGGGTACAGTGCCCAACAACAACTGTTGTCCCAAACCAACAGCGGCCGCTGTTGGGCAGGCGGCCTCCTGTCTCGAATGGACACAGGCCGCGGCGGCGTGGACAGCGAATCCGGTTCAGAATAAGCAAGAGCTGCTGTTGGGCATTGTACCCATTCTTTCCGTGCCCATTTCGGGCGTCCAAACCCTACCCCCCACGATTTCTGAGGGAAAGGGCGGGGTTCACTTCGTTCGGGAACTCCCGAGCGGAGTGAACCCCACCCTCCCCTCAGAGATCGTGGGGGGTAGGGGTAGGGTTCGCATGAGGCCCCCTATCGGGGCGATCGAAGCGGATATTAAACAACGGCGGGATAAAACACATACAGATGAAGAAGAGAGATCAGATAAAAAAGAGCGGAATACCCGCTCTCCTGGCGCAGCTGCCGCTGCCGAGCCTCGCCCCCCGGCAGCCACGGCCAGTACAGGGCCACCCGAGGGTCGGCCGGGCCGGGCACGGCCTCCGGAGCCCGGGGGGCGGGGCGGCCGCCCCCGCCCGCGGCGGCGGCGGCCGCGCGCGCCGGCACGAGCGCGCGGCCACTCGCGGGGGAGAGCAGAAGGCACGGATGCGCTCAGGCCGGGCGAGAGGGGGGGATAGCATACCCTGACTTTCCAGAGAGCTATTTTTTAGCACGGGAGGCCTAAAAACCTAAAAAACGAAACGAAATAGCCTAAAACCAAGACATAGAATAGCTCTGGGATAGGTTTTTAAGTCGCGTGCTATTGTTTAGACCTCCTGGAAGGTCAGGGAAAGGGGGGGTCTGAGAAGGAGCTCGCGTATAGCTGATTTTCCCGGCGCCTCCCGGCGCCGGGAGGCGGCCAGGCCTCGAGGAACGGGCCCGGTGGCGGGGCCGAAACCAGCTGCATGCAGCAGATTTCGTAACCCCCCCTTTCCCAATCCCCCCTTTCGTCCGGCCCGATACTCGGCGGCGAGCGAGGGGGGGAGCGAGAAGGACTGAGCATTTTCTGAGGCTGGAGGGCTCGGGGTGGAATCCATACGGGTTTTGGCACCTCGGAAGTCGATCCGTCTTGTGATCAGCCCAGATTCGAACCTCGAAAATCCATCGAAACGGCATTTCAGACTTCACCCTTAGCCCTCCACCCAAAAAAGGCCTTCTCAGAAGGCAGCGGGACTTGTCCGAAGTCCCCCCGCGCCTTCTGAGAGAGGTTATGTTCCTGTCTTCGGGGAGGGCTCAGAAGACTTCTCAGAGGGCCGGGGGACTTCCGAACCTTCTGAGCAGGCCTTTTCCTTCTCACTTTCCCCCCCCTCGGGAGCGGCCAAGAGGGGGGTGTCCAAGAGGGGGGGGTGCAAATCATGACCGGCGGCATGTGCGCGGCCCAGCGGGGGGGCCAGGGACGCAATGAAATACGAGGAGGCGCCATAAAATCTGAGGAAAATATCATGGCCCCCGCCATGATATCCCCCCCCCCCCTAGCCATTACCCCCCTCTTTTCCGCCCCCGACCCCCCCCTCGCTCGCCGCCGAGAGACGGCCGGACCCAAGGCAGTCCCGGGGCCTCTTCGGGCGCTCCTTGGGGGCCTTTGGGTGTGCGGCTCGCTTGGGGGCCTCGACCTTGGGGGTCTCTTGGGGCGCTTCGGGGGCCCCCTGGGGGCCTTCGGGGGCCCGCTGGGGGCCGTTCTGGTGCCCTCCGGGGGCGATCCCGGGAGAATGATGGCTTGGAGGTTCTTCGGAGCCAATTATAACCAGCCTCGAACGTATCCCTATCCCTAAGATGGGCGAGCAAAAAGCGAGGACAATCTTAGGGATAGGCCCTCAGAAACTGAGGGAATCCTTAAGATCGGCATCGAGGTGAGGTGATGTCAAACATAGGGATAGGGATAGGGATAGGGATATGTTTCAAACTGGTAAAATCATTCCTCCAAGAGCAGGAGACCCTCCGCAGGCCCAGACACGCAGAACATCCCAGGGTGCCCTCCCCCAGGATGCAGGGGAGCATCCAGCAGACACGAAGCATATCAGGGCCCCCTCCCCGAGCCGACCTCGACCCCATGCCTCGGTCCGGTAGCACCATTACTCCCCAGACCTCTCGTGGGGCGCGTTCTGACCAGGACCTCGAGGCGAACCCAGCGGCGGCGGCGATGGCCTCCCAGAAAGAGGGGAACCGGTTGAAGAGGTACAGTCGGTCCGTATCATAAGGGTGCGCGTTGAGGATGCCAGGGCCCTGGAGGCCCACGTTGAACGTTTTCCGAATGAGGTTGGCCAGCGAACGCCGCTAAGGATGGGCCGAACGGGGCAAGGATGCAAGGGTGCCCTTGGGAAGGCCACCCTTCCTTACTATGCGGGATGACTGTATCGGGCGTTGGCAGAACCAGGTTCAGTGGGAGCTGGTTTAGTGATGTGCACTGGGGGGCGCCCCCAAGCCCCGCGCCAATAACCGGAACTTCCGTCACCCGAAATAGCACCAGCAGCGGCATGACTCTGGCCAATTGAAGGGCTCCGGGGCCCTACCACTCACTGGGTCCCAATACCTGGGGTCCCAATACCTGGGGTCCCGGCTATACTAAAGGGGCCCTGGGACACACAAATGAATATACACAAATAAAAGGAGTCTCCACATTTTCCCATCTTTTCTGGGTTCTCGTCTCCCCCCCACTTCCCATATTTCCCCATATCTTCTGGGGATCGACGATTCATTGTGTCTGTGTGTCATTTTCCCTCCTGATGCACTAGGGGGCCCGCATGCGAACCCTACCCCTGCCCCCCACGATTTCTGAGGGGCAGGGTGGGGTTCACTTTGTTCGGGAGCTCCCGAGCAGAGTGCGCCCCACCCTGCCCTCAGAAGTCGCGGGGGGTAGGGGCAGGGTTCGCATGCGGCCTCCCCCCCCCTATATATATATATATATATATATATATATATATACCCGACTGTAGCGGTATCGGTGCCTTCTCCTCCTCCGATGCTCGCCGCTCGCCCCTCGGCCGCCCGGCCGCGCGCCACAGGCTGGCGGCGGCCTCCCTTCGCCGCAGCGCGCTGGCCCGCGAGCGCGGCGCCCACCGCGACGGCCCGCGCGGCCGCACCCCTGCAGGGGCCCCGGCTCCTCGGCGGCGGCGCAGCGGTCGCCGGCGCCAGCGCAGCCGGCCCCGGGGGGGCACTGGCGAGCATGGGCGAGCCCAGACATCGGGCGTCCCGAAAGCATCGAGACGGAAGCTTTGCACAGTTTGGGGCCTCTCGGAGCCCTCTCCGGGCCTCGGGACCGTCAAAAAACGACTCGGGGTGAAACACCGGTCCCGGGGAAGTGGTCGGAAGGTCGGGGGCCCGTGTCTCGAAAAAATCGAGTCGTTGGATGTCTGGAAGTTAAGACGAAGCAAGGGCGAGAATAAGTTCGGGTGAAGGCACATCCGGAATCTCTGAGGTCCGGCGGCTCTGGAGAATACCCTGGGCGCTGCGGCCTTCTGTGGCGTTTCTGGACGCTCTGAGAGCGTTCCAGAACGCTCTGTAGCCCCGTCCGAAGGAACCTGACCGAAGGGCAACTATGATATCGCATGGGGGAACAATCGTATTGTGTAAAGGGATCTGTGTAGCCTCCCGGACAGCCCTGTCTCAACGATAGGAAAGTATGATCGGGGAGACGTAAGACTCGGGTTCAGGGAACTCGGGTTGGCCTGACGGGGCTGTCAGGAAAATGACGAGGCCCAATCTGAGATTTGAAGCGAATTTCCGATGCAGACATCCCATGAAAACTGGACTGACAAAATCCAGGACGGGCCCGTCGAAAAGCGTTGGAAACCAGAGTTCGAGCGTACTCGAATCTTATGTTTCCCCGATGTGATATCGCACGGGGGAACAATCATATCATGTATCAAATCTGGCCCCCCCCCCGGACAACCCTATCTGGATGCGCCCCCTCCGGAAGACGACGGAATAACACGCTTGACCAGAAACGGCTGAGACGGGTCGCTGCAACTGCTGCTCCTCTGCGCACGCCAGCTTGATGCATCTGTGCGTGATGGATCAACTTGACGACATCACCTCGGATACATGTATAATTATGAATGCACACATATATAAATAAACATAATATCCATATATGGATATCAATATAAATATATGTACATAGATGTGAACCCAATCACCGTTTTGCACTTAGGGCCTCTTCTCTTCTGAAGAACTGGGCCCGGTTATCGGTCTGGCTGGCTCGTGGTCCTTGGTTTCGATTTTGACTGTACGAGGCTCGCACTTTGCATTGCTTTGCTTTGCATTGCATTGCATTGCATTGCATGTGTTTTTGCACCGCATTGCATTGCATTGTAAAGCTTCGCATCGCTTTGCGATGCTTCGCATTGCTTTGCATTGAGTTTCTGTCCTTTGAATTGCTTTGCATGGCATTGCAATCACATTGCGTGGCTTTACATTGCTTTGTATGAATTTGCATTGATGTGCGCTGCTTGTCATTGCGTTCCATTGCGTCGCATTGCTTGACGTTGTTTTGCAATCCCATTGCATTGCTTGGCATCGATGTGCGTTTCATCGCTTTGCTTTTTATCGCTTCGCACCACGTATGTTCCCCCAACTAGATTATGTACCACCAGATTGCACCGCATTGATAGCACCACCTAGATTGCACCACATAACCTTGTAGGAGACTACTATGTGAGATCCACGCTGACTTACATCCATATGCTATTCCCACAGGCTTTAAGCACATTTCACATGTTGGACTTCAAATAATGAGTATGTCTTCGGTGTTTCATCTCGATGGAATGTCTGCTCGCCCAGGGCAGTTGTTTACTCGGGAGCGCCAAGAGGGGGGTGTCCAAGAGGGGGGGTGCAAATCATGACCGGCGGCATGTGCGCGGCCCAGCGGGGGGGCCAGGGACGTAATGAAATAAGAAGAGGCGCCATGAAATCTGGGGAAACATCATGGCCCATGCCATGATATCCCCCCCCCCTAGTCATCACCCCCCTCTTTGCCGCTCCCGAGATATTTGACCCCAAGTCCCGACCACGCTCCCTGGATGCCGGAGCTGCTCGCACGCGCCGGTCGCGATCTGTCGCGACGCTCCGAGGCCTGGGTCCCAAGAAGGGCCCCCCTGGCGGGGACCTGCAGACACGCCTGACGTGGTTCAGCAGACGAAGAACGGCGTACAGTATCCTGGCGAAAGACCCGACCACATGACGTCGTGAGAACGGCCGTTGTGAGAACCGCCTTCGGTGGAGCTCCCTGCGGGGCCACGAGACGCGTGACGGGAACGCCGGAATGGGGCGGGGCCGAGATGCGGGCGCTACCGCTGGGGCCGCCGGCAGGGGGTGCGGAGGTCAGACGAACTGGGTCACATGCTGATATAACCTGTTGCGGCTGACAGGCATCGGGAGACGCACGAGAAGACATGCGGGCGCAGCCACTTGGGCCTTCAGTGGAGCTCCCTAAGGGGGCCATGGCACGTGTGAGGGATGTGCCAACGTGAACGGGTGGCGGCATGCGACCGCAACCGCTGGGGCTTTCGGTGCAACTCCCGATGGGGCCGCGACATGTCTGGGGTGTGTGCCAAAGTAGGGGCCTCAGGTGTGGCTTCCTATGGGCCCACGACGCTGGTGAGGGGTGTGCCAAAGTAGGAAGGGGTGGCGGCATGCAAACGCAGACACTGGGGTCTTCGGTGGAGCTCCCTCTGGGGCCACGAAACGTGGAAAGGGTTTGCCAAAGGGAGGGAGGTGGTGGCATGCTAACGCAGCCACTGGGGCCCTTCGGTGGAGCTTCCCATGGGGCCACGAAACGTGCGAAGGGTATACCAAAGGGAGGGGGGGCGGCATGCGAACGCAACCACTGGGGCCTTGGGTGGAGAAGAGCGCGGGCACTGTCTCCTGAACACGAGGACCCAATTCTACATAATGGATGGGAACAACTTTCCAGCCGCCGTGGGGCTACAGTCGGGTTGACCTAAGGAACCCTGAATAAGGAACGAGGCCCCTTTTTTCAATAAGTTAAACTTCGACTTCCGATCGAAAACCTAAGGGCAACCTGAGGCAAGCTGTGAAGCACTTAAGGAACGCGGAGCCCCTCCCCAACGAAAAGGGTTCCTTATTCAGGGCCCCGGCTGTAGCGCCCCCCAGAGCAGAACAGCCGTTTTACCGCTCGTCGGCTAAGCACTTACGGTTGCAGCTTCCGCGGCGGACGGGGAAGCTCCTTCCTGCGCGCAGGGGCGCAGGAGGCGGGAGCGCGCCCTCGCCGGTCGGGGGGGCTCTCCTTCGCGGCGGCAGCGTCGGGGAAGCCCTCTGGACAATTTTTCGCTGCGCTGCACCACCTAGATGGCCCCTAGGCGGTGACCGTGTTGCAGGCGACCCAGTCAGAGCTCAAGTGCTGTTCTTTGAGCCAGGTGAGAATGGCGTCTGATCACACCCAAACCCTCCCAATCCAGTTAGAACAGAACCAAAGGAGTCCCCAACGATCCCTCGTCACTGCTCGGCATGTAGCGGATCGGGGCGCTCGCAAACAAGACACTGGTCTCTGTCGGTGGAATGATCTTGGTAAACAGCACCAAATCATAATTACTAAGGTCCGTCCCCCCTCGGCCCCCCTCTCAGACTGGGAAGGCAACCGCACTATCGCTCTTGCCAAAGGCTCACAACGTCCGTAATCATGAAGCTACGACAATCCACCCGGAATCCTTCCCCAAGGCGGACCGCAGTGCAACAACACTCGGTAGGTCGGAGGTAGCCGGAGGCGTTGCTTCGGCAAAGGGTTGCCCGTCGGCTGGTAGACGAAGCAGTACACCTCGGCTGGAACCCGACCCCATGACTCGTGAACTGAACCAAACACAAAACAGAAACATGCAACCTGTGTTCTGGCGACTTGCTGGACTTGCTCTGCGCTGATGTTCGATCCAAGGGCAGGCAATCAACACAAGGGCAGGCAATCAACACCTGCCCCAGGGAACACCCTTCTGTGGGTGGGACTTCCGATGCGATCGCGTGCTGGCAAAATTGCGCATCTCGAAATTGAGCCAGAGAATCAAACCGGCTCTCTTGGCGTAGGAGATTACGCGGTTCAGCTCTTCCAAGACAACCCCGTTTCCCGTTCGGTTTTTGACAATTTTTTGTATCTCAGGGGCCATCGTGGGGACTTCTTAGGCTGACCTCGATGCTGTCTTGGTGTACCTTGTCAGGTACTGCCTCGTCTCGTCCTGTCCTCTGGTCTCGTCTGATCTTGTCTGGTCGCCTTAGGCCATCTTGGGGGCTTTTCTTGAGCATGGACCGACCGTCCTGGCATTCCTGTAGGCCTACCCTGAAATGTTCTTAGAACACAAGAATGTTCAGACAACAAAGCGATGTTCTTAGAAAATAAAGCCGACGCTTTGAAACAAAACAGCCTCAACCAAACTTGTCCTGGGAGCACTTCGAGCACTCCGTGCAAACCACAAGAGGTTATTATAACAGCCATTGTGGGCCTATGGGCAAGCCAGGGCGCTTCGCCACCGCTCGAGTCTCAAGCCGTCTTGCAGGCCAATCCCACGCTTGCATCCCGGGGAGGAGAGTGATAAGGAGAAGGCCTTCTCAGAGGGCGGGGGAAATTCTCAGAAGCCCTTGCACCTTCTGAGAGGCTTCCTGTGTCTCTTCGGGGAGGGCTCGGGAAACTTCTCAGAAGGCTGGGGGGACTTCTGAGCCTTCTGAGGAGGCCCGCCCCGTCTCACTTTCCCCAGGGGTTCGCCGCCGAAAATTGTTGTCGGGCGCAGCCTGGTTGGGGGGCCTCTTCTGGTCATTTTGAAACTATTTGTGTGTGTGTTCGTGGGGCCCTGCCAGGGCCCTGCTGGGGCTCTCCCGTGGCATCTTGAGGGCCTCTGGGGCTGCCCTGGGTCCGAGCTATCGGGCCCGGTATCGGATCTGACGGGCTTCAGGGAGTCTCTTGCAGCCCTCGTGGGACTCTCCTTGGGCGGTCTTGCACTCCTCTGGGGGCCCCCTGGCGTCCTTCTGAACCCCACTCGGGGCCATCGTCAGGGTCCGGATGATGATGATGATGATGATGATGATGATGATGATGATGATGATGACGATGATGATGATGATGATGATGATGATGATGAGGATGATGATGATGATGATGATGATGATATTGATGATGATGATGATGATGATGATGATGATGATGATGGTGATGATGATGATGATGAGGAGGAGGAGGAGGAGGAGGAGGAGGATGAGGAGGAGGAGGAGGAGCAGGAGAAGGAGGAGGAGGAGGAGGAGGAGAAGGAGGAGGAGGAGGGAGGAGGAGAAGGAGTGAGGAGGAGGAGGAGGAGGAGGAGGAGGAGGAGGAGGAGGAGGCTTGCGGCTTGCGGCTGCCGAGGCGCAGGTCTGTGACTAGCGCCGAGCAGTGAAGAGGCCAGGTGAGGGGCCTGGCGAAGGGGGGCACTACGCGCCCCGAAGACTGGCCTCCAGCGGTGCGAGGGTCACTAACGGCGCAACGCCGGGCAGTCCCCACTCGCACCGCATCAGGAGGCCAACTCTGATTTAATCAGAGTCCGAAGCAGGCACAGGCTGAGCCTGCGTCAAAATTGTGCTCGCAGCCGTGGGAGGGCAAGGACGTGGTGCACGACGGGACGACGTCTCGACACGACCACCACAGTGTCCTTGCCCCATACCATCATGTTTGGCCGAACACGCAGAGCTAGCCCTAGGTCCAGTGGCCTCGGAGGACGGGAAACGAACGGCCCCAGGCACCGAACCAGAAACAAGGGCGCCATCCCACGGACCCAAAACTTCGCCCGTCTTGGGGTGGCAACCTACCTCTGCGTGTCGCCAGTACATTCTGTGATTCTGAATCGTGCTGGCTACCTTGGCCTCCCCTTCGCACTGTCTACTGAGCTTGCGGCACTTGCCGTCGGGGAGGATCCAGTATCCAGCACACCTCTGACATATGGTCACCCTACCGTGGCGGGCAGGCCTGTGACCCAGCGCGGCAATGGCATTCAACCCAGCCTCCAACGCGGCGTCGGTCAGGGAGGGGGAGGAGGGGTCCTGGCCCAGCGAGGGAGGAACAGGATCTGACACCGCGGGGCTGCTCGCAGTGTGAAGGCGTGCCTGGGGTTCGGCAGCGAAAATGATGTCGGCGCGGCAGCGCTCTAGCTCGCTGCCCTGGCACCTCCTAGCGGCCCCGCTGCACATAACCCGCAGTGTGGCTTCGCTCCTGGCAGACATATTGCACCTCCTGCAACGCCACTCCGCACGCTTCGGCAGTCGGTAAATCTCGTGCTCTATGAGCGTCAAATTGATTCGCTCAGCATACTGGCACACTGGAGTCGTTGGGGGCTCAAACGTCTTAGAGTACTCCCCAGTGATCTGGACCGCGCGCGCCAAGAAACCCCAGGTGGCTTTGCAGGCCTTCAAATGGGCCTTCTCCGCGTCGTGACAAACCTGCGCATACTGATGGTCCTGGGCTCCAAGGCGCGCGAAAAAGTCGGCCCAAGCGTTACCCAAGTAACTGGTGATCTGTCCTTGCTCCAGTGACATGACCTCATCCATGTCTCTGTGTGCAGGGACCCAAACGAACTCGGGCGGAGGCCTATGTTGCTCGAAGAGCTGGAAGATGCGACGCCACACATCAGCGTGTCGTGACAAACCGCAGGCCAGCTGGGGACTCCAGCTCTGGCCTTCCTGCACAAAGGCTAAGTGATCACTATATATTGTGGTCGCCTGGGGGGCTACCGAAAGAGCCATCAAACCCGCGTACCGCTCCGCACGGGGCACCGACTGGCGCCCAGGGAGCGGCCCAAACACCGCCCTCAAGGGCAGCCCAGAGTCCGACAACTCCACCGCGGCCCATCCACACCTACGCAGTTCAGGGCTCGCGTTCGCGAGCCCCGAGCCGTCAGTGTAGATCCGCCGCCCCCAGGGAAGATGCGTAGCCCCCCAGTGGAACACAGGGCACTGCGTGGGTAGGGGGGCTATCTTGATGGGATGGTAAGGCAACCCGTACAGCTCAAGAGAGTCCCACTCTGGGTCGCCAAGCCCATTGTCCCCAAGACCCCGCAGATACTCCCTGCGCTCCAAGACCTCTTCAGAAAGGGATTCAACAGCCAGCTCCTCAGGTGGGTGAAGCACCCCTTCACAGTTATACAACTGGTGCCCTAGAGTGCCAGCCTCAGAACTCACACACATCTCGCACTGGTGGCTGTCCGAGATCCCTAGGGCCTTCTTCCTTGCTGGGGGCCACAGTGCGGAACCAAGCAATCTGCGGGCGCAGCCTCTATGTATCGGATTCTTCAAGCTGAGAATTGAGCTGCGAAGTGCACGCCTCCAGACTCCATGGGGATTCCCAACTATAGGCTGCATGTGGCTAGCAATACGCAACATCTGCCATCGTCCAATGCTCTGTCGCAGTAACAGCTTCACATCCCACGGCGTAGTGGTAAGAAGGTTCACGAGGTTGCCCTGGTCGTCGTATAGCATATGTGCCGCCGCCATCTTCCAGTCCACCCTGTGCAGGCTGAGCGACACCGCTGAGAGAGGGCCATTGCATCTGGCCCACGTGTATTCACCATTCCAAGCCTCCATCATGGCAGTCCACGCCCGTTGTAGCTGACTGAGGGGTACCAGTCCATCCCACACTGTGATAGCATATCTACATACTAGGTCTGTCGTGACGTCGAATATCGGGTCAAACCATTCATCACTCTGTGTGGCAAGCCAGGCCGTAAGGCTGGCGTGTGACTTGGCTCCCACCAAAGAGCCAGCCAGTGTGCGTAGCTTTGCCAGCGTCGCAGGGACGACCCCGCTAGCTCCAGCTCCATGCGCAGCAGCGGGCAGCAGGCCCGTGCGCCACAGCGTATGAGCTTGAGCTCGTCCCCGTTGCAGCGCAGCCAACTTGCCCCTCCTGGCCAGAACGCCCATGACACGCTTTCTCTCTTGTATACGTCTTAGTCGCACCCCCGCGAGCTCGTGTCCTAGATTGCGCATGTGTTTGTGGCAGCGAAACCGAATGAATCCCGCAAGCTTCTTCGCCACCCGTGTCGCCTCCGTAGTGCCACCCACGCATCCACTTTTGTCTACCTGAATGATGAGACCCAGCGGCTGCACTTGGCGAATGAACCATCGTACTGCATGAAATAGGACAACCGCCTGAGAGGGTTCTGCACCTATCCATTGAAAGCTGACGTCGTCCATCAACGCTCGTGGCACCACCTCCACATACTTCCTGCGTAGGGCCTCCAAGGACTGGCAGAGAAGCAGGTGGACCATGGCGCAGGCGTGAGAGCATCCCGCTAGTATGCCCTGCGCGGAGGTGAACTTGGTGGACAGTGACCCGTAAGCTCGCACCTGCCGTGGTGCCTGGTATGTGTGAATCAACATCCAGAGTAATCTCATCGGAAATTGCATCTGACTGGCTCTGTCCAGCAGCGCGGTATGTCGTATCGTCTCGAAACACTTGTACATGTCAATGAGTGCACTGACCGTATGCATGCCATTGAGCTTCGCCGTCTCTGCAGCTATGTTGTGTTGAAACGCAGCGTCGGTAGAAGTCGCCCCAGGCCTCGTGCCCCAAAAGGCAGTTGAAGGGTTGGCGAGCTCCCATCTCTTAGATATCCTTCGTCGTAATCGGCTCCAAATACGGACCACAGTATTGATGAGTGCGATGAGGCGGTGGCCCCCCGTGGGCTTGGGGAGTCTCACTAGCACCGTGGTGACCCTCTGCACGGGCCAGCACGCCAACCTCTCGCATTTGTGAAAGAGAGAAGCAAGGACTCCCAATCCAATGTCCGATACTTGGGTCAGTGCACGGGGTTGCATCGATACCTGCCCAAGCGCCGTAGTGGCTTTGAATCGTCTGAGTATGTTACGAATGTCATCGATTGTGATCTCAGGTAAGTCCTCCCAATCTGCATGTCCTGCCGGCGTGGCTACCGCTGTGTCATCATGAATGGTCCAGACACCCTTCCAGAAATCCAAGCATTCGTCTGCCATGTGGTGCGGTTGGCCACGGTCGTTCTCGGCATACTGCAACGTCTCTTGTAGCTCGCGCACCCTGGTGTACCTGTGCGCTTTGCCAGCCCCATTTTGAAATGCCTGCTTGGCCCACTGCGCCCATTCGATGCCAGCAAACTTGCGTATGGCCTCCGTCACGCGATTCACCTTGTCCAGGGCTTGGTCTATCCTGGCTAGGAAGTCAGGCTCATAAAACCTGTCGTGCAGACTGTGGAGCTGGATTCGATCTTCATAATCAAGCAGCGGCCCAACCCAGCCAGTACGTACAACCCGCGCGAAGAAACCCTGAAGGTCCCGACTGAGTTGCGCGAACAACCGCTGCTCCTTGGCCATACCTTGGTCAAGACTGCCCAGGCTGTTGACGTACTGTCCATGCTGGCCGTAAATGTTTGGCAATAGTCTAGCGGGAAAACGGTTCGCATCTGCTTCTTCCATTATGCGTTGGATGGCCGTGTGCATTCGTGTGTATGTGGAGCGTAGATGCCGACACCACTTGCCATACTGCTGGTAGGCGCTCAACCGCTTCGGTCTCGGTGGTACGACTGCCTGCACTCGCTTCCATACCCATTGGTCTGGACCAGCTCGGCCGTGATAAAGTCCCCGCTGCGTTATGTCCATTATGTCATTGCGGTTGAGGATCTCATGCTCCATCGTCGCAATAACCCCATCCCACGCCGCAGCCAAGGTCACACCATCTGAGGCTTGATCGATTAGCTGCTTCACGCGTGCCCATTGCCGTCTGGGTGGGAATCTGGCACAACCCACCTTCGGCACTGTCGGGAAAGGACGAGGTGTAACAGGAACGCGTGCCCATTGCTCATGTGCGCAGTATTGGAACCCCAAATGCACAGGCTGATGCGGAAAGGTCGCTGCCACTCCGACTTCACATCCTCGAATCCAATCGACCAGGGCCGCCGAGACGCAGAAATAATCCCTGGTAGTGCCAGGTTGCGTGGCATTGCATGTGGGTTGGGCTGGGACCTGCTGAACTCCGTGTACCGATTGCATCCAATCCATCGTGCTCGATGGGTCCATGTTCCAGTCGCCCGCCACAATCCATGGCTGTCCCAAACCATTGAGCGCCTCCAGGTATTGTGCCAAAGTGGTAAGTAGATCCATATTCTCTTGATTGAGCCCCACCGAGTCGACCAAGTAAATGGAGACCAGTACTGTGCCTCCCCGTGGTCCCCAGCTGGCATGTCCCACCGTGATTCGGCCTGGCGCGAGAGACGGAGTGGTCAACAGTGGTCCCATTCCAAGCCGCACATGCTTCGGTGCAAGAATAGCGCATCCTCCGCAAGTGCCTCCTCGGCCCGTAGGTGCGGCCGCCGTCCATACTCCATGAAACCCATGATGGCGCGCTGTATTCTGTAGCTCAGGGAGTCGCTGGTCATCGCCATGATGTTCCTGCAGGCAGACAATAGACTTGTAGCTGCGGGGCGCACTCAAGACTCCAGCCATGGCTCCATGAGACGTAAGGTTGGAGGTGAGGACCTGGTTCACGTTGGAGCCATTGGCATGCACCCCTTCAACCGAGCACACTACCAGTGCGATAAGAAACCCCCGATAACGGTCGTGGCGGTATCGACTAGAGCGGCCCCATGTTACGGGACCGCCCGCACGTTCCTGCAGCGTACACGGCGCAGCAGGAGTAGCAGCACTTCTTGAGCTTGTGCGACGGCTAGCGGCAGAGGTGCTGGGTCCCGTTGGCTCCCGAGGCGCGGACCTTGGGGAAGGTCTGACGACTTTAAAGCCCGCATCCGCGCGGCTACCAAGGGAGCCCGTCGACAGCACTTGCCCTAGCCAACCGCTGTGGTACCCTATCTTCAGCAGGATGTCGTAGACGAGGTTGATGTCCGTCCAAAACTTCACCAACCAGAAGAATAGCATGAACTTTACCAGGTAGGCGAGGCCGTAGGCCGCTTTGTCCAGCACCACCTTTGTTGAGTCATGACCTTCAGGCTTGACCCGTACGCATCCGTTTGGCCTGAAGAGTCTCCATTGCATTGGCCATTCGCTTGATGGCCTCCCTGACCTGCGCCTCCTCCTGCGGCGTGTCATCGCCCATGGCATTGCGCAGAAACTCCCGCAACTCGTCCAGGTCGTCTGTGTCCATGGGGACAGGCCTGGCTTGCGCCTCCTGCTGCTGTCCCGCCGACGGCATGTCTGCGGGTCCACTAGCCGCAGCTTCACTGGAGCTGCCTCCTTCAGGTTGCCCTGGTGCTGGAGATGCGGGAGATGCGTCCGACCCTGCTGCAGCTGCCTTGTCCGCGAGTGCGCGCAGCTGGCTGAAGACCGTGGCCACCGACTGCGCGAGCTGGTCATCCGCGCCCAGGCCCTGGAGCATCTCGCCCATCTTTTCGACCGAAATGTCGACTGCGGGCACGAGCGCGCGCAGGGAGCACTCGCCTGGTGCCGCCGTAGGTGCCTTGGCCGAGACTTTCCAGCGCAGCGCCTCAAGCTCCTGCACCTCGGCCGTGATCTCAGCGATCTGGCCCTCTGTCTCGGTGATCCTGTCATCCAGGCGCTTGCGCTGCTCCTGCAGGTCCTGGAGCGCGGCCTGGCGCTTGTCCTTCGCCTGCACCAGCGCGTCGATGCGGGTGGTATAGTGGTGAAGCTGGCCCGCGAATGGCTTCGACTCAACGATGCGCAGCTTGATGGCCTCCCGTTCTTTGGACAGGGCCTCCCTCGCGCCCATGATGGCTGGGTCGGTGCTTGTGCCCAAGGCACGGAGGAGCGAAGCAATCTCTGCGAGCCGTCCCTGTGGGTCATCAGCTTCGCTGGCTCCCTCGTCCACGGCGGGGGCGCTGGCCGCCTTGAGCTGTGCCTTGAGCTGCGCGATCTCGCGATCCTTGGCCGCCACATCTGACCAAGGCGGCACGCTGTCCCCTTTGCGCCGCACGCTGGTCGAGGCTGGCCTCTGTGCAGGTGGGCCGTCGGTGGGCTTGGGGCCACCGAAGCTGGCCCCCTTAGCAACACGACAGCTGGTACATTGCTGGCAATCTCCTCGATTCCACCACTTGGCCCCTGTGCGCGGGTGCGTACACCAGCGGCAGAGCCATGGGGCGGCCCAGGTCCTGCGATCCGAGACAGCTGCGGACTTGTTCGCAGCAGCGGCATGCGAAGAGGAACCATTAGCCATGGAACGCGGGAAGAGGTGTGAGCAATACGACGGTACTGTCTCGAAGATGTGCCGAGGAAGTGTGCCTTGCAACAGGCGAAAGCAGTTGGGGGCCGCGGATCCCCCCACGCCACTCGTCAAGCCCTGAGCCTCACGCTACGGACTTGAGCCAAAATGGCTACGGAGAGGAGGAGGAGGAGGAGGAGG
>CAUYUJ010017933.1:0-12500 GCA_963575745.1 Prorocentrum cordatum
ACACACACACGCACGCACGCACGCACGCACGCACGGACATACACACACACACACACACACACACACGCACACACGGACATACACACACACAAACACACACACACACACACACACACACACGCACACACGCATGCATGCCTCCCGATCTCACGATCTAGTCCTCTCCCCCGTCTCCGCCTTCTCATCCACCATCCCGTCCCCCCCGCCTCCTCCTCCTCCTCCCGTCCTCCCTGGCCTTTTCCTGCCCCTCCTCCCTTGCCTCCCCTACTGATCATCATCCCCATCGCCAAGCCAACATCAACATCAGCATTATCGTCATCAGCATCATCATCAGCAGCATCATCAGCATCATCATCAGCATCAGCATCAGCATCAGCATCACCATCATCATCGTCATCATCACCATCATCGTCAAGGTCATCAGCAGCATTATTATCACCCTCATGCCCATCACCATGACCGTCATCACCACCACCATCACCACCACCATCGCCACCGCCACCCTCCTCACACCGCGCGGCGGACTGGGGGTGCCGCGAGGGGCGCGTCTCCTGAACACCTCCAGCGCCTTCACCTCGTCCAGCAGCAGCTCCGCGGCGTCGGCGCCCGCGGGCAGCGCCGGCGCCGGCGCTGCCGCGGCGCCCGGCGCCGGGGCGCTCCGGCGGCCGGGGCGCCGCGGCGGCCGGGGCGCTGGCGCAGCCCGCCGCGGGCGCGAGGCCTGGCGGAGGGCGGCGTCGGAGGAGGGCGGCAGCGGCGGCGGCAGGCTTCACCGCGGAGGGCGGCAGCGGCGGACCCAGACCCCCTCGAGTAATGAAAAAATCACGACGGGAGGTTTTTCGCAGTTTTCGGCCTCTGGGGGCCCTTACCGGGCCTCGGGACCGTCAAAAAACGACTCAGGATGAAGAGCCGGTCCCAGGGAATAGGTCGAAACCTCTGGGGGCCGACGTCATGAAAAAATCATGACGTCGGGGGTCTGGGGAGGCGGCAGGCTTCGCGCGCACGCGCGAGCGCACCCGCGCGCACGCGCTGCCGCGGCGGGTGGCGGTGCGGCGCGGATCCTCCCGCCAGGAAGGAAGAAGGGCAGGGGGAGGCAGAGGGAGGAAAGCTGGGGGGGGGGGAGGGAGGGGGGAGGTGAGAAAAGGCAGGCTGGGCGCGCTGGCGCAGTAACTGACCTCCGAGCCTGGGCGTCGCCGGGAAAGTCGTGACGGCTGGTCTCTTTAGTCGGCCTCTGGAGTTCGTCGCCTAGCCCCAGAGCCGCCGAAGAACTTCTCTGGATGAAAAACAGGATCCAGGGAAGGGATCGGAGGATCGTGCCGCATCGCCGATGCATCGGCGATGCGTCGGCGGTGCATCGGCGACGTCGGCATGGATCGATACAGACATCGCCATGCCAGAAGGAGCGCTGGACAAGAATCGAAGGGGCTTTTTGTGGCCACGGCAAGCCTCGGCCACGAATGCTCAGGTTCCACGACCTGGACATGAGGAGCGGCCCGAAAACCAGAGCCGTTCCTGAGACCAAGGCGATCCTTGTTTTAGCGTCTTGCCTGTACAGCTCCAGGATCGAGCCGCATCGCCGATGCATCGGCGACTGCGGCGAGCGAGGGGGCAATGAGAAGGAGAGGGCCTGCTCAGAGGGCGGCGGGACTTCTTGGAAGGCCCCCGGCCTTCTGAGAGGATCTGTGTCTTCGGGGGAGGCGTGGAAAACTTCTCAGAAGGCCTGGGGGCTCCCGATCTTTCTGAGAAGGCCCGCCCCCTCTCACTTCCCCCCCTCGCTCGCCGCCGAGATAGGGCAACCTCGTCCGACCCCGTCTACTCCCCGACCCCATGTGGGCGGCCTGGACGCACGGCCCCCGGGTGCGAAGTTCAGCCTGCGACGGTCGAGGATAGAGGAGGGAGGTCGCTGAATGTCGGGAGCCCACGAAGGACGTACGCGCGCAGCCAAATAATTACATGAATACGGCCCCCCAGTCCGCGAGACCCGCCTCGTTTTACGCAGGTTCGCGCAACGCGTACTCTCGAAACCAACGTGGATTCATGTAGGTGTACGTCCTTCCGCTCCTGAGAATGCTTTTCGGAGAAGGGCGACACGAGACACTGGAACTCAAGATCGGCTCAAAATCGGTCCCCAGACCCCTCCCGGGGTCCGAACGCACCAGTTTCTCGAGCTGAGTCCACCCGTGGCGACAAGGGGCCCCCCCGAAGGCCCACTGCCCGTGTCTCAAACGGACATCCGCGGAGATCGAGGAGGGAGGTCGCTGAATGGTTCTGGGCGTTGCTCTGCCGAGCTTTGGCTCTCTTCTGGGCCTCCAGGGCCCTCCAGTTGGAGGCTTGGAAACCGGCACCAACACCAACTCAAGGGGTTGCCTCCACCGGGGGAAGATGATCCTAGACTTCGGTGTCACTGGTAGTGCTTCGGCCGCCTAGGAAGCCAGATTATGACCGCATCACCGAGATTGAGATCCTCTCCCCTCGTTGGAGGCACACCACCGATATTGGTGTTGGGGTCAACCTCTAGGCCTCCGACTCCAGGGAGACAGGAGAGCCCAGAATCGAATCGATAAGTCGGAGCGGCGATCCAGATGAATCGGGTCGGCGGAACTCGGCAGCCGGGAAGAGT
Organism: Prorocentrum cordatum; assembly: GCA_963575745.1. Taxonomy (NCBI): domain Eukaryota; class Dinophyceae; order Prorocentrales; family Prorocentraceae; genus Prorocentrum; species Prorocentrum cordatum. The sequence continues at coordinate 2,618 of CAUYUJ010017933.1, forward strand.
CGAACGGAAATCGGCGGGCCAGTGTGCCTCCAACAAGGCATCGGAACCCAAATCGGAATCCCGTCGAATCGGATCGGAATCGGAGGCCATCGAACTCGAATCGAATCAACGTCGGAGGACTCGAAACGAGCCCCGGGGAGACTGCCGGGAGGGAGGGCCAGACCTCCGACGTGGCGCAGGCGCGGGCAGCGAGGGACTCCCCCCCGCAGGGGCCCGGCCCTTCCCGAAGGGACCCGCGTTCCGTCCGGGGCCGCTGTTGTCGACGGTCCCGGGGGCCCCGCAGCGGTGCCCGGACAAAAAGTGTCCGCGCCGGCGGCGTGAAGACAATCATGGGACGCACACAGACATACTAGTACTACATGTTCTCCTTGGAGGCGCGCGTCCGACCCAAACATATAGTATACCCATCTTGTAGTATATCGTTTCCCCAGCGGTGTGGCCAGAAAGCGCCCGCCACGACGCATATACTGTAAGATTTCTCGGTGCGCGCGTCGGCCCTGGGGGGGCGACGCACATATAGTATAAGTATGTTGGGGTGACGCCGAAATCAGGCATGATTGCAACGACAGTTGCTATATACTTGTGGCTCGCTCCCCCTCACCCTCAAACCCAGAGTTTGAAAAGTGTCCATATTTTGCCCCCCGCGGGTTGCCTCGCATCCCACCCTGTCAACTTTGGGTTGGGAGGCGGGGACTACGGATATGTGTACGACGCACTGCGATGTCGTGCCATCTTGGCGCGATGGGTGTGGACACTTTTTGCCCACCCACCGTAGGTCGGGCATGTCCTCCTACAGTCGGATGTTGGCGGAAGAAAAAAAAGGATCAAAAAAAGATAATCAAAAGAGCACGAAACATCGTCAACATACGTTATCTAAACTATTCATGCACATTCCTCCTGTAGAGGGACATGCCCGATTCAATCCCAGGGGCAGCAGAAGGTTGCCAAAACCTGCCGTTGGCCCTGGTGCACGACGCGAGCGACGCGAGGAGGTCGGAGGAGGGCGGGCGGTCAGGATGGGGGGCGGCACCAAAGCCGACCACCGTCAGGGCCGCGAGGAAGCCAGCACCAAATAGGAAGGCACCAACTATACACCAACACCGGTCCTGGTCAGGATCACCCTGGGCCCAGGATCGGTGTATACGCCCTCCTGCCTTGCGCAAGAAGGCATATACACCGATCCTGGGCCCAGGGTGATCCTGGGCCAGGATCGGTGTTGGTGTATAGTTGGTGCCCTCCGACCAAAGGCGCCTCGATACAAGAACGCGCGCCTAGCGCGCTGTGCGCTCTGGCGGCGCGCACGACTGCTGCAAACTGTCCTGTGCTGCAGGTGGGACACACACGCGTGGTCCCCAGACGAGAAGTGCGAGCACAGACCGTGCCACGAGACCGAAACCACACACAGAGAACAACAGCAACAACAACAACAACAACCATTTTAAGGCTGTACGCTCTTACTTGCCCGCGAGTCATTCAACACGTATACCCTACACCCTCGAAACCCGCCCTCTTCGTCTTCGATCACACCCCTTTCGGGGGGGATTATTTCTCTTTGCTGGGGCCGGCGGGCTTAGACGTACGGGCAAACCGGAACGGGCGGACAATCCTTCGGGGGCGTACATCTCTCTGCCCGCCATTGGAATTGGCGCGGGCCCTGCAAGAGGAGGAGGGGAAGAACGAGGGAGAGTGGGAGGAAGGGGAGGGGGAAGGACGAAGGAAGAGGGAAGATACCACGTTGTGAAGGCGTCCTTGGCGCGTGCGTGGTTCCTGAGCGCCGAAACGCAATTCCAGAATAATTTGTGAGGACGTCGCACGCGAGAGCGCAGTCCTGAGTACATTGTGAGGAAATCTCGGGCGGGAGCGGGGGCCCTGACTAAGTTGCGAGGAAGTCTCAAGCGGGAGCGCCGTTCCTGAGCTAATTGCACGGAAGTCTCAGGCGGGAGCGGGGGTCCTCACTAAATTGCGAGGAAGTCTCAAGCGGGAGCGCCGTTCCTGAGTCAATTGCGCGGAAATGTCAAGCAGGAGCGGGGGTCCTGAGTAAAATTCGAAGAAGTCTCAAGCGGGAGCGCCGTTCCCACGTAAATTGCACGGAAGTCTCAGGCGGGAGCGGGGGTCTTGATTACATTGCAGGGAAGTCTCAGACGGGAGCGCCTTTCCTGAGTAAAATGCGCGGAAGTCTCAGGCGGGAGCGGGGGTCCTGAGTAAAAATCGAGGAAATCTCAGGCGGGAGCCGTTGTTGTTGTAGCCCGGGGGGCAGGGGCACAGTTTGAGCAGGAAGACTTTCCTTGAGAAAAAACCAGGTGCGAGCCCCGGGGGTGGCACTTCAATCGAAAAAAATCAATGTGCACCGGTGGGGGGGGATCAACAATAATTATTCTTCAAGAATGAGAGTTCAACAACAACAACAACAACAACAACAACAACAACAACAACAACAATTACTAGCACGTGGGGACACTCCGTTCTCACCAGTGCCAGGGTTTTCATAGGAGGCGGCAAATACCCCCACTTTGTGGGGGGGCCGGTTCAAGCTCTACCAAATTTCCAAACGACTCTTCGCCACCACCCACACCCAGCTTCCCGCCCTATGACGTTCGGACACTTCACTTCGTGGCATGCGGACGACCGTGGCTACTATTCAGGTCCCCGCGGCCGACGACGACGGCGTGCGCGCGCGAAGAAAAAACGAATGTGTCCCGCATGGAATTATTTGACAGGGATGATGGCCCTGGCAGGTGCGCAACCGTTGTCGCAGAAGTTCGAAAAAGTTGCTCGCAAAAGCCCGTTTGACAGAAATGTTAAAAAGTGTTGGGTTTCCTACGAATCCGCAACGCGGCGCGCGGGAAAGAACAGCAAAGCTAATTTTGACATTTTTTTGTTGTCAAAAAAAACCCATTAGTTTTTGATTGTTTTTTTGTTGTTGAAATCGCTCCGAACACTAGCTTTTGAAGGATTTCGGTCTTGCGCGCGCGAATGTCCACTTTACTTCTTTTTTGCAAAGGATTCTTGAAATTTGATAATATTTGAACAAGAAATTTCATTTTTTAGTGTTTTTTGCAAGGGAAAGCGGATTACAACAAAACAACCGGATCTTGATCACCTCGAATTACCTGAGGCTTCCTCACGAAAATGATGAAAACGTGGCTGCGGCCTAGGCGCGGCGGGGGGGGCGCGCACCAGGGGGCCCAACAATAATTATTCTTTTGAATTAATAATGTTCAACAACAACAATTACTAGCACGTGGGGACACTCCGTTCTCACCAGTGCCAGGGTTTTCATAGGAGGCGGCCAATACCCCCACTTTGTGGGGGGGCCGGTACAAGCTCTACCAAATTTCCAAACGACTCTTCGCCACCACCCACACCCAGCTTCCCGCCCTATGACGTTCGGACACTTCACTTCGTGGCATGCGGACGACCGTGGCTACTATCAGGGCCCCGCGGCCGACGACGACGGCGTGCGCGCGCGAAGAAAAAACGAATGTGTCCCGCATGGTATTATTTGACAGGGATGATGGCCCTGGCAGGTGCGCAACCGTTGTTGCAGAAGTTCGAAAAAGTTGCTCGCAAAAGCCCGTTTGACAGAAATGATTAAAAATTGTTGGGTTTCCTACGAATCCGCAAGAGCGCGCGGGATGAAATGTTGACACTTTTTGTTTGAAAAACCATTGGTTTTTTATGTTTTTATGTTGAAATCGTTACGAACACTAAGGTTTTGGAAGGATTTCGTCTTGCGCGCGCGAATGTCCACTTTACCTTATTTTTTGCAAGGGATTCTTGAAGTTTGGTTATGTTAGAACAAGAAATGTCCACTTTAGTTTTTTTTTTTTTGCAAGGGAAAACGGGGGACAACAAAACAACCGGATCCGGACACCCACGTTTTGCCTGAGACTTCCTCACGAAAATGATGAAAATGTGGCTGCGGCCTAGGCGCGGCGAGGGGGGCGCGCACCAGGGGCCCCAACAATAATTATTCTTTAGAATAAATAATGTTCAACAACAACAACAACAACAACAACAACAACAACAACAACACAGCCAGCATAAGCAGCTGCAGCAACAACAACAACAACAACAACAACAACAACAACAACAACAACAACAACAACAACAATTACTAGCACGTGGGGACACACCGTTCTCACCAGTGCCAGGGTTTTTCATAGGAGGCGGGCAATACCCCCACTTTGTGGGGGGGCCGGTTCAAGCTCTACCAAATTTCCAAACGACTCTTCGCCACCACCCACACCCAGCTTCCCGCCCTATGACGTCTGGACACTTCACTTCGTGGCATGCGGACGACCGTGGCTACTACACTGGCGTGGGGTACACAATACCACAGAAACTTGGTCACTGATTCGGCGCAGCGCGCATGTATGACGCATGTGCCAGGCATGGTGCAATTGTTGCCATACATACATTAATACAGAGAGGCCGAATGTGTCCCGCATGGTATTATTTGACAGGGATGATGGCCCTGGCAGGTGCGCAACCGTTGTCGCAGAAGTTCGAAAAAGTTGCTCGCAAAAGCACGTTTGACAGAAATGTTTAAAAAGTGTTGGTTTTCCTACGAATCCGCAAGAGCGCGCGGGATGAGATTTTGACATTTTTTTTGTTGAAAAACCATTGGTTTTTTGATGTTTTTATGTTAAAATCGCTCCGAACACTAAGCTTTTGGAAGGATTTCGTCTTGCGCGCGCGAATGTCCACTTTACCTTATTTTTTGCAAGGGATTCTTGAAATTTGATATATTAGAACAAGAAATGTCATTTTATAGTGTTTTTTGCAAGGGAAAACGGATTACAACAAAACAACCGGATCTTGATCAACTCGAATTACCTGAGGCTTCCTCACGAAAATGATGAAAACGTGGCTGCGGCCTAGGCGCGGCGGGGGGGGCGCGCACCAGGGGGCCCAACAATAATTATTCTTTAGAATTAATAATGTTCAACAACAACAACAACAACAACAACAACAACAACAACAACAACAACAACAACAGCAGCAACAGCAGCAGCAGCAGCAACAACAACAACAAGAGCAACAACACCAACAACAGCAGCAGCAGCAGCAACAACAACAACAACAACAACAACAACAGCAAAAACCACAAAAACAAACACACACACACACACACACACACAAACGATAGGGGTTGAAATGGAGTGCTGTAGTTCAAGTCTTTGGGCTATCTGCATGGTGCGCTGCTCTGCTTCGCCATGCCGTCTGACCACCTCCCTCTCCTCGAGCCCGCCCCCCAGATGGTGCAGCGCCCATGGCAGCGCCTAAGACGCAGACGCACTTTGAGAAAGCGAAGCTCACGGAAGCTCTGGGTCGCCCCCTGTGGCGCCAAGCAGCGCGCCCGTCCCCACGCAGAGCGGACATAATGCATCTGCCTCACATGGCGCTTCAGTCGGGGCGTTGACCTAAGGAACCCCAAATAAGGAACGAGGCCCTTTTTTTCCATGAGTTGAACTTCGATTTCGTACCGAAACCATAAGGAAAATCTGAGGCAAGCTGCGACACAATCAAGGAGCACGCAGCCCCTCCCCAACGGAAAGGGTTCCTTCTTCGGGGCCCCGACTGCATTGTGCACAAAGTGGTCACTATTAGTAAGCGCTCGTTGAGCGCTATGCGCTGTTGAGCGATGTACGTTCAATCCAAGACGAGCGGACCCTCTTTTCTTTTTATTTATGTATATATATAGGCCGTTGGATCAGTACGACGGCTGACCTCAGCTCGCGGGCCTGTGACAGCTCGCCGTCGCCTGCCGAACCTGTCACAGCTCGCCGGTCGTGGTCGACACCGAGCAGCCCCGGACACACACATGCGGGCGAGGCGGAGAGCAAAAAAACAGCGCAGCTCGTCGGCGTGTGCGGGGAGAACAAAAAACAACGCAGCTCGTCGGGGTGGTCGTCCAGGGGCGGTGCTGGGAGACGCGTTTCCATCCGAAGCTCCCCCCTCCTCTCAATGCGGCCACCTGGGGGCTCTGCAAGCTCGCCAGCTCGGGGTGAATCGATCCATGACGCGATCAAGTCGAAAAATCGAATATGCTTGATCCCTCCCCAGGGAGGGCGTCCAAGGGATCCCCGGTCCCGGACGGAGGATCCCGGGGGGTCCCAGAGGGGGGTGGGGGGGTGCGCCTTGCTCCCCCCCTCTCCCCAGAGTGATGCAGCCGATCTGGGGAGCAGTCTGGCTATCTTCAAGCGGCACAGGACCGCGAGCACTATTGGGATTATCGCGGGCCGTCTTGGAGGTCCCAGGGGCGGGCCCAAGAAGCCCAAACCGACCGAATCCCTCGGGCGCTTGTGCGTTTCAAAAACTCTCGCCGCATTGGTCGCAAGAGAATTCCAGTCGGCCCAACGAGCGCCCAAGGCTGGCCCAGGATGGCCCAAAGGGCCCCCAAGAGGGGCCCACGAGGCGGCCCTGAAGACGGCCCAAAGAGGGACCCAAAAAGCACGCCACCGCTGTCAGCACCGCTGGAAGCCAACCCATCCAGCATGATCTCAAGACCCCCAAGGGGCCCGCGAAGAGGCCCCAGGAGGCCCCAAGGCGCGCCCAAGTGGGGCCCCGAGAGGCCCCGCAAAGAGGCCCTGGGAGGCGCCAAGAGGCCCCGGAGGCCCCGCAGAGAGGCCCCGCAAGAGGCCGCAAGGAGGCCCCAGGAGGCCCCAAGAGGCCCCGCAAAGAGGCCCCAGGGGCCCCACGGAGGCCCCTGGGAGGAAAATGGCACAGGTGCAGTGGCGGGATGGGCCGACGACCATCAGGCCTTCGCCCTCGCATTAACAGCCGCCACTGCCCTGTGCCCTCGTTCCCCCGTCCGCCTCCTGCGCTCAAGAGATATTCACTTTATCAAGGTCGGCGAACTGGCCGTATGGGGCCTTCGCAGCAGACTTCCAGCCGAAGCCACACTCGTCGGCCTCATGGTGGCTCCACAAGCTGTCGCCAAGAAGGGCGGATGAGGTGACAGTCAACGGCTCAGGTGACAGTCAGATGCTCCTTCGGGGAACCTCCCCCTCCTCCTCCTCCTCCTCCCCCTCCTCCCCCTCCTCCCCCTCCTCCTTCTCCCTCTCCTCCTCCTCTCCTCCTCCTCCTCCTCCTCCTCCTCCTCCTCCTCCTCCTCCTCCTCCGCCTCCGCACGCGACAGGCTCGGGTGACCGTCAGACGCTCGTTCTGGGGAACCTCCCCCCGAGCCACTCGCTCCGCCCGTGCGTCGAATGCTGCGCCGAAGGCCCGCCGCCGTGGGCTGAACCCGAGTCGAGCGGGAGTCGAGCTAGAGAGCCGAAGCAGATGAAGGGGCCCAAGGACACACAAATGAATACACCCAAATAACAGGATTCCCCATATGTTCCTATATTTTCTGGATGTTCGTCTTCCCCCGCACTTCCCATAGTTTCCCATATTGTCCTTGGAGTCGACGATCAATTATGTCTGTGTGTTTTGTTCCCCTCCTGAGCAGATTGGAGCAACTTCACTACGTGGGCCCCAGGAAGGTCCCCCCTAACGAGCATCGCTGTCTCCTTGGAGACGACCCGCGATGATGAAAGCTGCCGCCCTCCCAACTGATGGGGGAGGGGACTCCACCATGCTCGTACAGGCCGAAACGAAGGAAGCAAAAGTTAGGTCGGGCATGTCCCCCTACACTGGGATTTTGGACGAGAAAAGACAAATTGCAAAACAAGTGCGAATCAAAATGTCAAAGAATCGTCCATACACTATTTGTTTGACTATGTTTCACTCTTTCTCCTGTCGACGGACAGGCCTGACTGAAAGCAAGAGGACAGTAGCAGGAAGTGAGGGAGGAGGAAGAGTACCGAATGGGTCCGCATGTCCAGATGTCGTGCCCAGGGCGGATGGCCCGAAATAGAGTTAGGTCGGGCATGTCCCCCTACAGGTGAATTTCGAACGAAAAATAAAAATAGTCAGCATATACTAGAAAAATGCCGAAAAATACTGAAAAATTAGTCCCCAAACTATTTTTTGACGATTTTTGAATAATCCTCTTCTAGAGGGACACGCCCGACTTAAGCCCAGGGTGGATGGCCCGATTTGGAAAACGAAAAGACGCCATAAACATAGAATGTTGGCGCTCCGCGCGGATTTCTTGGATCTGCGCTGGACCCCCCTCCCTGGCGTGCGGAGCGCAGTAGGGGCGGCGCTGGAGGCGCCGCCGGGGGGGGAGCCAGCGCGGATCCAAGAAATCCGCGCGGGGCGCCAAAACTGTACGTTTATAGCGCTGCTTCTTCTTCGACAGGTGTCATGCCCAGAGGGGATGGCCCGAAACCAGGGGGCCACACGCGAGCCCTACCCCTACCCCGCACGATCTCTGAGGGGGAGGGTGGGGTTCGCTTCGCTCGGGAGCTCCCGAGCGAAGCGAACCCCACCCCCCCCCTCAGAGATCGTGCGGGGTAGGGGTAGGGCTCGCGTGTGGCCCCCTAGAAACGCCCCCAAAGACGAGCACCTGATGACAGCACTTCCGCCCCCCCCGCGAGCGCCCGCGTGAGCCCCGGGTAACACTGGCGGCGCCCGGGATGCGGCGGCGGGTCGGCGGGGGCGGCCCCCGAAGAGGGCAGGGGCGCTTCATAGAGTGAAGGGGCCCCAGGACATACAAATAAAGACACACAGATAAAAATAGGCCCCATATTTTCCCGTAGTTTCTGGGTTTTTGTCTTCCCCCCCACTTCCCATATTTCCCCATATTTTCTGGGGGGTCGACGATTAATTGTGTCTGTGTGTGTTTTTTTGTTTCCCTCTTGATAGAAGCGCCCCACCCCCTCGCAAAAGCCTCCACGAAGGCTTCTTCGAGGGCAGGCGAGGCGAGCTTCCTGGGCAGTTGTTTTTCTCAAAGCGCTTGATCCTACATGGCACAAGAAGACAAGGTCATTGCACGGATTTCTGTGGATTTCTGTGGATTTCTGTGGATTCCTGCGTGGATTTCTGTGGATTTCTGCACGGCCTTGCAGACGTGCTGCAGCGGATTTCTGTGTGGATTTCTGCGTGGATGCTTGCCCGAAGTGGCGGGCGCAAAACGAAGTGAATTTCGCGTGGGTTCTTTTTGGTCTTCCTGGCTAAAAAGAATCCGCACGAAATTCACCTCGAAATCTGGAACGAAATTCTGCAGGACACCCTGGGCCCACCCCATCGTTTTCCGAACGAAATCCGCTCTGCGATGTTGGCGCCATGAGAAAAGGCGAACAAGCCCACGAGCAGCTGCCACCTCCCGCGTGAGACGCCACGGAGCCACGGCCAAGCGCGCCGGCGGGCCCCCGGGAGGCAGGGTGCCCTCCAGAGGAAGGCCGCCAGCCTCGCCCTGCCCGCCGACGGATAGCACCAGGGACGTCGTCGTCGTCGTCGTCGTCGTCGTCGTCGTCGTCGTCGTCGTCGCCGTTGTCGCCGTCGTCGTTACCGTCCTCGTCCTCGTCCTCGTCCTCGTCCTCGTCCTCGTCCTCGCCCTGCCCCGCTGAGGGCAGTATTCCGCTGCATGCCCGGCTCCGCTGCGCGACTTCCAGGTCGCCGCGGGCCAGGGGCGGAGGACCTGGCGCCGACGCCTCGAGAGGGAGGCCTGCCCACTTCTGGGCAAGGTCTGGTCGCTGTTTACTGCACGTGCGACTTGCCGGAACTGTGCAGCAAGTCGTTCAATAAGCGTGGCGCTGACGAAGACGAGGTCAGTTCACGACCCGCCCACGTTCAGACCAGTCGTCGGAATTGCGCTGTTCCTACACTCAGTCTCCTTCCTGCTGCGCAGTTGTACAGGAACGCTTGCGGGGTTTGCCGCAGGCAGCTGGCTAACTGTCATCATGAACAGCGTCGTCACAGACATCGTCATCCTGATCAGGGTTTTCCTCAGCATCATCATTATCACCACTACCACCACCACTACCACCAG
>CAUYUJ010017933.1:17500-25000 GCA_963575745.1 Prorocentrum cordatum
AAGAGCGCGCGCAAGTTGTTTGGAAATTGCGCGCGTGTGTGCGAAGCTCTGTGTTTATTTTGTACGGTTTCGGACACACAGTTTTGAAACCCGTGCGAAACCGAAGGTTGTTTGACGGATGTCGGCATGCGCGCGCGACGACGCGCGCGTGTGCACTTCGTTCATTTTGTTGCACGGGATTCTTGAAAATTGAAGATATTTGATAAACGAATGTGCGCGCAGATCCTCTTTTGCACAGGATGGCCGGGGGGGGCGATACCGGCTCGGCTAGGATGGAATCAGTTCACAATTCAAGATGGACGATGAGGCGGAATGATATGTAAATTGCACATCCCCAGGGCGTACCGATAAGTCCGGCCTCGGGAAGGTGGTAGGGTCTATTTCCTCTCTAGAAAAGAGAATCGATGGGGTGCAGCCTATGTGGAGGAATTCGCGTTGAGCAACTCATGCTGTGCAGTCTATGTTGTTGTCCTATATATGTGGTCCAACACGCCAGAGACGACAGGCGGCGACGAGTCGGGGACGGGGCGGCGACGGCGGCGCATAATACGTTGCGCAATAGACGTAGTTCAGTTTATGTGGTGCAATCTGTGTGATGCACAAGATGCAGTGCAATATGTGTGGCACAATGTATGCGCAATCTATGTGGACAATCTACGTGGTGCAACTAATCATTTCACTCACCCACCTGTACTTTGGTTTTCAAAACCATGCGGCGGCGACTACAATAACTTTGACGCTGGCTGGCACATCGCTGAGGACGCGCGCGCAGGCTCGCATGCAAAGCGGCCAGTTACCGCCCGCATGCGCCCCGGAACACCCAGTTTGGCATTCTCACCCACCAAGTACAGCGCTTCGTGGCCCCATAGGGAGCTCCACCGAAGCCCCCAATGGGACCGCCCAGATGCGTCCCGGAACACCCAATGTGGCATTTTCGCCCACCCAGTACAACGTTGGCCGACGCGGCCGCGGTGGCGTTTTACCGCTGGGCACTTTCCAGCGCGTCGCGCAGGCCGCGCTGACGCGCGGGCACTTCAATGCGAGTCGGTGACTCGGGAGGGCGCGGTATCATGGCGACATCGACAACGGCAGACACGATGATGATAATACCGATGCTGGTGGCAGTGATGACAATGACGACGGCAAGGCCAATGACGGCGCCGATGCAGATCACGCCGCTGACGATGGTGTCCACGTGTCTGTGATGAAGGTTTTGGAAGGATTTCGACATGCGCGCGCGCCCAACGCGCGCGAGCGGCCCACATAGTGTTATTTGGCAGGAATCGTGCCCCCCCAGCAAGTGCGCAAGGGCGTTCGAATGATTTTGGCATGCGCGCGCGAGAGGCCCTCTTGGTCGCACTTGATGAAGACGTTGGAAATCAACAGAATCACAAGAACTCGCGCAGCCTTGTTTGAAAAATCAGAATGCAAAAACGCTTGGTTGTTTTATCTATGTTTGGGACACTCGATCTTCAAACCCTCACCAAACCCTAATTCCCGACCTAGGCTCTGCCTAGAAGTGTTCTTACTTTATAAGCTTGTAGGGCCGGGCAGTGGAACCCGCCCTGGGCGGTTCCCCCAGGATCCGCCCCGCGGTTCCTCCGGCATCCACCCCGCGGTTCCCCCAGTTGCGCCCCTGCTTAGCTTAGCTTAGCTTAACTTAGCTTAGCCTATATCATCTTAGCTTAGCTTTGCCTAGCCTAGCTTAGCTTAGCTTAGCTTATCTCATCTTAGCTTAGCTTGGCCTAGACTAGCTTAGCTTAGCTTAGCTTACCTCACCGTAGCTTACCATAGTTTAGCTTAGCTCAGCTGGTATTAGCTTAGCTTTGCTTATCTCATCCTAGCTTAGCTAAGCTTAGTTCTAGCCTAGCGTAGCCTAGCTCAGCTTAGTTTAGCCTAGCCTAGCTTAGCTTGGCTCAGCCTAGCCTAGCTTAGCTTAGCGTATATCATCTTAGTTTAGCTTAGCTTAGCTTATCTTACCTTAGCTTAGCTTAGCTTAGCTTTGTTGAGCTTAGCTTAGCTTAGCTTACCTCATCTTAGCTTAGCTTAGCTTAGCCTGGCCTAGCTTAGCTTATCTTAGTTTAGCTTAGCTTCGCCTATCTCATCTTAGCTTAGTTTAGTTTAGCTTAGATTAGCGTAGCTATCTTAGCTTAGCTTAGCTTGGTTTAGCTTAGCTTATGCTGCTTTCCTAGGGGCTCCAACTCCTAGGTAGGGTCGCACTGGGATAATGTTGTTAAGGATTTCGGCATGCGCGAACGACGACGCGCGCGTGGGGACTTTGACAATGTTATGTTGCAAGGGACTTTCGAATACTGTGGGTGTTTGATAGAATGCGCGCGCATAATATTATCTGACAAGGATGAGACGGGGGGTCGGGCCGGTTTGGCTGAGATGGTATGAAATCAATGGAAAATGAACGATGGGGCGGAATCATATATAGATTGCACTTCCCAGGGGGTCGGATAATCCCCAGGTTGGTAGATCTTCATAACCGCCAGAGCGGCACACCAGCCTAGACGACGGGCGGCGACGAAACGGCGACGGGGCGGCGACGGCGGCTACATAGCCGCCAGGGCGGCACACCGGCCCAGACGACGGGCAGCGACGAGGCGGCGACAAGGCGGCGACGTGGCGGCGACGGCGGCTACATGGCCGCCAGAGCGGCACCCTGGCCCAAGTAGGCGCTGTGTGGGGGAGCAAAGAGAGAGAGAGAGAGAGAGAGAGAAGGGCCGGCCCTCTCGAACGCGGAGCCTCGGCCCTCGGGCCCCACCCGGAAGGAAGCGGGTCCTGGACCCTGGGGCCTCCCCCCCCCCCGGACCTGCTCTTCGCCCGCGGCCGCTCTCCGACACTCCCCCCCCCCCCCCCAAGGGCCCGCGGAGGGCCCAGGGAGGCCAAAAACGGCGAACAGGACTCAGGATCCGTTTCTCTCGGGACCCGCTTGCGCGGCCCCAGGGATCTGAGCTGGATCCGGCCAGAGAAAGTGGGTCAAAAGAGGGAGGGATGAGGGCAAATCCGCTCAAAATCAATCCACAAACCCCTCCCGGGGTCCAAACGTACACCAGCCTTCCGAGCTGCGCCCGGCCGTTGCGACGAGGGGCCCCCCGAAGGCCAACTACCGCTGGCTCAACTCGCCCCCCCCCTGATTCATGCCGAGAACCCCGATGCACGGCTGTGCTCCTCGGCTTCAGGGCCCCCTCTCGTCATGTTAGCATGGGGGACGTCCTGAGGAAAAGGCGCAACATAAACTTTCGAAGATCCGCGCGGATGTCGGCGCTGGGCCCCCCCGTGCCTGGCGCGGCGCGGAGCACGCCAGGGGCGGCGCCGAAGGCGCCGCCAGGGGGCCCCAGCGCAGATTAAAGAAATCTGCGCGCAGCTCCGAAAGCTTGCGCACGCTTATGCGGCGTGCTCTTCTTCGAACAGATGGCGAGCGCCCCGATCCACGATTCTGCTCCTCCACTTCGGGGAAACAGGTCCTGAGGAAAACGGGTCCTAGACCCTGGGGCCTTCCCTCAGGACGAGATCTCCATCGTGAGCCATCTTCTGACAATCCTGGGGCCCCCGGAGGGCCCCAGGAGCCCGAAAACAGGAGAAAACACCTCAGGATCCGTTGCCCTCAGGGGCCCCTGGACCCTGGAGGGCCCCAGGAGCCCGAAAACGGCGAAGAACCTCAGGACCCGTTGCCCTCAGGTTAACGGGCGAAGAACGGTATAAAATAAACGTTTTCGCTGTCGGGGGCGCCTGTCCCTGGGCGGCTGGAAAGTTTATACCCTTACGGTGGCACCCTAGGGGTAGAAACTTTCCAGCCGCCCAGGGACAGGCGCTCCCGACAGCAAAAACGTTTATTTTATACCGTTCTTCGCCCGTTAATTAGTGGATGTATTTCGGGGGTGGACAGACCTCCTACCCTGACACGTCGATTAAGGAGTTGGCAATTGGCCGTTGTCGGTTCGCGAGAGGGCGTCGCGGCCGTCATTTCTACGGGTGCGGGTCCGTCGGTTTCGGTCCCGGGCCGTTTTCACTAAGGGGAGATTTACTAAAGGGAGGTTTGTCCTCTTCGCTCGCTGATCAGGACCCGTTTCCCCCACGGCGGCCGGTGGCGGCCGGCGGCGGCCGCCTGGCGGCCTGCCGGGCGCCGCCGCCCTGGCAAAGGGGCGGCCCTCGGCGCTGCGCTGCTTGCTGAGCATCTGCACCATCACGCCGATCTCCTGCGGGGGGGGGGGGGCAGGGGCGCCGGGGAAGAGGGCGGCGGTGCCCCCCCCCTCCCCCTCCTCCTCCTCCTCCCCTCCGCCTCCTCCGCCTCCTCCCCTCCTCCTCCTCCTCCTCCTCCCACCTCCTCCTCCTCCTCCTCCTCCTCCTTCTCCTCCCTCCCCCTCCTCCTCCTCCTCCTCCTCCGCCTCCTCCGCCCTCCTCCTCCTCCTCCTCCTCCTCCTCCTCTCCTCCTCCTCCTCCTCCTCCTCCTCCTCTCCACCTCCTCTCCTCTCCTCCCCTCCTGCTCCACCTCCTCCTCCTCCTCCTCCTCCTCCTCCTCCCCCTCCTCCTCCTCCTCCTCCTCCTCCTCCTCCTCCTCCATTCCTTCTCTTTATGAATAACTTCTCCCTGTCGCACCCCGAGGCCAGTTGTTAGGGCGGGCCGGGCGTTTCGCCTGAGACTTCCTCATCATGTATGACCCTGAAGCTTGAAAACGAACAACAGTTTGACAAATGGAGGGCGGGTCGTTTTCCAAATGTGGCTCTCGCCTCAGCGCCGCGCACATTCGTTTTGAACATGTGCACGAGCTTCACGGATTGAGGGCGGGTCGTTTTCAAAATGTGGCTTTCACCTCAGCGCCGCGAACATTCGTTTTACAAATTTGCACGAGCTTCACGGGTTCAGGGCGACCCGTTCTTTGAACTGTGGCACTCGCCTTAGCGCCGCGAACATTCGTTTTCAAAAAACTGCAAGAATTTCCCGGACTGGGGGCGGTTCCTTTTCAAAATGTGGCTCTCACCTTAGCGCCGCGCACACTCGTCTTTTAAACTTTGCAAGAGTTTCAGCGGTTCCCATGATCGACGTACCAGAACTGGTAGTTTGGAAGTACTCAGGATTATGAGGGTGCAATAGTTGTGTTGATTCGCGGCGATGAAGTCACAGGAATGGCGTTCTGGCACGATTCCGGATCGTCAGGACGCAACAATCAGGTTGATCCGTGGCGTTGACCTCCCGAGAACCATGTTTTGGCATGCTTCAGGTCTTCAAACGGTTGTCTTCCAACGAGGCAGACCCCTCTGTGAAAATGAACCGTTGTCGGGCCTTTGAAGAGAGAGCGTCGAGGGAGGGTTCATTCAAACATCAATGAAGACTCTTAGGTTTTCACTGGTCTTGCTCCTCCTCCTCCTCCTCCTCCTACTCCTCCTCCTCCTCTTTCTCCTCCTCCTCCTCCACCCACTGCTCCTCCTACTCCTCCTTCTCCTCCTCCTCCTGCCCCTCCTCCTCCTCCTCCACCTCCTCATCATCATCAGCGCAGCAGCATCGTTCTCATCATCATCAGCATCATCAGCATCAACATAGTCAGAATCAGCATCACCAGCATCATCATCATCATCATCAGCAGCAGCAGCAGCAGCATCTGCATCATCATCAGCATCAGCATCACCATGATCATCATCATCATCATCATCAGCATCATCATCATCATCAGCAGCAGCATCGTCATTACCATCATCGCCAGTATTATCATCCTCCTTCTCCTCCTTCTCCTCAACGTCCGTCCTCCCTCCCTCCCTCCCTCCCGCCCTCCATCCCTCCTGCCATCCTGCCTTCGCGCGCACACCTAAGAAGGTCCAAAGAACCGAGCCAGCCGCACTGGGCAAGCTGGCCGCACGCGTTCAAGGTGCATCGGAGGGTGGGGATAAACGAGGAGGAGCTGGGCAAGGAACGAACTGGAGGAGAAGGAGGAGGAGGAGGCGGAGGGAGGAGGAGATGGGAAGAGATAGGAGGAGGATGAAGGAGGAGGAGGAGGAAAGGAGGAGAGGAGTAGGAGGAGGAGGAGGAGGAGGAGGAGGAGGAGGAGGAGGAGCACGGGGGGAGGAGGAGGAGGAGGAGGAGGAGGAGGAGGAGGAGGAGGAGGAGGAGGGAGGAGGAGGAGGAGAGGAGGAGAGGAGGAGGGAGGAGGAGGAGGAGGAGGAGGAGGAGGAGGGAAAAGGAGGAGGAGGAGGAGGGAGGAGGAGGTGAGAAAAGACAGAGCAACGGCGGCCATCCCGGCCTCGAGCTCACTGGGCCAACAAGGGGTGGCAGTGGGCACGGGCCCAGGCCTCCCCCTCGCACGTGCCGAGCGACGGCTCCCTCTTCCGGGGCTCGCCGGCGCGCAGCGTGCCATAGCTTCCGCACCCGGGGCCCCGAAGAGCAGCGCGAAACGAGATGGGCCACGCAAATGTCGACGCACCGTTTGTCCTCGACGCGCCCAAGCGCACGACGCCGGCACCGCGGCGAAAGCCCAGGGCAAACCCCGCGTGCCGCGCCCAAGGAGACGCAGCTGGCACCGCGGCAAGACCCCACGGCAGGCCCAGCGCCCGAGGCGGCAAGCCCGGCGCCCGACGCGGCGCCCGAGGCGGGGGGCGACGAGAGGAAACGAGAGAAGCACCGCGGCCTTGCGCGGTGGCTTACGCGGGCCGCCAGCGTGGCACGCTGCTTTTGGAAACGGGGCCGTTCACGCGCAGCCTTGCGCGAGCAGCTGGCGCGTCAAGGTCGGCGCAGACGACCCCTGCTTCTGACCTCGCGCACATGAGAATCGGCCAATATATAGCCAGCCCGTCGCCGCCAGGGGCGCCGCAGAGGAGAAAGGAGGACACTCCGCCTCCACCGACCCTGCAATCCCCCTGCTCCCCCTCCGCCTCCTGGGCCCAGCCGGGGCAGAAGGGAAGGCCTGGGGAGTTGAGCACTGAAGAAGATAAGGCTAGGTTAATCCTCCACCTCACCCTGCTCATCAG
This sequence comes from Prorocentrum cordatum, assembly GCA_963575745.1. Lineage (NCBI taxonomy): Eukaryota > Dinophyceae > Prorocentrales > Prorocentraceae > Prorocentrum > Prorocentrum cordatum. The sequence goes on from CAUYUJ010017933.1 coordinate 24,466, forward strand.
CATGATGGTCAGCAGCAGCATCAGCATCGACATCAGCATCAGCTTCATCATAGTCATCATCGGCACCAGTAGCATCATCAGCAGCAGCAGCTGTAGCATCAGCATCAACCTCATCATCAGCAGCATCATCATCAGCAGCAGCATCATCATTATAGTCATCACCATCATCAGCAGCAGTATCATCGTAACCACCACCACCATCATCAGCACCATTATCAACATAAACATGAGCATGACCATCAGATCAACATACTCATCATCAACAGCAGCAGCATCATCATCATCAGCATCAGCAGCAGCATCAGCATCATCACCGTCGTCCTCATTATCATGATCGTCGTCGTTGGCAGTAGGAGTAGCATCATCGTCGTCATCACGATCAACATTATCAAATCCTCAGCAGCAGCATAATCAAAAGCATCATCACCAGCAGCATCAGCATCAGCATCAGCATCAGCATCAATAACATCGACAGTAGCATAGCCATCATCATCATCATCAGCAGCATCATCATCAGAATCCCCATCCCCATCAC